>VXBZ01001216.1:0-137367 GCA_013399135.1 Heliornis fulica | reverse complement strand
CAGCGTGAGCTGGGCTTCGGTGCTGGGGGCTGCGGTGGGATCCTGCCGGCTGCGGGCGCGACGAGGCGGCGGCCCTCACGGGTCTGAGGGGGGTGCGGCAGGCGCGGGAGCGCGGGATGGTGCAGGGGGCACGTCAGGGTGCGCAGAGCCCTGCGCTGGAGCGCAGGGTGCCGAGCTGCTGCGTGTTCCCTTCCTCCCTGAGTCATGGAAACCTGCGGGTGACTTGGAAAGGTTGTCAGGCCAGCGCCTGCAGTGGGCACCGGGCACGCTGAGCTGCTGCTCGCTCGGGGTGAGCCCGGTGTCATTAACCCGCTTCTGCCTGAAGAGAGCGGCAGGGCAGTTGTGAATGAACGAAGACTCCCCCGCCCCATCCGCGTGGACCTGGAGGGGCAGCGAGCGCCGGCCTACAGCAGCACACCCGTAAGCACAGAGGAATGGCGCAGTTGCTGCATGGACACACAGAGAGTCAAAACTAGCAGCTGTGAGAGACTCAGCAACGAGAGCAGGAACGAAGCACTGAGGTGACACACATTATCACAGCCTTGGTCCCTGAACAGTCAGAGATACCACCTTCCAAGGAGAAAGACCTGGGGGTGAGGGGTTGGTTCGCTGACAGCCGGCTGAACATGAGCCGGCGGTGTGCCCAGGTGGCCAAGAAGGCCAGCGGCATCCTGGCCTGTATCAGAAACACTTTGACCAGTAGGAGTAGGGAAGTGATTGTCCCATTGTACTCAGCTCAGCTCTGGTGAGGCCGCACCTCGAGTGCTGTGTGCAGTTCTGGGTCCCCACTATAAGAAGGCTGTTGAGATGCTAGAAAGCGTTAAGAGAAGGGCAATGAAGCTCGTGAAGAGTCTGGAGCACAAGTCCTATGAGGAGCAGCTGAGGGAGCTGGGACTCTTTAATCTGGAGAGAAGGAGGCTGAGGGGAGACCTTCTTGCTCTCTACAAGTACCTGCAGGGAGGGTGGAGAGAGGTAGGGGTTTGTCTCTCAGGTA
This sequence comes from Heliornis fulica, assembly GCA_013399135.1. Lineage (NCBI taxonomy): Eukaryota > Metazoa > Chordata > Aves > Gruiformes > Heliornithidae > Heliornis > Heliornis fulica. Next base: position 136,373 of record VXBZ01001216.1, on the reverse strand, counting down.
ACAAGTGATAGGATGAGACGAGATGGTTAAAATTGCACCAGGGGAGATTTAGGTTAGGTGACAGGAAAAATTCCTTTACTGAAAGGATTGTGAGGCATTGAAACAGGCTGCCCAGGGAAGTGGTGGAGTCATCATCCCTGGAGGTACTTGAAAAGTGAATATGTGAGGTGCTGATCTAGAGGTGACATGATCTAGAGGTGGCCAAGGCAGGGTTAGGCTGTGGTTGGACTCAATGATCTTAAAGGTCTCTTCCAACCCAAGTGATTATATGATTCTAGGTATGAAGTACTGAGGTGACACAGATCATCATAGCCTTGGTCCATGAACAACCAAAGATTGTCACCGTCTACTGTTTTGTCTCCCAAAACTCTCTGAATCAGAAGGCAGCCATACCAGTTTCAGATGTGGTTTCACCCCCTCCCATTTACTACATAGCCTTATGGGGAGGTTATGATGTCTTGGAAAAGCGCATCTGCATCTGCTGATCTCTGCAGATGCAAGGCTAACTTGGTACAGAGCTTCCCTAGCAGCGTGGTGACTCTGCGTTGGAAACAAGCAGTGACAAATAGACGATAAGTAAAACATCCCCTGTTGTATCAGCATTAGCTGGTGACCCCACTGTCCGTACCTTTGGGAACAGGACTGCAGTGTGCTGCAGGAAGCAGCCATGCACATAGGTTGTGATTCTCAAGTATCTCATCGGTTTGGATAGCTAGCAGAAAGTATTGTTATATGCCAATATGTGCTTTGTCATGTCTCTGGAAGCTACTCCTAATATCTGAGAAGCTACTCCTAATATCTGAGATATTTTTGAGATTTTGTCTCAACCAGACCATAATTCCTAAAATTTTCAGCCATCCTTTTGGAAAGACTAGCTGTTCTCTTCCATGCTTTGAAGAGCATATGAAAGTGTTCTTGTCCCTCTGATTTTGTTTAGTTTCCTACGTCTCCTTGGGAAGGCTGAATGCTGCAGTTTGGGATTGTTAGCCAAGCTTTGCTTGGTGAGAACATGCCAGGAGTGGTGGTTACTCTAAAAGCAAGCTCTGCAAAGGATGCATGGGACTTGTGTGTGTAATGTCTTCTGCGCTGCTAGTCCATAATTTATAGATTATGAAGAGGTCTTACCATTTGGTAAATGGTACTTGCTATTCTTACATAAATCAATGTACAGCATCCATTCCGAATTAAAAATTTAACTCCAAGTGCCACTGTTGAGTTGTGGTGGACTTGATTGGAGTTTGTTAAAGCAAGTGTTCACTATAAACTGTACTTCTGCTTCTCTTCAGCTTTTAGAAGAGGAGACTGAGGGGTGACCTCATTAACGTTTATAAATATGTAAAGAGCGAGTGTCAGGAGGATGGATCCAGGCTCTTCTGAATGATGGCCAGTGATAGAACAAGGGGAAACGGTTCTAAACTGGAACATAGGAAGTTCCATCTTAATATAAGGAGGAACTTTTTCACTGTGAGGGTGACATTACTGGAACAGACTGCCCAGAGAGGTTGTGGAGTCTCCTTCTCTGGAGACATTCAAGACCCATCTGGACATGTTCCTATGTGATCTACTCTAGATGATCCTGCTTGGGCAGGGGGGTTGAACTGAGTGATCTTTCGAGGTCTCTTCCAGCTCCTAATATTCTGTGTGTGATTCTGTTACAGGCAAACCAAGATGTGATTCTACAATCTGTGTTCACCAAATGCTTCATCTGAACAATATGAAACATCTTGGGGAATGTGCTGCCACAGGATTTATTAGCAGCCAGCAACCTGTGTGGTTCTACAAAAGGGAGCATGGACAGGAAGAACAAGAAAATCCAGTCAGAATAAAGGTTGAGAAAGAATTTGAGATTTCTTAGCTCACGGCATGAACAAAGATTATGGTAGAGCAATAGTAGAAACTGTCCCTGTGGGCAAGGTCATGTTTCCTTTCATCACTCTCATGAACTACAAGAGCCCACAGTCCAAAATGCTAAACATCCAGAAATAGCTCCCAAGTCAAAGCGGCCAGTATTTTGGAATCTTGGCTGTCATAATGAATGAAGGTGGTGGAAAGTTAGTTCCGTAATGTAGGATGGACCTGAGCCCCAATGTTAGCGAGGCTGCTGGAGGGCTACCTGCAGAGGTTTCGGGCCAACAACAGCCTTCAGTGCTGGCACCTTTGGTTTGGTGGACGTTTAGCATAGACGTTTAGTTGCATGGACTAAGAAGGTTCTGATCCGCAGAGTTAGCGCTTCCTCTTGTGGGCTAGTTGGAAAGTTTTCAGGCCAGGAACATCTTGCAGTGATTGCGCCCTATTTCTGGACGTTTAGCATTTTGGAAGATGGGCAGTTGGCACGAATAGACAGGTAGGTAAGGCAGTGTTACTTCTCTGGACTAGGAAAGCTCTGATCCGCAATGTTAGTGCGGCCTCTAGTGGGCTACCCGGGGAGGTTTCAGGGCAGGAACAACCTTCAGTGCTGACACCTTTGCTTTGGGAGATATTGCGGGACCTTGAGCATTTTGGAAGTGAGGCAGTCATAATGTTTGAACGGAATGGAAGTAAATGTTATTTCCCTGGACTGGGAAAGGTATGAGGCACAATGTTAGCCAGCAGCCCTGCTAACATTGTGTCTGTGAGCTTTCCTAATACTGTGAATGAACATTTCTATCTATCATGTTCAGTCAGTACCACTGCCTGTCTTTGAAATGGTAAACATCCAGCAATAACTCCCAGAGAAAAAGGTTGCCAGCACTGAAATGTATTTCTGGCTTGAAACCTCACAGGAAGCCTAGGAGCAGCTCCAGAAACTTTAAGGGTCAGGCTTTCCAAGCCATGAGAGCAGAGCTGTCCTAATAGTGCCTTATTATCACTTTTAGGCTTTACCAGCACAAACCATCAACAGTAGCTGCCCCACCCCCCCCNGATGTTCCTGGCCTGACCCCTCCTGAGATAGCCTATGACCAGCTTGAGTAATACTGGGGCTTATGGCTTTCCTAATATATACAACTAACATTGGCTTTTATCACTTTCAGGCACTATGACAGCCCACTATCCAAAATGCTAAATGTCCTGCTCCCTAAACGGAACATGCCAGCACTAAAAAGTCTTTCTGGCCTGAAACCTTCTCCAATATCTCACAAGGAGACGCACTACATAGAGGCTTAGTGCTTTCCTTGTCCAAGGACATAACATTGCCTTCCATCACTGTAATTCATGATGATCACCCAACTTCCACAATGCTAAACATCCAGCAATAGCTTCCAAACCAAAGGTGTCAGAACTGAAAGATGTTCCTGGCCTGAAACTTCCCATGGTACCCCACAAGAGGCCGCACTAACATTTGGGTTCAGGCCTTTCCTAGTCCAGGGAACTAACTTGCCTTTCCATCACTTTCAGGCACTATGACAGCTCACCATCCAAAATGCTAAATGTACAGCAAGGAAATGCCAGCAGGGAAAGCTGTTCCTGGCTGGAAACAACCCTAGGTAGCCCACCCGCAGCCCCAGTAACACTGGGGCTCACAGCTTTCCTAGTCTTGGGAAGAAATGTTTCCTTCCATCACTTGCAGACATTATGACCTCCCACTATCCACAATGCAATAGCGCCCAAACCAAAGGTGTCAGCGCTGAAATATGTCCCAGACCTGAAACCTCCCCAGGTAGCCTATTACCAGCCTCACTAACACTGGGGCTCAGTGTTTACCAAGGGTGAATTCTTTAACATTTTCTGACATTCCTTTTGATTCGGGATAATATGCACTTTGCTACTTAATAACTGATAGAACTTGTGGCCCCACTGACTAATGAACAAACAAGACACCCAGAATTGTCACTCACCCTCTTCTGCTTGAAGGGTTTGAGGAGAAGCTACTGAACTTAGTGATTCTTCCCTAATCCTCTCCCTGTATGCTTGTAGTCAAGCTGTCCAATTATTTATTTTTTTATCTTGTCATTATTAGATAAAGGCATGAAAGTATATGGGGATTTTTCTCACTATCAGTCATCTTGGGGGATCCCCAAGTTGCTAGCTGAGGAAAATCTGCAGTGGTATCGCTTCTACATCCAACACAACGTCCAACCCTGGCTAACTGTGTGGGGTGGCCTGAGACAAGGCTCCAAGCACAGAGGTGGTAATTTCTGAGAGATAATCTCGTGTTTGTCCTTTCTTAAAACTTCCCACTGCAATGGGAACAGGTTTGCTCTTTGTAAATAAAGCAAGAGTAACTGCCAGGACATGAACCACACTGTCCTACAAAGCTGGTTGGTTGTGCAATAGTTAAAGAATGGCAAGATTTTAATACCTGTGGCTGAACCATGTGAATGCTCCTATGTTGCAACATTGTGAGATTGAAAAATTTGCTGTGGCTTGGTGTGACTGGAGGGACTGGCAACAGTACAGTCAATGTGACAAGCTTGTTTTTACACCGGTACACACCATTGTCCTCTTAGCTTTTTTTTTTTTTTTTGCCTTGCTAGGTAAAACCAACTGAAATAACTTTTTGTTTTGTGCCTTTGTTTTCTTCAGGCTGCTTGGCCTGAGCTCTTGTGATGATTTTGGGATCACTTTGGGGTGACTGACTTTGTAACGTGAAAAATATTCTTTTCATATTTTTAGCTTGTTTTGAAATTTGCTTTGTTTAAAGAGACAGGGTGAATAAGGAGAGATTTCCCAATGATGTTGGCAGGTCCTAATCAGGAAAAGGCTGTCATGTCAAAGTGTTCAGGACTCTTTTCAAGCAAGTTTTATTTGTCTTACCTGCCCTTACAGACAAGGAGGGGAATATTCTTGTTGGCATAGATTTATCCATTCATTCCCCCATACATTATGTTTCATCACTGTTGTTCCTAGATGTATTATCTTTAGTAGTTCCTCTCTCCCTCTGTCCCTAACCTATATTCCTTCCTCTCCTTAGACCTTTGCTTGTCCTCCCCTTCCTCATGTTATCCATGGACCCCAAAGAGTCCTTGAAGAGTCTTTTCCATGCCCATCCCAGGCTAAATCTTTTTTCTCAATTTACTTCCCAGAATTTATTTCCCATGTTTTGAATTGGATCTTGTTTTAGAATAAGACACTTCCCTTCCCCATACCACCCAAACCGCCTCCTTTCTTTCCCCTGCATCACCCTCTCCCAGAAACCCCGCTGACAGGTAGCTAGCACACAGAAAACAGAAAATGGAGCTCTGACACAGGTATCCTGGGCCATGTTTCTATGAGGGTGGCACACAAATACACAGATCATTAACACAAAGGAGCTACGATGTGCTGGCATGAACGGTTGCTCTGCAGAGAGGGTACATGCACAGCCTTGGCACACAGAGAAGTGGTGTGAATGTATGCTACTCTGGGTTTCCTCTAATTATAAGACACTTCCCACCCAAAGAAAACAGCTGTCAACACTCTCATTTTTTATACATCAAACCCAACCTTTAGCCTTGTTTTTAGAAATGGGTGGTTAGACTTCATCAGACATTTCCAAATAATGGGGCACTAAGGCACTGAGTTTTTCACCTAGTATGGAAAATTGTAGCCTAGCAGGTCTGGCTGACAAATGAATAAGCCACTGAAATTGGAGCTCTACAATGGGAGCAATAAGTAAGTTTAAAAATAAAGAGTTCTCCTAACCTTTCTTACTAAAAAAATTTAAAATGTAAAGCTCTAGGAGCACACATTTATTGTCCTGGTGAAATAAATCTGTAACTCCTTTTCATCTTACTTAGAATAAATTGTTATCAAATATCACTTACCAAATATTATATATATGTAATTATCAATATCACTTACCAAATATTATGACCCTTTTAGGGAAAATACCCTGAGGAAAATACCACTGTAGTTACCAAAGATGTTCTTATTGGAATACCTCTCACTACCGTGAACGTATAGCATATGTTGGCATCTTTTCACTCACAGAATCTGACAGCAACTAGTAATAGTTATGAGGTTGGGTGGTGTGTGGGCAGCCTCATGTAAATTTAATCCTCACTTTTCTTACATTGCATAGTACCAGACAGTGCCATCACTTCGTAGCTTTGGACAGCATGAGACAGATGTACCAAAATCCTTTTGTCAGCATTCATCATCCTAATGACTTATATGTCCTCTGCACATATATAATGGGAGAAACTCAGATGATATAAGTAATACTGAAAATTGTACTAAAAGTTATGATGTCTCTGCATGCAGCATAGGAGGAACTTGAAGAAAAAAGGAATATAATCCCAAAGTTGTATGAGTTCTCTGAATTCTCTCAAGACTTTTATCACATATTTTGCTCTATGCTTAGAAGCTGGAAAGTATCCCAGGGAAAAACAAAACCATGGTAATTTAGCAGATTAGGAAAATAAATAGATTCCAGGCATTCAGATATAGGCAGAACTCATTCCTGTCATCTCATGGTAAGCAGTGGCTCATCTTTTTGGAGAAGCTGGCAATGTGACCTAGTAAGCTGTTGTAGCTTTGCTGATGAAATTTGAGTCTGAAATGTTTGCCCAATATAATGAAGACCTTTAAGTATGTTGATGGTATTGAATCTTTATAGATGTTAAAGGGTCAGTTTTTGTGGCAAGTCTTGAGCAAAACCAGTTGTAAGCTTAAAGACAATGTTAGTTACATGCTTTTAACTTAGGGTTTTTACGGACATTGATATCAAATGTATAGTTCATTGATGGAGAGGCTTTGAACTGAAATATACAGTCTAAGGGAGAATAGAGTTTCCTGACTTTAATGGATTTTTCTTTAAATAAATGTTATTTTACTTACTTCATTAGTTAGAAAATACTAAGGCTATTTCTGAAATAAATATAAAATTTATAAAGCTTGTTGAGAAAGACAGGTAGGTGAAGGAAGGGAATTTTCTTTGTCAGGATCCCCTCGTATGTTACTTAACGGTCTGTCTGTGTATAAGGAAAAGAATCACTATAGTTCAGATGTGATGAGGGAAGGTTGCTATGGGAATTAACACTTGGTACATATACATCATACCCTTTTTACTTTCATTCATTTTTTCATCTGTATACATTTTGTAAGCAATTTTCACTATATTCTCTTTTTTTTGTGTGTTACGAATACGTTAGTTTGCAGTATACATTAGCCTGATTTGAATCTTGAGGTGGCTGCCTAGTGGCAAAACATTTCTTTATCCCAGATTATAGTGAAGCTATAAACTAGGTTACGTAGGCCCAAGTGTTAACAAACACCTTCTGTTCCCAAAGTGTCTGTGTAGGCTGGCTTGAGAGCTGGTGTCCTTAGCTCACTCAGGGATCAGAGAAAATCCTTCCCCTGGAAGTTTTGTGAACTTGATGCATAGAAACTGCCCTCTTAGAATGGACGATCCAGTGATATTGTTTGATAAGTAGAAAAAAAAAAGAGATATAATGATTTTGTAAATAGGAATGTTACTGATGCAGCTGCATTGTATGAATCTCAAAGTTTCTGTGAAAGCTAAAAGCCCAGCCTGCAACCTATTAATATAATTAATAAAGTCTTTCTTCATTTGTGTGGGAGTAGGAGAGTGTCTGGGGAAATGAGCAATATTACCAAATAGGTTGCTTGGTGAGTAAAGAGGAGCCCTCATAGCTATGCTAAATGAAAAACTTTTTTTAACCCTTGTTTGTGAAGTTCAGCTGAGGGAAACCTGCCTGATATATTGCATCAGCATAACTTCTGTGAATGCTCTGATCTAGTGACTGTACTATTAATGTCATACTCAAGTTGCATGTAGAAATGCAGTAATAGGATATACCTTTATGACAGACTTACCATAAGGAGCATAGTGTGAACTGATCCCCAAGGTTTGATATGTATATAGCTAGAGCAAAACAGGTTGAAAATCAAACAGTGAATTTATGAATATCCCATGCTTAACTGCTTCAAATTACATACTACCGATAGACTGGTCTGGGAGGAAGGTTATTAGCAGGTCTCTTGGCAATCTGCTCTATTTAATACTTTTTCTGTGTTCTTCTAGGTCAATCTATCCGGCTGCTATTGCTAATTGTCTTCTAAAAATGATGGCATGTGTGAGGAGCTCTATGTCATGAATAGTTGCACCTTTACTGCAGTTAATTTTTTTCCATATTACCTGATCAGCTTTCATGGCGAGAGATGCAGCTGGACTTAACCTGCCTGGAAAGTAGTGAGTAAGCTGAATTTATGTTGGGAAATAGGAAGAATAGGCTTTCTTGACTGGCTTACTTCAGAACAAACAAAACACATCCCCTGCAAAAAAAAACTCACCATAAACCATCTTTCAACATTGTGAGCAGTTATGTTGTCTGACTTGCCTGAGCTTCTTAAACTGAAGGGGGGAGAGGTGTCTGCAACAGCAGAGTATCTCAGAACTTTGTGACATTCCTATGGGTTTTCTGATTTTAGATTTAAGGAGCAAAGGTGCTACCTTAAGTTGGAAGGATGACTTCTTAGGGCAAGCGAAGGATGCAGTCTGCATGCTCTATGTACATGCATGACCAAGAAGCCCAGTGATGGGTTCTTTATTTGGACCACGCTCTTATCTGGTAAATAGGCTAACATTATGAAGGGCCTACCCTACTGGGTGTATTTGGTGGGGGGCTACTGCATATGCCCCAGTCTCACAGAGGAACCAGAATGAAACAGGAAGACGACCTTTTTCTTTTTCAGTATTATGCATCCCAGCAGGATGAGAACTCTTAGAGAACAGGTTCCTGTATCCAAAGAGGGAACACTCTCTCGCACTACCGTGATTCTCCTCATGCAGCTACACCTTGGGTAAAAACACCCAAACAAACCAGGTCTCCTGTGTTAGCTGAATACAGCAGTTTCATCAGGGAAGACTTTCATGGATGTGACCTGCTGAATCCCACTGGCTAAAAAGCATTAGCACTGCCACTGCAGTGGCTACAGGCTAGGTAGGTTTACTGTATCACGTAGATAAGCATCTGTGAGAAATGTCTTTGCTTAGCTTATTGGAAAAGGGACTTGTAATTCAGCTGAACTTGGACTTGAAATGAAATTGACGGATTATTGCAAGTCTCTGTTGCTCAGAGACAGAGCAACCTGTGTAATCAACATGGATGGGTAACAGACTGAATGGAGGGATTTCTTGATGTGCTATATCCAAGAGGGCTGTGGGATCTAGATAACTGAAAAGAAAACATGTAATGTTGCAAGGGTGAAGATATGCTTGCAGACATTTTGATGTTGCTCAAGTTAATGCAGTGTTTATTCAGGGTAAATACACATATGGCTTCCTATAGCTGCTGTGGCAGATAATGCCTTTAGAAGGATATTACAGACCACTTTTGGGGGAGTGTCTGTCTCAACAAATGATTATCATGTGCAGGAAACTCTAGGTCTGATGCTTGAACTTGCAAGAATGCATGACTAGATTTTAAAAGCTCTGCAGGGTTGAATATGCTTCCTTCATGGAACAACCAAAAGCAACCTGAACAAGGAAAATATTCAGAATCAGTTTCATCCCCTTTTGAAAGTCATTGTGTATTGTTTTTTTTTCTCCCCATCCTTCTCATTGCTGATATGAGGAACATATACACCACTTTGCAAAAAAGGAGACCATATACATATTTCCCCATATGTGATCAAATTAAGTGTGGTAAAGAATACTAAACTAGGGAGGGATTAGGTGATAGCATTATTCCTAATAAACTCTTCTCTGAAGGAATAAGATAGGGCAACTGCGACTGCTGTAACTGTAGGTAACCTTGCTGTTTCATCAGTATATGTAGGTTGTCACTGAGTTTGGATGAAGTCTTGACTTTTGAGACCACTCTTAAAAAGCTTTAGTTCCATCATTTTCTATTTCTACCTTTTGCCAAGAAGACTGACATGGGTATTCTTACCATGAATAATCTTTAACCCATTTTATTTTTGTTCTATAAGAACAGTAAAATACTTGGTGAGTGTTACAAAGTCCATTGGCTCTGCTCAGGGTTGCGCCATTCACCCTAAGTGGGGAAGAGGCTGGAAAAGGTGTTGCAAGCTGCAGCTGATAGGCCATCTAGACATTTGCTACACAAGGATGGATCAAAGTCATGATAATTCTTCACATAGTCATCTCAAAGCAAGAGATCAGTCAATGTTTGCTCTTTTTGTGATTGCAATGGGAAAAGCACACACACATCTGTAAAAATGATCTCCTAGCAGTGACGTTAGGCTTTCTGAGGCGTGTCAGTCAACTGGGGGCCAGGGGAGTAATTTCCTTCTGCTGTGGTTGAACACAAACAGAAGCTAGTCAGGTAGTAATGAATGCTTTCATGTGAGTTATTAGCATTGATTATTTATTGCAAATGATGTATTTGTAATCTAAAAGATCTCATGATCTTATCTCGTTAAATCCTTTCTTAATGAAAGTGGGTAAAAAGCAGAACGAGTTTAAATGGCATCATTTTACTGTGGTCTCACCAAGCAATTGTAAGCACACCTTTGAAGGGTATTTCAATATCTGAGCTGGAAACAGACTGAATACCATCACCTGTAAAATCATCATTACTGTCCTGATGCTACTTGTAATTGTCTTCATTATAATTAGGGATTCTCATGACATCTTTAGACTGCACTTCAAGTGCAAACTCTCGTTGTACTAGATCTGGGATAAACACAAGTGTCTTATTGATGATATCATTACGAGTATTAGCAAGCTTTGGGGTGTCTAATTTGTTACAACCATATGGAGAAGTAATCATGAGCCTAACTGTTAAGACCAAAGTTGCATTCTCAATGTTAACATGTATTCAAGATCTTAGCTAGTATCTTGCTAATTGCATATCATGCTGATTTTATCAGTGTTAAACCGTATATATATGAGAACTTCATCACTGGTAACAGTGGATAATCTAGAAGGAGTGGTAAGAATAAGTACACATCTCTCAGGAAGTATCAAACCTTTTCAGATTATTAACTGTTATAAATAAATAAAAATCTGGGTTGGATATGTCCTCTCTTTAAAAGGAATGAATTTCAAGAGGCAGAATTGCTAAAGACTGGAGAAATAAAAGATAAGATTTAACTTCAGTAATGTTGGTGCAACTTGACAAGAGCTCTGGTTACCTTAGAGGAATTAGTAAAATACCAACTATGAAATAGTTACCTAAATTAAGCATAAGATTTTTCCTTTAGTTATCACTTTATTCTATATCTTGACTTTGAACCAGAGGCAAATTAGTACTGGCTCATCAAACTGCAGGAGAAATTTAATCAGCACTCCTTTACAGCTATTATGCAAACAAATTGGCAAGATAAAATGACAAATAAGGTTCTACAAAGCTTGTGCAATTGGTTGTCCCTGGAGCAATCTGCATAACTGCTTAGTCTCATGTACCTTGGTGAAGGACACAAAGCTTTTGCAATCTTTTGATCGAATGGGTTTCTAATAGTCCAGAATTAAATCTTGAAGAGAGGTGTAAACACATGTGGAAGTGATCCTTACAAATGACAGGAGTGTTTGAACTGATGTGTGTACTGGGTTTGTCTCTGCACGACAAATCTTGCTGGATGGCTATGTTATTTCAGGAAAGTGTTCATTGTGTCTTGAAAGCACGTGGGGTAGGACTTTGTATGTGCCAGATGCTCCTCTGTGGAGACCTTTGAAGTCAGCAGCTCTAGATATGCTAGTGGATGGAATTACTGATATGGGGAAAGGTAGACCTGTAACTAAAAGTACTAGATGATCTTGGATAACATCTGTAAAAGAGAAGGAATTTGCAGGATAAAATAGTGAAGAGTTCTAGCTTTAAACAGTGATTATTCCTGTGGTCTGTTGCTGGATCAGCTGGGAGATTCTGGTGGAAACGTCTGTGTCTGTAGACTTGTGAATGCCTTGTGGAGACATGGATAACTTTTTTTTCCTCCCTTACCCATTCTGCCACAGAAGCATTTGGGAGCTGGAATTGAAATTTCTTAATTAAGCTCTGCAGTATTTCAGTGGATGTTTCTTATAATTTAAGAAGGAACCTTGATTTTTTTCTTATAAGAATCTAGAGTAAATGAAAACCAAACCCATCAGTTTTGAGTGGGAAGCTGTAATATCAATTTCAACAAATTGAAGCGGTATTTTGAAGTAATAGAATTAGTTGGATGGTTTAGAAGGGGCCTAGCCCAGACATGGTCTAAATCGGAATGAGGATTTATTGCATCTATTCCTGTACTATTGCTGATTCACTGTATAATCTAAGAGTTCCTCTTAGTGTCTCAGCTTTTCCTGTCTACAAAACTGCAAGTAAACACATTACAGGGTGTTGTGCAAATGTTAATTAATGTTTATTATGTTATTTTAGCTCTTGGTAGCATGGCAACATGAAGTTATTAGATGAAGAAATAGTAGTACGTGGCCCAGTGCTAGTAATGTACAAAATTAATTAATATATTTCTTTAAGTTTTTAAAGTATAGATCTTTATAGAACTTTAAAACATTGAGTAAACTTAAAGGAATTCTGGTATTTCCTGCAGGCTCTTCTCAAATCAAATCATTAATATGCACACTGAAAAGAATAAAATTTCAGATTTGAATTATAACTTTATTTCCAAGCCTGTAATAATTTGGGAGCTCAATTGGAAAGGTATGAGATACAAAAGGTTAACTTTATCATTCTTTTGGGGATGCATACCTCCATAAAAAAAAAAAAAAAACAAACAAATGAAAGTAAGTGGATGGATTGTAGTAAGGAGTTTCGGGATTTGGAGATTTAGGATTTTTTGTCTGTACCTAATATGTAAATTGGGTTTTAGTCAGTTGGTTTAAAGTTTACTGTTCATATTCTATTAATTTTAGAGCCACACCAGGAGGATACAATAGGATTATATTGTGAGTGAACATCTCCTTTGGTTTGCCAATTTATAAAGAGTTGCTGGGTAATTGTAAGCACTTGTATAAAACTTCCAGAATTACATCATTGACAGTTTACCATTTAGTCATTTAAAGCATCCTGTAATATGAATGAGTCAGAGCAGAAATCTTACTTGCTTTGTTTCTGGTGTACTGGGATTGTTGCTGGGTTGTCCACTAGTGGGGCAGTGTTCTATTACTGAAGACCAGAAGGCAACACCAGTGTGCTCAGCTTGCTCCCTGAAATGCCTATATAGTAATGTACACAGCTTGGGAAATATAGAGGAGATAAACATCTGAGTGCAGTCCAGGGGTTACAATCAGGGGCAATTACAGAGACATGGTGGAACAGGGTTTGCTAGAGTTTTTGGACTCCCGCTGCACCGGTTAAGTGATGTGTCATGTGATATGGGATAGGGCAGAAGGGGAAGCTGTAACTGTCACAGTAGTTCTTTGCTAGCAGAAACTGTCTAGGTCTAGAGAAATCACAGCTAGATCTACAGGGCTCCTTTCCAAGAGATTAATGGATATCGAAAATGTTACAGAGGCTGGCCCAAGCAGGTATGGATGCTTCATCTCAGGGCTTCCTGTCTAGCAGAGCAGCAATCTCAGTCATGGTGTTCATGAAGCCAAACCTGTGTGAAGAGGAAAACACTCATTTAGGGTCTACTGCTGGTTTATGCCCAGAAATCTTGCTATTATCAAGATGTTCTCTTCCAACAAACAGAGAATTAGTAAACTATGCTGGACTGCAGGGTTTTTTTTTTCTATAGGCTACTAGGAGAGTTTAGGACGGCCAGGAAACAAAAGCAAACTACTGTTTGTCAAAGAATATCTGACTTCCTCAGGTAGGGGAGGACAGCAGGTGCTTATTTGCTACCTCTCAAGGGGGAAAACAAGGCACTCTATCATCCCTGTGCTATTTCTGCTTCTGTCTTTGTGGAGCTCTCCACCTTGGTTTTGGTCATGAACTTTTGGGAATGTGGTTCCAATACTTTTGTAAGGCAAAACATGGCAGTTGCCAGATGAGCCACAACAGCTACTGTAGGTGGTGACTAAATTGCAAAAGTAGGAGCACCTGGTTTTCATCTGCAGGACACTCAAGCTGCCAGATGGACATGCCTGTGGATTCTTCATGATGATGATTGTGTTATCAGACAGTTTAATGGGTTCCTAAGCTCTTAGGAAATACTGCAGGACTCAGAAAATTAGTCTGGAAGTGTTCAGGTAAATCTAAGCTGAATCTAGAAGTTGAAATACTTAGCTGTGTCAGAGTAGCAGACTGGGGGCTCTAACTTGTTGGGTTATGGGAAAAAGTACTGTGAGGGTGGCAACTGGACGATTTTAACTGTTTGGGAAGGAAAGTATGGATGTGAAGGAGAACTTAAACCAGTTTTTCTGGAAAAAGACCCCACCACACCTTAGGAAGCACAAATTTTGAAAAAGTCAAATGGAGTAGACATTGCTTTTTTAAGCATGGTTCTTATGAAGCACAGCCCAGGAGTAGGAAATTAAATGAAAGACATTCAAACAATGTCAGGAAGGCTAAATGAAGGAAGCAGTAAGCCAACCTTGAGTCAGTATGCTGCAGAAATAGACAACTGAGTAGGAGACAATTGAAAGAAAACATGTTATCACCTTTCTAGACAAACAAGCTGGATTAGAAAGGTAATAAACTTCTGACAGCGTGCTTGGAACTAGAGGCAGCAGTGATCTACTGAGAAGTGTAGTTCTGCAGGCTGGCAAGTAGCAGGCATGGTCTAAATAGACTGAACCACCTGATAATCAGTGGAGATTCACAAGATTTAGGGGTAGATAATGTAAGTGGATCAATTCAAGAAGTGTCTCTGGGGTAATAGCTGTCAAAGCATACTTATTCTGTTCGGAAACTTTGAAGGAACTTTAGAAATCATGGCTCTGGATGAATCAAAGATAAAGTAAATTCTGAATAAAAATTCTCAACTGAGAGGGGCAAGAGTCATGGTCTTAAGGCAGCAATTATGGAGGACTAAGACTAAAAGCTGAGGAAGTGAGGAATGACAAGAAGGAAACATTAAGATCCATCTGTTCCAGCCTTTCCTCTCTTGCTCACATAAGTTCTGGTGAGCTGGATGTGAAACTCAAACCACCAGTCATAATTGCAGCTGAAATGCCCGACTGTGTGAACACTGTGACCCCTGCTGGACTTGGTCTGTGGATGTATTTGTACAGATAGTTGCACTTGGGTGCATTCCACTCGGTGGAGTGCCAGACTGCTTGGCCCCATGAGCCCTATAAATCAGTTTCCCTCCTGTGGAACTGTTCAGCCCAGGCTGACTGCTGTGCTGACAGTGGGGAGAAGACTTGAAATACGATACATGACAACAAATAAGTGCCTTTGGGAATTTTAGTGGAAAAACCCTCTAGACCATTTTACAGCCTAACTTGCTTTGTACCTCTTCATCATTCATTGCCTGCCTGTGCTTTTCCAAGTGTGGAGTTTGCCCTATTAGAAATGGTGTCATCTGGAGTGATTTCACCTATCCCTTGAGGAAAGGGAGTTCCAATGTATTGCCATAACTTGGCAATTAGCTCTTTATTCTGATGACTCTCACTCTTGTCACTTAACGATGCTTATTTAAAATAGTGTGTGAGATACAGGATAAACAGATGTGGGGTGTGCAGTGATCTTGAAACCTCTTTTCTATTGAGAGGCTAGAACAAAAGTGCTGACTTAAGTTTGTTTGGTGATTCAGAACTGTGAGTCAGTAAAGAGGGTTATAAAGTCTCACCAAGTAGTAGTGACAAGTTTGTCTTCTTCAGGCAGGGAAATGAATACTGGCAGCTGTATGGTGATATTGAATAGTATATGGTACTGTAATTAGTCACAATTTTTTTGAAACATTTTGCACTGTAGAGGACACTTGCAGAAGTTTGCATTATTGCTACATCAAGAAAGATTTGCTGGAATTATTTGTGAAGATTTTTTTAAAATGAAAAGGCTACAGGAAAACCGTTCTTTTCGAATGTAAGTTGAAAGGGGGAAGGAAACAAGTTACATGGTTTATTACAATTGCCAGATTTCGGATCCTCCTCAGATTTTACAATGGATAAAATAGAATAAATAACTATTTATGTTTGGGTTTTGTTCAAGTTCAGCATGTAATGCTGTATGACAATCTCAATGAGCATTTTAAAAAATAATTTTCTTCCAGTCTAGGAGTTCCATATTTAAAAAAAAAATCTTATGCTATGTCTGTATTTCTCAATGTTTTTCATCTTATGTATAAAGTAGAAAAGGACAATCAGCTTTTTCAGGTCTGTTGAGTGTCCTAATGTAACATGTCTTGATTGCATAAATGGATTTTTTGCAATCTTTTGCCCTGTTGCTTGCACAATGTGGATTTAGTTAATTATTTATAGCTTGTCGGGGCAGCTGTTGAAGAGTCACATGCAATACAAGAAAAGTTGAGTCTAATAGGAAAGCATCCTACCTTGCCCTGTTAGACTGGGTAGGGCCAGAAGACTTCAAGGTGACCAGGGCAGGTGAGAG
Source organism: Heliornis fulica (assembly GCA_013399135.1). Taxonomy (NCBI): domain Eukaryota; kingdom Metazoa; phylum Chordata; class Aves; order Gruiformes; family Heliornithidae; genus Heliornis; species Heliornis fulica. Next base: position 120,045 of record VXBZ01001216.1, on the reverse strand, counting down.
AACTCCCCCGCCGGTGCCCCACAGGCCACCCCTACCCACCTTCGCTGGCCACAGGGCCCAGGCACTGCCTGCCAGGCCCTTGACCTTCCTTGCCGTCCTGCTGCTGACCCCTCCAGCTGACCAGCTCTGGGATCCGCTCCCTCTTCTTGCCCAATAGGGGCCTGCTTTTGCTATGTTGCTGCTGAGTCAGGCTTTCGTAGATCAGCAGACCCTGACCATGAAAGCTCTTGAATTTTTTTTTTTCCTCTAGTTTATCCTGAACATCGTGTCATCTTTCTGCATCCAGACTTCCTCTGACGTCAGTTTAGGTAAGGGATCAGGGACAACTGTGTTTTTTCATAAAAGAAATGCTGATATAAACACCAGTGAAGTTAGGAGACCTGGAAAACTGTGGGGAAAAATATAAAATCAAAGATGCCATCAATGTGCCCCAAAACTGTTGGGTAATCAATTTTATCTACACTAATTTAAAAAAAAAAAAGTCTTAATGTAAAAAACATTTCTTGTGCCAAAAAGATTTTTCTGAGATACAAGGAAGAGATGTGAATAACTGTACATGAAACCAGTCAGTTTATGTCTTTGGGACTGCAACATTATTGGAGTTGAGTGACTGTACAAATCTTTCTCCATATAAGATACAATGGATATCTAGGAGTTGTGATAACAGAATAAGCTTTAAACTCTCCTGCTCTTGTGTATTCTACAATGCATAATGCAGTGAATTTCCTGCTCCACAATTGTTTCTTATTCCAGAAAATAAACCCAAACCCTTCCAGGAAAATTGGTAGTTCTTGTCTTGTTCCCCAAGTTTATGTTGCAGTCATACCTTTCAGGTCACTGTGGGAAAACAGTCCAGTGTGTTTACTTTTGTTTTAATTGATCTTACTTTGACTTTGCATCATTTTGTAGAGGCATCACTGCTGGGAACTGTAAACAAAGTAAAGATATGTACATGTAATGTTTAAGTCAGCAGGGTGATAGGTTCTAGGTTCAGATTCTGGTTTCAGTGAAGTAGTGCGTGGTTTCTCACTAGGTGGAATTATTCAGAAAGTATTTGATGTTTGTTTAAGTTCTCTCCCACTGAGTGTAGTGAGAAAGGAGCTCAGTACTGATTACTATTTCACCCTCCTTGTCATCTCTGTTTGTCCTGCTGTTTGGTCAGGTTGTCTGACTGTATTGCAATAGTTTCTTCTGTAAGATGAGAAACTCAAACTAGCTTTGTTATCCACATAGGAATTAGAAGCGTGGTTCTGTGGGTTGGCAAGTAGCAGGCAGTTTTCTAAGAATGTTCCTTTTAAAAGGATGAAGTTGTGTGCATTTGTAGATTATTTTAAACTATTTTAGATTATTTAAAAATCTGGATTTTTTCTTTTTGGTCCAGATACCAGTTCTACTGTTGGAAAAGTGGAGGCCACTCAATGAATGACTCCAACAGATGGATCAAAGTGAGGGTTTGAAGGCCAGACTGGTTGTCTGCATCTCTTAAAGGAACTCACAAGTACAAGAAATGGACCCTGCCTTCAAAGCTTTCAGAACAGCCTAAGGAAAGCCTGTCTAAAGAAAAGGACACTGCCTTCAAACATTAAAATGTAGCTGTCAGAACATTCTAGGGCAAGTCTGTCTACTTAAGTTTTTGCTGTTTCTAATGTAATAATCATCATGTATCTAATTGGCTGCCACTCCTTGATCTTATGTGTGTTCTGCTGGATTGTTCTTCTCTAGTCTGTGGCTGCTTTGACTGAAGTGGAAAGCATAGAGGAGAGACTGAGTCCGTGTTCTGAGCTGGCAAAGAGACTAACAGTCTGGTGTCTTGTTCTTCATCTTTGTTCACTGACACACTAGAAGTGGCTGACAATAATAAACTTCTGGACTAGGGGGATTAAATGTAACAAGTAAAATCAATGAACACATGCAAGTCTTAGCGAATAGTGCAACAATTACATTTACAAAGATAAAGATCTAATAAAAAAAAAGAAGAGAGAAGCCTCTTCCATGCACAGGTGTGCCATGGGTTGATGTGATGATGGAAAAAAAGAGGTTAATTTAGATGACCATTGAAGTTCCTTAAGATTTGGGTATTTGGTATCACTGGCTTGGTGCCAATGTTGCTAGAATCCTGTCACCTCTTCTTGTGTAGTTTCATCTGTTTGTCTTTTGTGCTTAATATTCTGTAAGGCAGGGAATGTTACGGGCTTCAAACCATCACCTATTTTTATAATAGTGATTACTGAAATAAGAACTACATCTTTCCTCTGGGCTCTCTTAGACCATTTCAGATTTTTATTTGGAGGCTTTTGTTTTACATTAGTCTCTGTGGCACAAAGCTGATGGTAATCTCCCTTATTTGAAGTACTCTATTGTGGTAATTAAACCAGTAATATTGTAGGACCAATGCTGCAATTCTCCTGGGACAGAAGCATCAAAGCTTTTGTGTGTGGAATCCAATGTAGGATCAGAACAATTATAGACTTCAAGAGCAATAAATATGCAATCCTGGATTCAGCTTTACTGTGTTTTATTTATACATAATGGCTTATACTTTGTTCAAGGGAATAAAAGCTTTTTTGTGTCATCTTTAATAAAGTAAGTAATGTTGCCTCCTCTGATCATTTAAACTTTAGATGCTTTACCTAGATCTGATTTATCTCCTGGAAGAATTACTGAAAAATCATTGCAAAGAACCCATGGATTTACTCAGCAGAAGCCGGACAGAGATGTGATTGAGTATTCCTGTGTTGCTAGTAAGAGAGAGAACAGATAGCAGACAACAACTAGCAGTCATCTAGTTATCTACAGTCTTTCCTAACCTTGTCCTGGGAAAAGCAGCTTTGAAAATTCCTATATACACATCTTTATACATTATTTTGCTCTTCCATAATTTCTTCAAGTATATTGCTAAACTGTGGTTAAAGTCCATCTTATCATCTTAATTTAACGAGGTTGTTAATCATGTTTACATCAAGATACAGCATCAGCATTTTCCTGAAACTACAGGTATATTTGTACTCTAGTTAAGTGTCCACATTAGTCATGCTGGATATTTTATTGCAATAGCCCTGTAATTAATTTGTTGTTGGTCAACAGCTCAACCTCATTTTGCCTGCTTGAATTTTGCAAAGTATTTTCTTGCCAACCCATGAAAATTATCACTATTTATCTTTTGTGTTCAGAGATAAAATAATACAGGATACAAAATAACAGCTTTGGGAAAACCAGTCATCTTAAAGGAAGCCACTTCAGTTCAAAAGGGAAATAAAACCTGTTTATTGTATTTGCCACCAAGTGGAACAAAGGGCAGTCATGATCAGAAATATTTGGGATCTGTAAGTTCATTATGCAAATACAAGAAGTGTAACAGAGGGAATACGTTAGTCTCTCTAATTGGTTTCCAAGTTAATTCTCAAAAAGTGAAGGTAACTTTTTTTGATAAATTACAATAGCTTTGGGAGTGATGACAATGTATGATTTCTGATCAGTGCCTTTAAATACCCATACCTGGGCATGAAGTGTATCACTGAAAGCATCTAGTCTTACTATGAGGTATTTGTTTGAAAATAATCCAGATAATTAAGAACATAGCTTCTGATGAGTCAAGGATTCATAGAAATGTTTAAGATGTACATCTTTCCAGGATTCCTATGTACAGTCAGCTTTCTTCCCTGTACAACCTTAATAAAATAACTGGGAGAATGAAGGCTTTTCTAATTTCAGCTTGAGACTGTAGGGTATTAGGAACATGACTTAAGAAAATCTGTGTTTTGGCTATGAGGTAGGATTGGAGGTGGAACACAGCTTGGCGTAATTTAAGTTTCTAAAACATATTATGCAGTCTGTAGTGTGTTCAACATCCATTCTGAAAGTAGTTAATCTCTCTTTCATACACTGCTTCTCTTGGAAGGGTGTTCTTTGACATTACTGCCATAATAATATTTATGGCTTTTCTAATTTTCACCTTAAATGATTCGGTCTGAATTTATAGCAATTGCTCATGAGCCAGCACTGTCAATGAATTTTCACTGGGGCTTTCTTTCCTGCCTGATGTTTATTTGCTACTGCTGTTTAATGGCAAATTATTTAGAATAAGTTCATTTTGAAAGAACTGCCTGGAGAAAACAAACTGTCCAAGACAGCTGTAATTTGAGAGAACTAGCCCATTCAAGTGAAGACAGCATCTGCATTTTATTGGTAACAAATCTTCTGAAATTCACTGGGGGACTGACTCACCATACCTTGTTGAATCTGGGTAAGCCTGCTTGTGACAGCTGTCAGTCATTGGAATGGTAGAGGCTAGTTGGGAGTTAGAAGGAAATCATAGTACAAGGTACTAAGATGTATAGGTCTCTGCTTAAGCAGAGGCTGGGAAAAGAAGCAGTTTTTTCCTTAGGCAAATGTTGGAGGATGCTCACAAGCTTTTGGTACACAAATCCTTCCTCAACACAATAGTCAAGTGTTAGGTTGACACAAGAAGACTTTTTTTTTTCTTTGCAGAAGGAGCTGTAGAGGATTGTTTTGCCTTTTGAAAAAGCTGCCCACCAAAATATACATCATTCTAAAATGAGAAAGTGGTTAGCAATGAGAAACACAGGGCAGTCAGAGGACTTGTGCAGATGCCCAGACAAGTTTAGGACAGTATATTAAATATAAATTTACATCATATAGCTGGTATCAGAGTTTTGACAATTAGCCATATTCTAGACTGCACCTGGTGTGTAGATAAGATAAAAGTAGATTTTAAGGAATATTCATCTCTACATATGCAGGGGCAGAAGAGAATAGGTGGGGTGGACCCCTATAGAGACTGTCTCCTGGGAAAACTAGCTATGTCCTATGAAAGTTAGGTATGGGAACTAGCTTTTACGTACAGTGGTCCAGAAGCTCCTACTTACCTACGCAGGGTTCTTGAATTATCAGGGTGTTATTTGATGCCAGAGAGGAGGCACTTTAGCAGCTGTTCAGAAAAACAAAGAGCTCTACATGGTTGTTGCAGCTCCCCTCCTCTCCTCTCCTCCTTGAAATACCCAGTGGAGACACTACTTCCACTAGTGACAAAGACAGCAGCCGGTGTCCATCAAGAGAGCCATCTTCCTTCTGGTGCATCCTGTGACAGTATTGTAGTGGCTAAACACCAAAGATACTCCTAGAATGTCAGCAGATGAAAAGAAAGGCCAAGAAGAAAGAGTGGAATATCTTACCACTTGTGTTGAGTTATATTCAGGAGAGGTGTCTGAAGTTTCTCATAATACTCTGGAAGCACATTAGCTGCTGCTTCAGGCTAGGGACACAGGAAAATACCTGTGTGAAAAAAAGTTGCTTTGAGTCAGGTATCTGACGTGCCTTCTGTTCCACTGGAACTAGGCTATGACAGAAAAACTGCAAATGAAGTGAAACAGGTGTCTTGCTTTGCTAACTGTTCTGAAGATTAGTAACAGCCACTTCTTAACAGAAAGCAGAGCTAACTAACATCTTGCTGTCAGAGGAAGCCAGGTGTCAGGACTAGGAAAAGATCTGTAATTAAACTCCACCCACCTTCAGATGCAGGTGTAAGGATGGTCTGGTTCTGAGTTCCACAAATCAGTTTTGGTGATGTTTAGTGCACCAGGTGACGTATAGAGGGTTGTAAAAGGCCTTAGGTTGCCTGGAGTTCCTGTCTTTGCAGAGACAACTGAAGGGGAATGGAGTAGATAGCTCAAACTTGTGTTACCCTATAAACTGAGACTAAACAGGGCAGTGCTGTATAAAGAACCCAAGAGTGTGTTGAGCCTTGAATTCCTTCAACAAACAATAGGATAGGAGTCCCAATCAAACCACTGTTCAGCTGCCTAAAGGAAAGATAAAGAAAAGCCATAGGGTCCCCATCTGGCTCCAACTCTGCAAGGGGACACTTCCCCTTGGCCAGGCTGCTGCTAAGTTAACACATGGAGAGCCCTCACCTGGAGAGGGGTGAGTGACCATTTGAGATGCTTTAAGTTTGTAGTCTCTGGTGATTGACTAACACACAGGTAGTATTCAGTGCGCTTGTGAGCTGTGGTGGTGTGTTTATGAATCGTGTGATTTGCCATGAGCAGTAATAGTGAGTTTTGTGACTGTTGGGGGTTGTAATACTGCATGTCTGTGACTGTTGTGGATGCAATAGTGTATTTGGTGAAGCTCTTATGGTTCTGATAAGGGTAGTTGTACTTCTAATCTGCTGTAGTGCATTTCTCCATTGCACCCATAAAACCTGCAGTAGTGACCTACAGAATCTGCACGTGGTGTTTAAATTATTTTTTTTTAAACCCTGCAATTGAATGTCACAGCAAGTGGAATGATGAAATGTATCCATACAATTAGACATCACTCACACAATTATAAGCTGAACACTGAATGATTAGTGATTCATGAATGATGAGCTAATATCCACTTGCAAACCTCAGTGAGCATACCCAATTTATGTTTGTTTTGTGACCATGATCCTTTTCTAGCCTCTATCTGTAACCAGAGAGGAATTCAGGCACCTCATAAGAAAGTACATAAAACTTAGAAATGTCTCTGAAAAAATAAGCAATACGTTACATTCATTTTCATATGGCAGCTTTCTGGGTCTTCTTTTCTTGTTGTTGTTGTAAAGTACTAGGCTTACTGCCTGTATTGGGATCTGGAAAAGTTTGCATTTCTTTTGAGATATTTTTGGACATTTTGCCAATAAAGTGTGAATGACCCTATCTAGTCAGATAAAAGAAATCAGTTTATTTCAGGAGCCTGTCTTCAACAGTGGTCAGTAAGTAATGCTGAGGGAGGAGAACAGACATCCTCAGGCAATGCTCTCTGCCTTCACATTCAGAATCTGTAATTGATAGTGTGGGTTTTTGGGGTTATTTTTTGTTTTGTTTTTTGGGTTTGTTTTTTTTTTAAACTTACACAGATAACTCTCACAAAGCAGTGCTGATCATGCTCTGAAAAGGAATCTTTAAAAAGTAAGAAATATGGTGTGTAAAGCCCTAACAATCCTGGTATTCCCTTGTAGCTGACCCTCATTTCAGTAGGTGGTGCTTTCTGGAAATCCCTGAAAAGAGTGCCAGTGCATGTTGCCAGAAAAGGTTTCTGTGCCAGCTGAGGAGGGATCTCTGGATCTAAAGGACACAAGTCTTTTCAGCTGGAAGATGCTGCCCATATGTTTTATCAGAGGATATTAAATGTAGTCCAGCTACTTGAAAGGGGCAGCAGGCACACAGAGTTAATGTGAAAGCCTTGGAAGTTTGGTATATGGAGCACTGCATTACAGCAGTGCCTTGGGAATTTATTTTATCTGCTTTACTGAACTGCTCCCCTCCTTGAAATCCTCTTTAAAACTGCCTGTACTTTATTCCCTCCCTTTTCCCCCAAGTGGAGCATGAGAACAATAAACCAAAGCTTTGTTTTAAGCCTTTTTCTTTATTATCTCTGGCATTGGTTGAACTGTAATGCATTTACCTAGTTCTGGTAGTAAACTCCATGGGCAGGCTAATGGCATTTCTGTAAATTTCACTGTATTTATTGAGCTACGTGTATGATCATTTGCAAAACAGATAATCATTATGATTGCGACAGCCAGATCTGCAGGACTAACCAGTTGAAAGGAGAAAAGCTACCTGCCTGTTGTGTGGTGGGGTTTTTTTTGTTTGTTTGTTGGTTTTTTTTTTTAATGATTCTTGACTAATATCAACTGCTTTCTGAGCTCCTTAACAAGTCAGGCTGTGGGGAATTTTGAACTTGTGAAAAATACCCATGTCAGAGTTATGAATGGGGAAGATGGGAAACCTTACCTGACCAGTAAGTAAGAATACCTTCACTTGTAACTTGTTTGTATTTTAATTGAGAAAAAGCTTTGCTTTTAGCTCACTTGAAGGAGTTGTATGCTAAGGGAGGTGTTCTCATGTTCTAGAAGTTTACTGAGAGTTTAGGGTTTTGGTTTGGTTTGTGATTTTTGTTGGTTTCCTTTTTTTCCACTCACTTCTGTCATTGCTGGTAATCCTGTTTTGTTTGGAGTGGGATTTCCAAAAATGGATGAGAGACTTCAATAGCACAAGCTCTCATGCTCCAGAATTATTTAGAGAATATATTTAGGGGAAAATTCCTGTTCTAAGCATCTCGGTTTTCTGCTTGTGAAATGGGTGTAGTGAGATGAGAGAATTATTGATTTCACTATATCGGAATTAGTGACACTATTGAGATGAGGTCTGAAGCTTTATATTACTGTAATCTGCATATAGTGGTCACTATTGTGGATTTATTTATCTTATGTGTGAGGTATAGTAGGATAATGGGTCAAAAATAAGCATTTTGATGAAATATTGTAAGATGCCGTTTGCTGCTTTAGCAGAAAGGGATAGTTTAGATATAAGGCTATCACCAAGGCTAGGTAAAATTTGCACATGAGATGAAACAAGAGATGACATGATTACAAGTGTTCTTTAAAGCCAAGAGCATTGTGCATTATGGAAAACACAGATTAGGAAACTAAGCCTGTTTAATTTTTGTGTTCATGCTGTAATGGCTAGTTGCTCTAAGATTGCTGTAACATGTTACCTGTGGTTATGAGTAATAATTATTTAAAATATTACAAAACTATTTATGAGTACCAAGCTTGTGTGCAATGATTTTGAGATGGGTGCTTGCTATATGAGGGTAGAACCTATGTAAATTTACACATAGATGAAATGTAAAGCAAGAGAGCTGAAGATTTCTTGGAGAAAAGTGTCGTTTTTCTAATACTGTTATATTACAAGATGGGAGGTGCCAAACAATAGGTGTCAGCACTGGTTCATCTATGCACAACTCCACTGCAGACGTAGACTCAGGCAGCTGGTATTAAGCATGAGTTTGTTGTCAATTGCACTTTGAGCAAAATGAATGCCTGTAAAGAAGCACTGGGACAATATTTGACCCTTGTTATAAAATAGGTTTTCCAAGGGGTAGACTGGGCAATAGAATCCATGAGTCAAAAGATGGAAGCTGGTAAAAATAATGTATCTATTGTAGTAACTCTGAGATATTTTCACAATGCTAAAGGAAAAACTGTTTCTGAAAATGGTAATTTAATTGCATTTTGTTTTGTGAAATATCCAAGGAGGTTCCTGAGAGGATAACTGATGCGGTGCTTTCCCAGGGAGTTGAAACTCCTGAGTCTGATATGCTGAAGAAAAGCAAAATTGCAGGAGTTGGAATGGAGCAGATGGGATTAAGTACCTGGACTTAACTTCCGTAAGACTTTGGACTCATGCTCTTCTCTGGAGGAATTTTAAACTGGAACTAGAGGCTTAAATATGTGGTTCATAAAACCAGCACGTCATATCAAGGGATCTGTGGACAATCCTGCGACAGCTATGAAAGGAAAAATAGGAAGACTTAAACAATGCAAAATGAATGGTTGTGTAATGGAGAAACCAGAATAAAGCACCACCAAGGAGGACAGAAAATTCTTCAAAGAATTGGATTTCTTCTGTGTTTCACTGCCAATGGACACCTAAGATCCAGGATGTGGGGATTAANAAAAAAAAAAAAAAAAAAAAAGGTAAGTCCCAAGGCTTGAAGAGACCAGTGGAAACATGGAACATTATGGTATTAGCACCTCTTTTGAGGTCCTGGATCAGTTTCAGATCTCTAAAATTCCTTTTACCTGCTAATGTATATCTTAAATTATGTCCTTGCAGGTGGAGAACACTGTAGCTTTAAAACCCTAAGGAAAACCAGTAAAATAGGGAAAATAGTCTCACAGTCAGCCTACTAACTGATGTGTATATATCAAGGAGTTTTTAAATAAGCAGGTGCTCTGATAAAAGATCTCTGTGTGGTGAATGCTGGGTGGATGGCTCTGCACAGAGCTTTTTCTTGTCAATATTTGGTGAGGGACAGTTGGGAGACCCACCCCTTCCCCCTCATCTCCTGAAGTTTGCATTGTATTGCAAAATGCAGTGAATTCCTGGCAGCCCCTGCAGTGGCACACTCTGAGTGCCCCAAGCCTGGCAGCATAATCTAAAGGTAATGCAGTTGAATTGTGATCTATTGCTATATAAAAGGGGGCGGGTCACTGCTTGTTCCAGCTCCTTTTCTGTCATTACTGCTGCAGAAGCACCAACCAAATGCAGTTGGCACGCCTCTTCCTTGGCTCTTATATAATATGGGGTTGCACAGGGCACTGATGTAGAAATAAAGTCAAACATTCTTGAGGCAGACTCGTAGTACTTGTAGTATTGCTGGTGCTCGCTTCACTGAGGGGTGTGCGGCTGCTCTCCGAAGGGTGGTCACTGGTCCTGTTTGAGTGAAGTTTGCAAGGTGTGCACGATGGCTCCAAATGAGACAGGGGATGAACTTGTTTTCTTTGTGAATGGTAAAAAGGTAAGGAAGGAAAATTCGAGTTTCTCTCCAGCTTCTTCCTGGATCGTGGTTTCAGTCATCTTCTTCCTCTTCAAAAGTTTTCTAATACCAGTGTAACTGTCTTGACTTTTGAATGTTAAATTCTGAAGACTATTTATTGCTTTGCTAGGTGGCTTTTTCTCTTCTTTGGCTTTACCTTGCAAGTTATTCATGGAGTAACTCAGCTATATAACATACCTTTTATATTTTAGATTTGTTGCAATAATTTACTGCATTTCTGAGAACCACTTTTAAATAAGAGTGAACTGACTTGATACAGGCATTTCTACTAGAAATCATTTCCACAGTTACAACAGATATGGAAAAGGTAGCTCAAATGCAAGCATCCATACATAATCCATATGTTCAGTAAGTAATTCTGATATTCAATTTTTTTTTAAAAAAGGATTTAAATAAAAAGTTCATTGCACTTCCATTTAAGAAGCTAGAAAACTCTTTAAATCAAACCCTATTAACTGAAGTACCTACAAAGTGGCTGTGTTTCACGGGAGGGCAGGGCAGTCCTTGCACATTCTGGACACCTTTGAAGAGTTTGTCCCAGAGCCCTCTTGCTCAGCTTGGGCTTCCCTGATGAGGGAAACATTGCAGCCTTGCCTCTCCAAAAGCAAAGGCTGCCCCTTTTTTTGAACTATGAACCATGTATCTGAGATCAGATACAGGCTTATCCTGCTTATCTTGCTCCATCCTCTTGCTGAGATACTCAGGCAAGGAAACTTACACCAAAGCAGCTTCCTGCTGGGAAACTGGGGAGGGGAGAGCAATTCAGTGTGTACTATAGAGCCAAGAGTTTGTGGCCCTTCCTGCGCACTTAGGGTAAATCACATGCAGCACTAGGGTTGGGTAGATAATTAACTTCATAATTCCATTAAGGGATAACACAATACTTCTGTTTGGTCAAAAAGCACCGAGGTCTGCCCTGCACACTGTCATGGGTTTACTAACAGCTTTGCTTCTGTTGATCTTTCGTACTAATTAAGTCAAGTATAAATGTGGTAAGATTGTTGCTACAATTAGGATGTTTTAGTTTTGAATTCAGATCCCAAAATGGATTGGAATTTGACCTTTCCAAAGCACTTTCGATGTTGAAGCTTTGCTTTATCTAAACATCAATGTTAAGGGATAGAATTAAGTTTATCTTGTGTTGTTATGAGTTAGTCCAAGAGCTTTTGAGTGTAATACTGGTGGGGAATGCAGCCCTGGTTCTGAGATCTTATAAAGAAGGATGACAACTGAAGCATTGCTAGCATAGGTCAGTAATGGTTCATATGTCAATGTTGGCTGAAATAGCAGCTCTTCATTGTTTCTAAAATGTCTAGGAGCAGAAGACAGACAAAGTAACTGCTGTCTGCTCTTGCTGTGTCCTGTAGCTAACAAACATGCTGCCAGTGGCATCACCCTTGGTGATTTTCTGCAATTTTTATGGAACTGCAGTTCATGTTTAAAAAAGTCCCATCTCAGAGCTGACCTTTGTGTGTAAAGGGATTTGTCACAGTGTGATCTTGGCCATTGTTGGGTTAAAAAAAAACCCCAAAACCCACCCCACATTAGGAAACAGTTAATACTGCCAACCATACTAATTTGTTCCACGTGTCAAGGCTGTCTTGACATCCTTTCCTGATGGCTCACAGAACCGGCAGTGCTACCAAAGTTGCAGGTTCTACCTGATCAGAGAGGAGAAGGCTTCCTAGGTCATGTTCCACTCAGAGCCTCTGTTGATGAGTTTTTTCTACTAGCTTTTCATGTGTGCTGCCAAAGTGCCAAGGAGTGATCCAGATGGAGTTACACCTCCACCAAATGCAGGTTTAGGAGTGAGAATTGGACTCAAGGGGCAACCTGATGTGTGGCAACAACTGTGGAATTTGTTTGGACATTTCTGCATATGAGAGCTTATGTGATGGGAAGGGGTGGTGGGAAGTGCCTGGGCAATGCTGCTGAAATGGTGGACAGCAAGCTTGAATACAGCTCCATCCACCTGGAGTCCAGACTAAAAATCCCAGTTGATTCCCTACAAAATGTGATAGCATGGCTAGTGGGAAAAGTTACTGCTCTGTGAATCTGTGACAGGTTGACATGGCTAATGGGCTGCTGATATTCTGTTATAATACAAAATTGCATGATAAGAGATGGTCGATAAGATAGGGACTTCCATGGTAGCAAATCCTCCTCTTGCACTAGCCCAGTCTGCAATGTTCTGAAGAAAAAGGCTCCTCAGAACAGCTGAACATACTTCACATTCAGGTTTATTTTAAGCACCTGTTTACTTCACTGGGCATAAAGCTTGGCACACAACTAACACAGTTATCTTTATAGTCTGTTTAGACTAGAATGGAAGACAACACATGCAATTTAAAACTAATAGTGACGATTTTGTTTCCTTCGGCTGATGAGTCTGTCTAATGCATATGAAGCATGCAATTTTAGTTCAGACACATGGAGTCATTATTTCTATTTCTGTCCTGACTGTTCAGAAGAGGGTCTTGTGCTGGGAGCTACATTAGACCTCTTCCAAAGCCTGTGGATGTTTGATTGCAGATGGGACCAGACAGGATTTTTTTTTGAGCTTTGGGACTTTCTGGGTCCTACATAAAAATTGAAGTTTTCGGTGTGCCAGTTTAAAACAGAACAGAATGTTCTCATGATCAGTAGCAGATTTGCATTGTGTGGTTATATTCAGTTTGTTCATCTATGTTCTAATCGTTTTCCCTAGTAAATTCATTTGGAATCTCTCATTTTCTTCAGGCACACACATTCACAGATTTTAAGATTCTAGGGGACCTTTGCCATTGACTAATCTCTCTTGCTGTGTGGCAGCCTGGTTAAAACCTTTCACCTTCTCTTTTTGCAACCAGTTGAGTGACTTTGGGCTAGTGTCTGAGTGGGATCTTGTCATTCAGAAGAGCCTCCATTTCTCTTTTAAAGTCCCTAGCTATTGAAAAGCTTAGCATGTTGTTTGATAAATTGGATATGTTTCTAGTTTTTGTTCCTCTATTTACCTGGCTAAACTACTGTTCTCTTAAATTGAAAAGTCCACTCTAACTTTCTGGGAATACTAATTTAAGTACGATGTTCTATGATGTAAAGGCAAAGTTATCTGAGCTAGTGAAAGACTGCAAACAAAATGTTTATTGAGATCTAAGTTTTGCACATGAAATCAAGGGCAGTGAGCCCAATGCCTCTTTCGACCAGGCCACAGGCTGTAAGAGTATAAAGTACTACTTAGGAACCTGTTATGTTTAGTACTTAAAACTTGAATAACTCTTGGCCCAGACTGGGCTCCCTGGTGAGGTAATCTGAATATTGAAGGTTCCTCGAATAGGTGGACAGATTACAGAACAAATTACGTAGTATAGTACAAACACAGCAGGGAAGAGAAAATATGTTGGGGGTCATGTGACTGTCACTCCCATCCTAACATTTCCAACACAGTTTGTTTCTGCAATTGATTAATATTTAAGCTACCACACACAATAAAATAGACTGTTTTGGATTGGTCAAAATGTAGCCATCAACCTGATGTATTTGGCAATGTGACATTTGGCTTAAAAATAAAACAAACCCCAAACCTACACACAAAAAAAAAAAAACAAAACAAAAACCCAAGACCCATTAACTGAACAAAAAGGAAGTATTTCTTTAACTGCAGTATCTAAATAGGCTCATCCTATTTCCACTGAAGGCAAGAGGTATAATTCAGTCTCCTTCTGTGCAAGGACACTGAGGGAGGTGAGCAAGAATTGTTTTGATGGGTAAGATACTGAGCTGTGAATCATTGTTCTGGGCATCAGACAAGAGAAGCTGTTATCCCCACCCACGGGGTTTTAAAATATTTTAAGAACAAATCACAGCAGGTGAGTGTAATAAACCGCTGGAGGAATGGCATGTTGGAGGACAAAACCAACATCAGTGATGATGAACAAAAGGCAGGAGCAGTGACAAGTTCTTACTCTGTGGTCAGCAAGAGATACTCATAAAGAAGCATTGCCCCACCAGGAGTTTGGGAGCCACAAGGTGACTCCTTGCTCTCTGACATGTGAGAGTTGGTTTAATCCAGAATATCCTTCATATTCTTACCCCTCCCCAAATTCTGCTGTCTCCCTCTGAGAGTCTCTGCAGGTATTGCAGATATACTGATACATTCCTGCTTCAGAAGAGACTGAAGTAGGAATTGGAGCTATTGGTTTGAACAGGATAAGGGTGTAGATTATTCGGGATGTGTATGTAATGATAACTGATTTCTGATACACTGAGCAAAGGTTTGGCTTTGGGACTTAAACACCTCTCTAAAAGTTTATGGAGCTGAGTGGCTTAATGCTTTGCTTAGGTGCATGTTTAAAGGAGACATTGGGCCATACCCTTAATTACTTGATTTGAGCACATAGTGGAGTGTTTCTTGGATTCTTTCAAGAAAACTTCTTGAGACATTTTCCTTGATCTAAGTGTAGAATAATCTCAGTAGTCTTCAGCCATCTGGAAAACCATTCTGAAGTTTTTTCTCTTTGTGCCTGGATATCTTGGGAGCTGCTTTGGAAGGGTTTACAATGGCCATTGGCATGACTCTGAGGAAGGCAGGCTTGATGGCAAAGGTATGGCTTGCTGGGCAGGGCTCTTTGCCTGTAAAATGCCTTTTGGCCATGGACCACTCATAGTCACGGGAATTTTGGAATTATCTGCTTGTAGCTGTCTGTCTGTCAAACTACTGCAGAGGGATGTATGTGTGTACTACAAACCACCTGGTCATGAGGGAGCGACTGTGTGCTCTGTAGTTGTTTCTGTGCACCCAGAAGGTGAGGGCACAGGAGCACTCTGCTCTGAATAGCATGATTTACAGTAAGACACCCCCAGGCTAGAAGAATTAACTCTTATTTCCTTGTAGATTATCCCCAATGCAGGAAAAAGTTGTGCAAAATCCCCCAAAACCCAACCTATTTTGTAGCAGCAACTTTATTGGATGGCTCTAAAAATGGGGGCTCAAATAGGGGGTGTGAACGTTGTCTCTTTACAATAGCATTCATGTGCCAAAGGTATAACATTGAAGCAGCAGATAGGTTGTGTGGAGGCTTATTATCACTAAGAAGAAAGGCTTACACAGGTGACCCTTGTTTAAAGTTGCCCTTCAGACCGGCAGATGTTGATTTAAATAAACTGTAACTATTGTGCTTATGACTAGCACAGTATAAGAGCCAAGAACACATGATTGCATTCCGGCACACAGTGAATTTGGAAGAGTTTCTTGATGCTCTAGGAATAATAGGAAAAGGGGAAGACAAGCTCTGTGACCATTTGGAGGCAAGGGCAGAACTTTGGTTTCTGACCATCAGGCAGCGATTGAAGTAAAAAGACCTAATTTTATGTCTAATAGATAACTGCCAGTAGTTGTTCACTAATAGGATGGAGCTGACTCAACAGGCAGGGAAAACCTCTCTTTGGTTGGAAATCCACATTCTCACATCTAGAATGTCTACTAATGTAATGCAATGCTGACTTAATACTAGAAGGGAATATGAAGAAGAAGCTTCAAGATGACTGGTTCTTGCTCTCTGTCCTGCAGTGTTAATTGTGTTGGGTTTTTCAAGTTGGTTGTTTTTTTTTTTCTGCAAATTTTACTACTGATGCTGTTTCTGTGAGTCTGTTTATCTGCTCATTTGCTCTGTCTCTCCTACTAATAAGGAGCAGAGCTCAGTTATGCATGGCCAATAAAGATGAGATTTGGGGAGATGTTCAGAATTCAAAACAAAACTTTTTTTTCCAAAAAAGTTCTTTGCTCACTACTAATTCTGTTTGCCATACTTGTTGAAGATTTTTTTTTAAAGATATGCCTTGGTACTATGGCTGAAAAAAACTCTGATGTAAGGCAATACATATTGCTTTCTCTGTCACGATAAATTCAGAGAAACACTGTGTCTAGAATCCTGAATGACATTACTAAAACTAGTAAGGGGAGTTAATCAGTAATTTTGCTCCTTGCTTTGGAAAAGAAGTCACAGAGACAAAACTCTCTCCTTCCAACTAACAGCTGTGTTGTAAAGCATTCTTTGTGTAACTACATCTTCCTTTTTGCAGGTGGTGGAAAAAGATGTGGACCCAGAAATAACCCTGCTAACCTATCTACGAAGAAAATGTATCCAGTGTCAGAAGTCAGAAGAAACTACAGAAGGCTCTAGATGCCTACAGCATTTCACATTTGTTTACTGTCCTGCCTGTCTTTTGAGTGCTAAGCAAAGCTTGTGCAGAGTGTAAGAGGGAGTGCTCTGCACGGTTGGGTGTTTCTTGTTGGCAAAGATTACAGCCTGTATCTCAAGCTTAAACAATAGCAATTTTAAAATAATATAGTTTGAATAAAATTTAAATAGTTTATTACACTTTAAAGGGAAAACTCTAAGAGTTATAATTAGAATATGGTGGAAAGAAAGCAGTATTGATACAATGAAATTGAGGGCTTGTTCCACACATTGTAAAGAATTTTCTGGCCACTTGACCTGCTTGCTGTTGAATGTTATTGCACAGTTAATAACCAGTAACTTGATTATACTGTTGCTTGTTTATCTGAAGATGCAGGGATGCAAACCCTGAAGCAGGGGATCCCAAATATGGCATGTTTACATGAGTAGATACACACAGTCAGGTTTCACTCCTGTTTGAAACTTGTCAACATGAGTCAGATTAGCTTCAGGAACTGGGTAGGTATTACTGTGATGACCAGGCTGGCTGTGCTAGGTCTGGTTCAGTAAGTAGTGTCATTCCATGTTTTCTGGGTCTTTGTCTGACCAGTTGGATGCATACGTGTGCCAAACTGTTAACGTGTGTTGGTGTATTCTGTACTATAATAGTGCATACTTGTTTCACTGTGCTGCCATGTTCTCTTTGGGATCAGAAGGCACTATGGGGATATTAACCACACTCCTCTTTGAGGTTTCCAGTAGTTATCAATGGACCTATTTTGTCTGATGGCACCTTGGGTAGATAAAATTCAAAAGGGAAAATAAGAGGCAACGCTTGTGCCTGTGTGTACTTCTTAACACTTGACCTTCCATGCCTACACTTGTTAATGTGCATCTGAGCTCTTCAAAACCTTCTGATCTTCTGCACAAACATTCTGGTAAAAACGTATTTGTAGACATCTGGTTAGGGTCAGACAAAGGTTTTGAGAAACATGTTTTATTGAGGCAGATTAACACTGTTAAGAGAAGCATTGGATGACACAAAAAAGCGCTATATTTCTGCTGAAGCAGGCATGTGATTGTGTGAAAATAATTGGTTCTAGAATCTTTGTAGTGAAGGCAATAATAATTTAATTCCCTGTATCATAGGCCCTTGGGGAAGCAGCAGGTATCAAGTTGATTATCTCGGTACACACATATGTCCTCTGCCTCTTAAAGTCTCTCTGTACCAGCCAGTCCCCTTCTTCATAAATAACAGCAGTCTAGTTACTGTCTAATAAGTAAAGGCACCTAAGGCAGAAGTGAGAAATTCTATCCTGTAATCCCTTTGCAGAAGGTTTGATCAGATTTCTGATTGAAAAGTACAGACATGCCCTCTGAAGCCTGTAGAGGAATTGGCCAGTCCATGCAAGCCCAGGTGTCTGTACACCTCTGCTAGTTCTGGCGCTCAGTATCTCCCTCCTGTGGCTTTATGGGAACCAAGCTAGTGGGGAGTGTGCTTGGATGGGTTTTGTCCCTAGGCTTCCCCCTTGTAAGACTATGGCTTGAGATGTCTGTAGTTTGTGCCTTCTAGGTGTAGGAAGATGTCAGTGGCTGCTGATGGGAGGTGCGCAAGGTGTCACCATGCGTTTCACAGACCATGGCTACATGCCTGACCAACTCCTGCTCAGCAATTACCAAGTGCTTTGGCTCCTTTAAGACATTTCCTTTTCTGAGTCAAATGGAAAGTGGGAACTGTTGAAGTTAGGAAATTTTTGTTTATTCCAAGAGTCTCTTGGAATGTGGACTGTCTCCTTGTTAGGGGTTTGGGTGTTGATCTCAAAGTTCACATGCCAGCATTTGAAACTGCCTGTGTTAAATTATTAAGCAGGAAAAGTGAGTACTTGGTTTCCAGCAAGAGCTTGTTGCTGAGCCTTGACTGACAAGCATTTGAGCAGGGTTCTGCCAACAGTCATAGTGTTTTCCTTGATTCCTGTTCTCTCAGTGGGCCTATGTGGAACCAAACTAGGCTGTGGAGAAGGTGGATGTGGGGCTTGCACTGTTATGATATCCAAATACGACCCCTTTCAGAAGGAAATCCTGTATCCTTTGCAGTCTGAATTCTTCGACAGAGAAATGAAATGGGGACAGATTCAGGTTCTTGACATTCCAGATTTAGTACTATTAAAAAAAAAAAAATTGCACCCGAAACATAGTATTTTCCTTTTGTTAAACTCAGAAAACTGAGACAAGAAGGTTTTGTTGTGGTTTGTTTTTTTTCTATAGTATTGCACAGTGCTGGTAGGAAACTGTTTAAGCACACCCTGATATATCTGCACTGACTCTAGCATGTAGACAAATTGCCTTTTCCCAACTTCTCTTATATGATCCTTTTTTGTAACATAACATTTTGCTGTAATAACAACTGTGATAAAATCTTTATTGCTATTTTATTACAATGATAATCTGGTTTCTCTATGCCAGTAGATACTAACTTTTTCTGTTTCTCTTGTAACCTTCAAAATGACTCATACATTGACACAGAAACTTTCTTCCTTTTCTTTCTTTAATTAATTGAAGAACAAAGCAATGGAATCAAACAAAAAGAAGGAATGGATGAGACAGAGGGTCAGGCCCCAGGTTGGGTTTTCTGTAGGGAATGGAGAGGACTGATATCTTGGATATATTTGGAATAATAATTGTTGATACTTCAACTTGGGATCATCTTAGTGATTCTTCTTGGTGGTCCTCAATAAGATATATTTAGGGTGGTTGTTCTGTCTTGATAGAAATTAATTAACTAATTCCTGCAGAAGTTTAGCACCGTTATCCTATTTTACCTTCAGTCTGAATTTTCCCCCCACATGTATCATATAGAAACGGTTTCCTAGGTAAAAGGCCAAGAGTTCTGTGTCTTTATGTCACTTTGTGAGTGGACCAGGCCAGCTCTATTTCATTTTGGTAGCCTGGCCCTATGGTTTGCTTACGTGTGTTGTGTAGTTTAACATTCAATGAGGTTGTTTTAAGTTATCTCTGGGTCAAATCCTCAGATGCATATTCCGCTTAAACTTAAGGTGAAATTGGTTGCTTTGGCCGAGTAGGTACTTCAGGATTTGGCTTGTAACTAATACCTGTATCACATCTGTTCACAAGTTCTCCTATTGCATCCACTGCTACGGTTTCTGAGTGCTTAGCCGTCCTGTTCCCTTTTTCCTTTGTTGAGCAGCACTGTCAAATTAAATTACCTTAATTGATTATTTTAGCCACCATACTGCCAATGCTTGCCTCTTCCCCATCTGTGCCCTGCATCACGTAGCTGTAACTACAGTTGAAGGCATAGGAAATACAAAATCCAGGCTGCACCCAGCCCAGGTAAGCTATTGATACTGGTAACTTTGAAAACCTCTATCCATGTTGATCCTGTTCTCAGGTGTTGGGACCTGCATCATAACGTTAAAGCTGGGAGTTTGACTTTACACACAAGAAGTCTTTACTTGCAGGAGTGGCTATGTGACAGAATCAAACCCCCGGGTCAGCGCTGCAGCTTTGTCACACCCTAACAAGTTAACTGGTGCTGTCCTGGCTGGTTTGCTAATGCTTTTGTGTCTCTCTGTCTGTATTTTGTCCACATCCTGGACCAAATCCCAGGAACTAGAAAGACCAGTGTCATGCTGAAAGCCATGATGACTTGGAGCCAGAAAATCTGAGTTAGGGTTTTGGCTGTGATATTGCCTTCCATGGGTGATTATGGTTTCTCAATGTGCATGGGTAGGAACCTTCCCTGCAGTGGTGCAGTAAATGGTTCAGCAATGTTTCTGGAGTCCCAGAATATACTTGGTGGGGAGAAGTGATAGGAATGTGAAGCCTTGCTCTTCTAGCAAGGTGTTATAGTGCACTTTTATGGAAGCAGACTTGCTTCAGCTTTGTTGGAGATACTGTTCCTTTAAGGGAAACCATGACTCATCTCAGGTTGTACAGTGACAATATTTGTCTGAGACAAGAACAACAAAGTGAAAAATAAGTTAGACATGCATGAATGGATGGCAGCTAGCCTGACCTTTGCTTGCTTGCCATCTTTGCCCTACCTCTCCTGAAGATTCTAACAGCTAAAGTTTTCAATTCAAACTCAGGTCGATACAGGTAGCCCAAATCTTCCTAGCATTGTAGATCTGAAGAAATCCTGATCACATTGGAGGCTTCTAGGTGCCTTCAGTTACACTGGGAATTCAAAGACTAGGTGCAAACTATTCAGAGTGTTCCCTTCTTTGAAATCTGCTTCACAGATCATTTGATGATCTCGTCAAAGAACATGATGAATGTCTTAGCTACTCTAGTGAGATTGTGTTGTTTTTTTTTTTTTTTAACAGTAACAAGCACAACAATGAACAGAATATTATGATCTGATGGTTGTTGTACTTTTTCTCAGGAGAGAATAGCAAAAAGTCATGGTTCCCAGTGTGGCTTTTGCACTCCAGGCATTGTCATGTCCATGTATACATTGCTTCGGAACAAACCTGAGCCCAAAATGGAGGATGTAGAAGATGCTTTCCAAGGTAATACTTGTAGCCCTGCAGAGATGCAACCTGTTCTGCTTATGTTACGTCTGCTTCACCAAACAGGATGGAGGTGTTCATTTGTTTATTGCATTTTGTTAAAGATAGTTGATTGTTATGAGGTTAATAACTAGATTTTCCACTGAGAGACTGGCCAGCACTATAAAATGTAAAAAAAAAAAAAAAAGCCTGTGGAAAATATCCCCTGATATGACCTGAAACAATCTTGGTTTAGGACCCTGTAAGCTTTAAATAAAGGAAACTTCTAAGTGCATCCACATTGTTTGTTCATTGCTCTCCCAAGTCTGCACAGGTGATAGAGAGCATCTGGGCCAGCCAACCTCATGTGCAGGACCAAGAGAGCAATATACAAGCTGGGATGAGGTAAATCATGCTGTTACTGTTGAGGTTAGAGATGTCACCACGCTTCCAGCAGTGACTTGAGAGAAAATCAGATGCAGGAGAAAGCATTTGAAATTAAGGATACCGGATAGTTAACATACTGATTAGACTCACATGGTTGAGATAAATGAATACTGAATAAGGCAAACTGATGATTTTTTTCCCCAAATAAATTTTAAGTTAAAATTTCAACAAAAAGAGACGAGACGGTAGGATTGTTGCAAGATTGCTAATGGAATTTTCCACCTCCCTTTTTTTTTTTATTAGCTTTAACTAGATTTGACAAGCTTCTGTGAGAAACAATAGAATGTTCTGAAAGAAGATAATTTCTCAGCCAAATGACACTAAATCCTTTTGCTCTGACAATGCAGGGAACTTGTGTCGGTGTACAGGGTACAGACCCATTCTGGAAGGATACAGGACATTTGCCAAAGTAAGTGGCTTCAGATGATGTTTAAAAAAATCTGGAAAGATGTCTATCCTCTCTGTTACTTAAACACACCAAGAACTGAAATGGGAAGGAAGGGAATATGCCTACCACAACACCCCCTCTCCAGCTCTTGACTCCTTTGTATGTGCTTGATGCATTAATAATGCCAGAAGACCAACTGCTTTGCTCACTCCAGTTGCTGGAAGCACTTTAAGATCCACCTGATAGTCCCTTTTTGGATCACAGGTTCTGTACACTGTAGTTCTTTTCTGTAAGTCTCTGAAAAACTCAGTGTTTCTATATAATAGAGTGTAAAGGTAGGGTGTGCAAATAGGGACACGCGAGGGGAGAATCTAATGAGAAAGCTGCTTATTTGAAGGATCAGCTACAGAGCTAAAATAGCTCTGGAAAGAGGTTGAAATCATTGGTGTATGGCTCTTGCCAGAACTCATCTGCTGATTTTGGGGGAGGTATGAAATTTTGCCATAAATTTTCTCTAGTCCCTTTGCTTCTGAAAGTCTGTTGGAGGCTGTGAAGTAGGTTAAAAGGTACTGTAGTGGTTACTAACCACTTATGGGGCTATACTAGTATTAAAACAGAAGTAAAGAATTTAAAATGCAGCCCATTAATTTCATGTTAATATCTGAATTTATGATCAACAAAAGAGAATACAAACCACAGTGAGATCTGTTACAAATGGTTGATAAACATAGGTGATACAGACTACTTCGATTTCCAACAGACTTTCAGCTCTCAACCAAAGGCTTTTAAAGCAGCCACAGGGTAAAAGGGAAGATCTATGTAGGGATGAAAGGTTGGTTAAAAGGCATGAAATGGTGTGTAGGAGAAAATGATAGATTTTTGCAAGGGAGGGAGGTTACTGGTGGAGTTGTGCTGGCACCTCTGGTGGGAACAAGATATCCCTAACTGAGGAGGAAATGAGAGCAAGCAGTAACGTGAAAAAACAGGTTACTGGAACACAGTTTGAGGAATTTTAGAAGGACTTTTAAGAACCTGAGAGAATAGAATAGAACATGCAACTCGGGACAAATGAATGCAAAGCAATTTACGGGGTGATAGGCTGTGAGCAGACACAAAATAATCTTCCTGGTACTATGAAAAGGCTCTACCCTCCTTCAGCCTCCTTCATGCTCCTCAGTCTTTCAACTTCCTCTCATAGCTCTGCCACCGTGCTGAGCAGAACAACCACCTGTTCACAACGTGCGCAACAGCTCTTATCGCTGCCACCCATTTCTGGCATAAGGCTCTGGCACTCCCTGCAGCCCAGGACTTGGCCAGCTGTGTGTTTTCACAATTGAGCCATCTGTGTTCCCACATCCGTTCTGGTGGGTGTTAGGATCCTGACCCTCCATTGGGTAGAGACCAGCTCAGCTCCTTCCCGGAGGATCATGAGCACCACCAAGAAAACTTACCTGTTCAAGCTATCAGTGCTTCTGTTCCTTCCCATGCCCTGCCCTGCTACATCGTCTGTTGGCTGATGTGTATGTACTGCCCACCTGACTGTGCTGGGTGGGCAGTGACAAGTCACTGAGGGGCCTTTTAAGGGCAGGGGATGTGGTCACTGTTGCCTCGGCAATGGTCACACCAAGTCCAGGGGGTGTGGGGCATGCACTGTCCCTGTGCTTTTGCTGAATGCAGATGGATGCTAGGTGGAGTTCTAGGTATTCTACGTGCTTGTCCCTTTTCTCTGGGTACCTCCTCACAGCTCCAACTGTATCCAGAGATACCAGCTGAATGGTCAGAGTAGCTCTAAACCAGAAAAAGAGGTCTATCAGTAGACTGGATATGACCTAGCCCTCACACTGCAGTTTGCTGCCTTCCATTGGCAAGGGAAACACCTACTTGCTTGGCACTTTCAACTTCCCATTTCTGCTTTGGATATAATAAATACGGGGAAATTCTCTCTCAAAAGGGAATCGAGTCATCTTCATTTTCTTGCACTCTTCACATTTTTCTCAGAAAGTTTTCTCTTTTTTTGTCTCCACAGGACTGTGGCAGAGTAGCCAATGGCACTGGATGCTGTCGTAGTGAGAAAGGAAATAGCGTGGTAAGCTAGATTTTAAAAACTGTAACCTCAACCTGCAATATAATATTGGAGTTTTGATGTATTAGTCTCTCCTGTGGTGCAGATATTTGATGAGCTGGTCTGTCCCTTGGAAAACATTATGATTGCAAGTGTCCTGGTGAGTGTGACTGGCCATTATGACACAGGCTTTACAACAGTGAGCTAGATATGTTCCTTCTGAACCTGTGAGCTGCAACACTTCTGTGAAATAGCATGGTGACAACTACAAGCAATATGTTACCAGCCTCTAGTATATCGAAGCGAGCCTTTTTTTCTATGAAAAAGTATCTAAAAATCAGTTAATTCTCCTGTGTGGTCTTCCCCAAACTTTGCAGACCAATAAAGAATGAGATAATTTAATCACCATTCCAATAAACTGTATAATGGGAGCTTTTTGAGATATTTCACATACCAGTTAAGGTACAAACAACAGAAGAATATAAACAAAGAATTAGGGCATAAAATAGTGTAAGTATAGAATGGATTTAGGAAAGAGAGAGATAATAAAGTTCTTTGTCAGGAAATTCTTGTGAATTCCTGTGGATCCTTTGTAATGAAGTGTTGCATAAAATGTTCCAGCAATTAAGGCTGCTTGGAGATCTTTCATCCAAGTGGTTTATTAATGAAAAACATTACCGCAATTTTTTGTCATCCAGGATTGGATAAAAGGGGAGGAATATGTCATGTAAAAGTTGGAACATTCTGACTTCATGTAGCTGAAGCATGCTTGTTCCTTTTTTTAGAATAGGAGTTGCTGTAGAGGAAAAAGCAATGGTCCAGGCTGCTGCATGAATGGAACAGATGGTGATCTGGTAAGGTGCTTATTTTTTTCCTCTACTTCTGATGTTTTGTGGTGTTAGCTCTGGCTTGTTCTGTGCTAAAGCCTGATGCTTTTAATTTATCTGTATTTAGGCAAAGCAGTTTAATTTTTATTTTGTGCTGGCCTTAACCTCAGGAAAGATAGCTTTGTAATTTGCAGGAATATGTCCAGGTGGGTTTGGAATGTCTCCAGAGAAGGAGACTCCACAGCCTCTCTGGTTAGCCTGTTCCAGTGCTCTGTCACCCTCACAGTGAAGAAGTTGTTCCTTATGTTCACACAGTATCTCCTGTGCTCCAGCCTGCACCCATTGCCCTTTGTCCTATCATTGATGTCACTTTTGATTGAAAAATCTGTTAGTGTGCTTGGGATTCAGGTTTCTGAACATACATTATGGTCAGAAAAATATGACTGAAATACCCGAAGCACTGGATTAGGTGGCATCTTTTTTTTTCTGTTTGCCATTCTTTGCTCTATAAAATAACAGTAGTAATTTGACTGGAAAGAGGAATGAGTTAGGGTTGTATATGGATAGGTTTCTCTTCTGCTGCCCAGCTATTTAGATCTTCTCTGCCATAGAAAATGATGTCCTCCAGCCTGTTCAGTTCTTCTGAGTTCCAGCCACTGGACCCTACGCAGGAGCCAATCTTCCCACCAGAGTTAATGGTAAGTTCATTCAGAAAGAAATAGTTAAGTAGTTTGTTGGGGTTTTTTGTTCTGCACAGGTTTTGAGTGCATGCAGTGTCTCTTCCCTAGGGAAACAGCAGTGCAAAAGATGGCTGCTGATAAAAGATGCATGGACATGGATGCTTCCCCCTTCTATAAAAAGGGGGAGGCTTTTAAGCCAGGGTGGCTTAAAGCATATGGAGATCAAATGCCTGCCACAGGTAGCTGGCTTTCCCCTCTGTTTCTTAACGAGCATGCCTGCTCTTGGGTTGCCTTCCTTTCCAGTCACTGCCTATCCAAAGGCGGAACAGTTGCTGACATCTAGATATCAGTTTACTAGGTCAGATGGGAACTCCTGCAATAAATGCAACCATATCTGAGCTAATTGCCCTGTGTCCCTTTAATAGTGCAGGAAGAGAAATAGGTACAGTGGGATGTGGTTGAATATGTTCCAATCTGATGACTTCCCAACAGCACCAACTTCTTTCTACTTTGCTAGCAGAAGTAGAAGTTGCTGGCTTACACTGACACCAAAAGTTAGGTGAGATTAGTCTCTTTCTCTGTTTATTCCTGTCTTTTTAGGGGGTAGTTTTCACTTAAGCAAATATGTCCCATATTTTTCATAGACCATAGCATAATATGCACATAGCTTGAGACAGGTCCCCTCCCTTTCTTCTCTACGATGTTGTCCTGCCTAAAAGTTGATCTGATGTTGCTGGGAGGCAGCTGTATCAGTCTGTTTTCTTCAGATACTGGATGAAGGAATTAAAATGGGAACCAGAATAATATGACCTTACAGCTGGTAACTCAAATTCAGCAACGCTAAAGACTGTCATTTTTAGAGTGATATGAGAATGGAGAGCCCATTACTTCTAAAATGGCTGTAACCGTGGGCATCTGCCAGAACTTGGGTGAGATGGAACTTGGTGGGGAGATGTTCTTG
This sequence comes from Heliornis fulica, assembly GCA_013399135.1. Lineage (NCBI taxonomy): Eukaryota > Metazoa > Chordata > Aves > Gruiformes > Heliornithidae > Heliornis > Heliornis fulica. The sequence goes on along the minus strand of VXBZ01001216.1, from coordinate 93,619 downwards.
CTAGGATGATGTGGGATCAGAACACACCTGGCAATATCAGGCTTTTGTCCGTATGAAGAAGACTCTTGTGACTGTTAGCAGAAGGATGGGAATGGCTAACTGCCAGCAACAGTGTCACAGCCACCTGTCAGTAACTTGACTGAGGGTGCATAGGCAGCATGTGAGCAGGGATTCTTGGCTTGATACAGGATCTGAGCTCTAGCTGAATTTGCTTTTGCAGACTCAGAGTAACATGGAGAAGAAGCAGATGTGTTTCAAAGGTGAGCGTGTGATGTGGATCCAGCCTGCAACCCTCAAGGAACTGGTGGCTCTCAAATCCCAGTACCCCAATGCCAAGCTTGTTGTGGGGAACACAGAAGTGGGTAAGAGGAAGAGCTGATGCTTATTATGAGGAGTTGGAAAACTTTCCTTGGAGTGTTTTGTGAGAACAGTGCAAATGTAAACGTCCTTTATATTACTTCTATTAAAGAGTTGCTTTAATCTTCAGGTTGTATGTATGAAAAAAATTTCTTCTCTGATAGATTAATCTCACAGTGAATGTTTTAACCTGTTCTTTGCTGTGTCAGGAAAAAGAAATAAATGAAAATGCTTAACTAGACCTCTGAGCTTTTACGCTAATGTTGTGGAAATCTGAGAAGAGGGGAGCATCAGAGTGTAAAGTGTCCTTGAAATAAAATGAATTAATTTATGAAACCTGCATTTTGAAAGGTTCTTTTGAGATTTTAAACTCTCAAGACTTGAAATCTTGCTTTCCACCCCTGCCCCCCACCCCCCTGGCAATAAATTATATACTTCTGCAAACATAAGTGCTGAGGAGGAGAGTTCAGACATATTTGGTAGTTTGGTTATCATGAGCACTCGGTTCTGGAGATGATCCCCAAACTTTGCATGCTTCACTGTATCCATTGTTGTTCTTCCCTGAAAGATTATATGTGATAGTGAGTTTATGCAAGGTCTAAGCAGTGTATTTGAAGGTTATTGGGAAAGGGTTAACTTAAGTTCTTTGTCACCTGTGCATCACTGAAGGAATCTTACTTTTCCTTAAGGTATTGAAATGAGGCTAAAGAACATGTTGTATCCAGTGATAATAGCACCAGCATGGATCTCTGAAATGAATGCTGTTCAGCATACTGAAACAGGTGAGTGAAGGAGAGGCAGAATGCCTGTGGAGTGACTGGGGACTCACTCAGCAGATATAAGGAAAATCCCCAGATCAAAGACAGGGATTGTTAATGCTTCTCCCATGCAGGGGAATCAAGTGAGTAACATGCAAAAATAATTTGCTAGCCAAGTATATTGTAGAATCATAGAATCACTTGAGTTGTACCTCTCTTTCATGTTTATATGTATTAACTGGGTTAATAATGGCTTTCAGTAGGAAATCTTTTTATTTAGAATGATTTTAAAATCAGTAACTAGGGGAAGGATGCTGGATTTGACAGTCTAAATGACAAAGTGAAATATTGCATCTATCTTCATTGTGGAAACAGGTCAACTTTACAAACAAGTAATTGGGAAAATGTACTGCATGTGGCTGAATACCTGGTAGTGTGTTTAAGGTGTGGAAACTGGAGAGGAGTTGAGTTTGTTTCTCAAAGGACAAACCAATACCTATAGGAGGGCAATATTCTTCATAATACACGAGGCAAAAAGGTGATGGGTTACTGTCATTTGAGAGGCCGAACTACCAAGAGCTGCTATTTAAAGGTGAACTTTGTTCTGAGGATGTGATGTTTGCATGCATACAAAATAACCTAGTGGGCATTAATGTTTTCTCTAACCCCTGCTGCCTAATTAAGCCCAGTAGCAGCTAAGTTTTGTAGACACAGCTATTACTGTCCTCCTGTACCTTGATTTTGGGGAGAATAACAATTATTTTCATTTGTTTTCAGGGGTCACCTTTGGTGCTGCCTGTACCCTGAGCTCAGTAGAAGAGGTGCTGAAAAAAGTGGTGACAGAGATTCCCCATTACAAAACAGAGGTCTTCCAGGCTGTCCTTGAACAACTGCGGTGGTTTGCAGGGCCACAGATCAGGAACGTTGCTGTAAGTGACTCGGGAGCATCGGGGACTGCAACAGAAAGCTGAGCCTGAGGAGCTGGCCTGCCTCATCCAATGCTGGCGTGCCTTGTGCTTCTCACACAAAGCCATCTGTAAACCTAGGCAAGGAAGCTAGCACACATAACCCAGGAACTGATAGCAGCGTGGGTCTCAGATGTTGGCTGTGCTACACCGGTGTCAGATTTAGCAAGCAAGGGAAACACGGCAGTCATCCAGGTCTTCTATTGCTGTTATCAGGATAGGTGAGGGGAGATTTGACTAATTTAACAAAAATGCATTTAGATTGCTAGACAAGCTTCAAAGAAGTAGGTGTGTTTTGCCAGTGTAGCTTTGGTAGTCATGGTGTTAATGCATCAGATCTGGCAATTTTTCCTCTAATCTTGAAGCAAAAGAAGAGCTGGGCTTGGTGTGTTCAAACTCCATAGAGTAAAAGGAAAAAAAGAAATCAAGCAAGGAGATGAACCAACCTACCAAACACAACTGTCTGGCACAGTATCTTGTTTTGTATTACAGCCAAAAGCAATTGGGTTCCTGAATGTTAATGAAGAGAAGCTCTATACTCTCACGGATCTTCCCTTAATTGCAGCTACAGTGATTGAATTTTGGCACTGTTGGGCAGTTGGGGTTTTGCATAACATAGTTTTGATGCATTACCCAAAGACTGTTTCAGGCAAATGTTAGTATTGACTGGGACAGGAACTGATTTCATGGGGTTTATGTTTTCCCACTTCATTAAGGGCCTAGAAATGTTAGATGAGCAAAAAGAATTTATAGAAGAAAACTCAATCTGAGTGCACCTCTAGTGGGCTGTGTATGCAGTAATGCAGGATTACAAAATGCTATGGCTGTATCTTCTGGGGTTTTTAAATATTTAACTGATGTATATAACTCTAGGCTCTTGGTGGGAACATAATGACAGCAAGCCCAATTTCTGATTTAAATCCTGTGTTAATGGCAAGTGGAAGCAAACTGACTCTGGTATCAAATGGTAAGTTAATTTCCTTGTAGCACTAGGGGGAATGGGATAGTCAGCAGTCCTCTGCTGTGTGTTGTTAGGTCAGGTCAGAACTTGAAAATGGAAGTTAACGCTACATAAAAGAGGCTTAGTCTTCAGGGCTTTCACGCTTGTTGAGGCTGAAGTCCTAGTGCTTAATCTTAGTCCAGACTACGCCTAAGGTTGGCTTCCTAAAGAATTTTGAACTTCTGCGCCAGAATGGCTCTTTGGCACTGTGTATGTATTTACAGACTTGTCCTTGTGAAGAGGTAATTGAAGATGTCTGTTCATGAAAAACAACAGGCATGAAATTGTTTCTGTCACTAGCATGGTTTGATCCTTGTGGATTTTTCAGATAAAGATTGAAACTTGTAGGATTTTTTATTGTTGCTTTTTGTTTGGGGTTGTTTTCTTTTTTCCATAAAGAAAATGTTTTAATTTGTATAAGTTCTAGGAAGAATTTTTTTTTTAAATAGGACCCATGAAGTAAGTATACTGTCTGATTCATTGATTTCTCTTGTACGGGTTTGTGTGCAGGCTAAGGAAAGGGAAAAGAAGGAATGCTTGAAACTGGTCCACCTGGAGTCTCAGCTTTAATTAAGTAAAGGAGGAAATTATCTTTGATCAGTTTTTGTGCATATAAATCTTTATATGTAGGCAGAAACTGTCATAGAGTCCACAAGGACCAAAGTAATCTGAGAAAATCCTTCGTGATTTGGTGAAAGAGGGTAGAAAAATCAAAACTGTTATCAACAGTGATCTGTGTAAGTTGAAGGCTTTCACACATAATATTGCCATTCTTTATCTCACATATTCCCCTACCATCCATCTATCTTCTTGCTCTACAGAGGGCAAAAGGACTATCACTATGGATGAGAAGTTTTTCACCGGATACAGAAAAACAATAGTTAAGCCTAAAGAAATACTTCTCTCTGTTGAAATACCCTACAGCAAGAAGGTAAGCTTAATGTTCTTGGAGCTAAAATGCTGTTACTTGAGTGTTATTTTCTATGTTTGGCACCTTTTTCCTTGGAGACTGACCTCTAAATGCTCATGTAATCCAAGTGGACCAGGAAGCGAGTAAATTATCTGGTGAAAATATAGCAACACACTCTTTTTGACAAGCAGTGGGAACCAGGATCAAAGTGTAATAAGCCCATTTTCTAGTGCAAGAAATATAAATTTTACTTTATTGTATGGAGCTTTTGAGTGCACTTGTAAATTCCCTTTGTCATCTTTTATCATTACCCAGTGGTCTAATTTTTGTTTGCAAAATGATGCAGCAAAGACACTAGCAGTTTCTGAAGTAAAGTGAACATAAGGTTCCTGAGGTTCCCACTTTATTTCTGTGACTGGAAATGGGGAAAAGTGTGTACAGGTAGTGTGACTTCAGTTTCTGTATCCTTGCCTTGTGAGAGTGAAATGACCAGGACTGGTTATTACTGCATTTTGGCAATGTGGACTTGCAACTTCAAATGAGCCTGCAAAGCCGCCTTTGAACAGAACAATGAATGCTCCTCTAGCAGCATGAACAGTATTTTACCTTTTTAGGTAAAATACTGTTCATGCTGCTAAAAGTAATTTACCTTTTTAAGGGTTGAGCCTATGTATTGTAAGATGCAAGGGTTCACAAGGTAGTGATGGATTGTTGGGCTGGGGCCAACAATATGACATTCAACAAGGCCAAATGCCGGGTCCTGCACTTGGGCAGGAGTGGCTGGAGAGCAGCCTGGCGGAAAGGGACCTGGGGGTGTTGGTTGACAGCCGCCTAAACATGAGCCAGCAGTGTGCCCAGGTGGACAAGAGGGCCAATGGCATCCTAGCTTGTATCAGGAACAGTGTGGCCAGCAGGATCAGGGAGGTGATTATCCCCCTGTATTCTGCACTGGTGAGGCCTCACCTCGAGTACTGTGTTCAGTTTTGGGCTCCTCACTTCAAGAAGGATGTTGAGGTTCTGGAGCGTGTCCAGAGAAGGGCAACAAGGATGGTGAAGGGTCTGGAGAACAGGCCCTACGAGGAGCGGCTGAGGGAGCTGGGGTTGTTTAGTTTGGAAAAGAGGAGACTGAGGGGAGACCTTATTGCTCTCTACAACTACCTGAAAGGAGGTTGCAGTGAGGTGGGGGTTGGTCTCTTCTCCCCAGTAACAGGTGACAGAACTAGAGGAAATGTCCTCAAGTTGCACCAGGGAAAATTTAGGTTGGATATTAGAAAGAACTTCTTTACTGAAAGAGTCATCAAGCATTGGAACAGGCTGCCCAGGGAGGTGGTTGAGTCCCCATCTCTTGAGGTGTTTAAAAGACGGGTAGATGCAGTGCTTGAGGACATGGTCTAAGGGTAGACTTGGTGGTGGTAGGTTAATGGTTGGACTGGATGATCTTGGGGGTCATTTCTAGCCTTAGAATTCTATGATTCTATGATTCTATGATGTGTTTTCTTTATAAATGGAAAAAATTGGTTTACTTGAGATGCCACCATGCTATGTAATAGAACCAATAAATCCTTTGTCTATCTTTTCTAATTTTTTATCTAGCCATTAAGGGAATACAGCTAATTTATTTATGGTGGCTTTCTATCTATTTCTGAGTGATACTTCTATGATCTTGTGATAATTGCAGGAAGCATTGCTCTTTGCCAAAATGAGAAATGGGGTTGAGGAAATCAATGGAAAACACCATATTTCTCCATCTATATGACAGTCATATGGCAATTTCATAAAACAAATGTTTACCAGCAGGGCAATGGCTTCATCCCTAGGTTATATGCAGCTCATTGATCTGAAAAACTAAAACAACTTTTGAACTCCCTTTGTGGTTTCTTGGCTGATCTTTGCTCACAAACATGGTACAGTAAAGTTCTTCAGGGGATGCTTGAAGGTGCTGGCATATGGCAGCCAAAGACTTCTGGAACTGTGGTTAGATCTTGTATATAACAAGACATTTCTAGAACTGAACATAACCTTTATTTAACAACCCTCTTCTGGACTATCTGCCCCAGATAACGTTCACAAATGCTACGCACCACTTGCATTATTACCCACTTAGTGACCATCAGTTTTTAATTCCCTTCACATCTTTCTCTGTCACATTTGTTACTGTTATTTAATTTCTATGATTACCATATTCTGTATCATGTAGGTATTTACTGGTTTTCAAACCAAATAGCCTGACAACACAATGTCTATTATTTCTAGCTTTAGAAAACAGTCTTTACCTACTCTATGCACAGTATTACCATCATAGGCTCATAGTATCACAAAGTTTTTGCCCTGCAGAGGAGACAGAAGGCAGTGATTAAATCTTACTTCTTTCTTTGAATTAAAATCATCCAGTGTTCATCCATTATTGATCTCTATATTCGATGGTGGTGGACTAAAAAAAACTCATGAGGAATCAATGTTTTTGCAATTGTGAATTATCAGATGTGTTAGGCTGGAAGGGACCTTTAAAGGTCATCTAGTCCAACCCCCTGAAGTAAACAGGGACATCTTCACAAGATCAGGTTGTTCAGAGCTTCATCAACCCTGATCTTGAATGTCTCCAGTGATGGGGCCTCCACCACCTCTTTGGGAAACCTGTTCCATATATTACCTATGGATCTTTTAGAGTATATGGCTCCTACCTAGTGTTCCATCTTGCTCAGAAGGGGAGAATAATCTAGGTCCTGATATGCAGCTCTTAAGCATAAGGGTTACTTGGTTTTCCTGTGAGAATAACCAACACTTGGAAACTTTCACTGTGATAGTTTAGAGGAGACATGCTCTGGTGTTTTTCCAAGAGGTAGGGCAGAAATGGGTGGCTGATGTGTTACCATATCTGAACTCCTAGTAAGGAAAAATAGCTGTTCTCACACAGGATTCTATGCCAAGACAACTGAGTTGTCTTGTGAGGAATGAAGGCAAATCTTATTTCAAGTATGAGAAGAGGCTGCTTTTTCTCCTCAAGATACCCGAACAGCAATTTGTCATAATCTGCAAGACGGGCAAGGGTAAAAGCTGACTGTACGTGACCCCAGGGTGACATCATCATCACTCTGGTATATTTGTAGAATGTTAATTTCATATTTACTGACAGTCTTTATAGGAGAGCTGCTGAGTTTGGTGAGTTGTAGTTGTTGGTGCATTTAAAAGAATTTTTCTTGCTCTTTGAATACCAGCAGAGGATTCAGGATGGTTACTGACAATTTGAGGCAACAGATTGAAATTGCCTTTTATTAATTAGTTTGGTCTGTTCTATTCTAGAACTGAGGCATTTGTGATTAGTGATTTCAGTTCTTGCAGAATGCAAAGATTTCTGAAGGGAAGGGATCTCGGATATGAGTTTTACTGCTTAGGCTTCCAGCTTAGCAGCCTAGCAGGAGCAGAGAAAGCAGTTTAGCAGCAGAGAAAGAAAAAGTTCCTGAGGAGCTGTAAGATTATGTAAAGAACCCCCCCCCCCCAAAAAAAAAAAAAACCCAAGAACCTGTCCTGATTCTTCCTCTCAAGATATGGAAAAATGTTGCAGGTTTGAGCACACAGAATCACAGAATTGTTTGGGCTGGAAGTGGCCTAATCAAGTTACATCCCCCTGCCATGGGCAGGGATGCATCTTTGTCAAAGCTCATTTTCCACATACCCTTAGGTTGGCTAATAGCCACTGATCTAATACATTAGAATTATTTGTTGAATCATTTGAAAATATACAGTGCTACCTGATCAAACGTTTCCTGTGTGGCCCTGCAAGATGAATTAACCAGTTACAGTTCCATGGAATAGCTCATCCATGCAGAAAGAGGTTGACAGCTTGTCCGTAGCTGTACTCTGGAGCATGCCAAGGTAGAGAATAAAGAACTATTTTTCTGTCTTCCAGGGTGAATACTTCTCAGCTTTCAAGCAAGCTTCCCGTCGGGAGGATGACATTGCTATTGTGACCTGTGGGATGAGAGTCCTGTTCCAAGAGAGCACTAAACAAGTAGAGGAGATAAAACTAAGCTATGGAGGAATGGCTCCTACAACCATCCTGGCGCTAAAAACTTGCCAGGAGCTCACTGGCAGGTGAGGACCTTTCTGTGACAGAAAAACTGTCTAATGGAATGGTGCCGATTTTTACCCTAAACACTCTCTGATAGTATACGGAGGGAGCAAAGGGAAGAAGTGTAGCTACACCTCTGCAGCAGTCTGTGATTTGTGTGATGTCTTACTTTGTCTAGTACTCCTTACCCTCAAAGGTCCAAGTCAGCCCCATATTCAGACAGCAGTTTCATTGGTAAATTCACTTACCAGATCAAGTGTACAGAAGATACATGATTTTCTTTCAATCTGGACTGAGAAATCTGGGCTATTATTTAATATCTTTGCCACGTCTTTAGGCAAGATGACATGAGCCCAAGGTGAGAGCAAAGCTGACACACATACTACAAACAGATAGAATGGGTCACTGTTGCTTGAAAGCTTGTGGGGCTGAAGAATTAGTCTGCCCTGGTGATATTTAGGGCTGAGCAAGGGCTCTGTGTCACCTTTGTTCCCTCACAGAGACTGGAATGAGAAGCTGCTGCAAGATGCCTGCCGCTTACTGGCAAGTGAGATGGAACTGTCTCCTTCTGCGCCTGGTGGGATGGTGGATTTCCGACGGACACTCACACTCAGCTTCTTCTTCAAGTTCTACCTGACGGTCCTTCAGAAATTGAACAAGAACCATGATGGCACTGTGAGTGCTGTTAGGGAAGGTGGATTTGGAGGAGGACCTCTTGGTGCTGAAGTCATAGGAGAGGGTTCAGATTCAAGCAGAGTCATACCTGATAATAAACTCCATATGGCAATAGTTGCCAGAGCTACTTTACTACCTACAATGACAAGTGTATCTTCATACTTGCATCCTCCCTCCTGACATCCCCACCTTGCTGTGGGCAAGAGGAAATGGCCTCAAGTCACACCAAGGGAGGATTAGATTGGGTGTTCACTGAAAGGGTGATCAAGCACTGGAATAGACTGCCCAGGGAAGCAGTGGAGTCACCACCCCTGGAGGTATTAAAAGATATGTAGAAGTGGTGCCGAGTGACATGGCTTAGTGGTGGCCTTGGCAGTGCTATGTTAATGGTTGGACTTGATGGTCTTATAGGTCTTTTCCAACCTAAATGAATCATTGAATCTTTGATGCTGATTTGTGGGTTCACAGGAGGATTCCTGGACTTCTCCCCTCTGTGGCATTACACTGCTGTCATGGGTCTGTGGCTATTCTTTGTGCAGAGTCGGAGCTATGTTTGCCTTTCACACAGTAAAAGATGAATTCACAGAGGGTGGAGAACAGAGAATACTCTGGGATACTGGGGAATGTGAGAAAGGGACTGGCAAGGAAGGTGACCATTCTTTTAATATTTCTCTAGCAGACCAATCTGTGTGAACCCATCCCCTCGAACTGCCTCAGTGCTACAGAGCTGTTTCACAAAGATCCCATTGCAAATGTCCAGTTCTTCCAAGTAAGTAGCAGTACCTGCATGATTTAGACCTGGACTTTTTTGTAGCTTCTTATCTTGTTGTCTCACTGAGTATGGGCAATACGTAGTGGTCAGCTTCACCTCTGTGCCTGGGAAGATCATGAAACAGATCCTCATAGAAGCTCGCTGAGATACATGGAGGACAGTGAGGTGATTTGAAACAGTCATCATGGCTTTACTAGGGGCAAGTCCTGCCTGACCAATCTAGTGGTGTTCTACAACAGAATGACTGCATCAGAAAAGGATGGACCTGTTAGAGTGCATCCACGGGAAGGTCACAAAAATGATCAGAGAGCCGGAGCACCTCTCCTGTGAAGACAGGTGGGGAGAGTTGGGCTTGTTCAGCCTGCAGAAGAAGGCTCCATCCCTAGACATATTCAAGGTCAGGCTTGATGGGGTTCTGAGCAACCTGATCTAGTGAGGATGTCCCTGCTTACTGCAAGGGGCTTGGACTAGATGACCTTTAAAGGTCCCTTCCAACCTAATCACAGAATGTCAGGAGTTGGCAGGGACCTCAAAAGATCATCTAGTCTAATGCATTCTATGAAGTTCTATAATGCCATTCCTAAGGCTTGTATTTGGGTCTCAGTCCCTTCCTTGCTTTAGGGTACAGTGTTCTTTCCTGCCATTGCCCAAGACTGTCCCAGATGTGTGCAGCTTTGTAAAACTGTGCTTTGTAGCACTTTCCTCCTGCAGCCAGTTCCATATCCAAACTGAAATTGCCTTTCTTCTTTCCTCAGTTAGATCCTGCCTTTCATTGCATCTCTTGAGCTTCAGGTTATATCTTCTTCCTTATTTCTCTGTTAATGACGTCTTCTGTTCAGCTTGGAGAGAAGCTAGCTTCAGAACTTGAACCTTTATGCAAGCTGTCACATCGAACCCTTCTCTCCCACAGCAGTTTCAAAAACCAAATTCCTTTCACTTCATTCTCTACAGACCCCTCTGTGTAGTTACTCCACCTTGTTTACCTTCCTATCCCATGGGACTGAACCCCCATCCCATTTCCCACCTCACCAGAATGATTCTATGGTGCCTTTCGCTCTCCCATTGATGTTTCTGTCCCCTGCAACCTAAGCAGTAATAGTCAGTCGTGTGTTTTACCCCAGGAAGTGCCCAGCGGGCAGGCAGTTGAAGATATGGTGGGCCGGCCCTTGGTGCACGTTTCAGCAGCCAAACAAGCATGTGGAGAAGCTGTTTACTGTGATGACATCCCTCACTATGAGAATGAGCTCTATCTAACGCTGGTGACCAGCACCAAAGCCCACGCTAAGATCCTGTAAGTGTTTCTTCTGAGTTTCAGATGTTGGCAGCACCAGTGCCAGATGGCTTAGAAGACACTGACCTGTCAGGTTGCGGGTGAGGTAGTTTTTTGCACTAGTGGGAAGTCCAGTTCATCGCACGCTGGTACACGGAGGTGACCCATATGTGTTACAGCTGCCTTGCAAGTCTGTGTCAGTGGGAATGTGAGGGAATTAACACCGAGCTCGGAGCTTTGCTGAAGCACAAACCCTCAGCCCTAGGCAACCTTCTTGCATGTCCCTTGTCAAGCATACAGGATTAGAAAGGAGCAGGGTAGGAGAGCACCACGGTGTCTGAGGAGATGTCAATTTAATCCGCTTGAATGTTGTTTTTTTTTAACCTGACTACAAATTTAGGTTGTAACGTGCAGTTCCACCACAGCACTTGGGTTGGTGAGTCAGATGTGTGTGTTCTGTCTTCTGTGTTTTGCGTTGCACAGTCCTTCCTTGTACTGACTATGATCAAGCCCTCTGCGTAACAGTCCTTATCTGAGTTAGCTTCATCTATTAGATGTAGGTGTGTTTGTGCTTGGCAGCAGCAAGGTAGATAGATCAGTACTTGGAAGTGCAACTGTCTCTGAAAACATCCTGTCCATACAGAGAATGAATAATGCATAACTTAATCATACAATCACAGAATACCCTGAGTTGGAGGGGACCCATAAGGATCATCAAGTCCAGCTCCTGGCTCCACACAGGGCCAGACAAGTCAGAGCATGGGACTGAGCGCATTGTCCAGACGCTTCTTGAGCTCAGCCAAGCTGGGTGCTGTGACCACTTCCCTGGGGAGCCTGTCCCAGTGCTTGACCAACCTCTCAGTAAAGATCCTCTTCTTAGTATCCAATCTAAACCTCCCTTGGTTTTATAATCAAGGTGACTGACTTAACTTTTAAAGGCCTATCCTGGAAGGTTCTATGTTCTTGTATGAGTTTTAATGCTGTTATATTGCGGGACTGACTGCCTGTCACGGTCCTTAATAGTGTTTACATCCTTAATACCCTTGAAATGTGCTGTTTGCTCCTTAGGTGACATGTTCTGCCTGGTTAGGCTTCCTGTCCAGAGGTTTCCCATAGAGGTCTAACATGGGACGGGCAAGCACAGTGGTCATGGATGCACAGATGTAATAAGATGTAATAAGAGTATTGCAGCATGGTCAGTGATGAGTGCTGCAAGTGCATTGAGCATTGTTACTACTACCAGTGCAGTTGAAACAGGGAAAGCATCAGACCTATGCCTATGGCCACAATACGCGGTATTTTCTAGAGGCTAGTGTACACATCCTCTCACATTTGTGTTGTGCACTCACAGTGTGAGCTGTGAGCCTCGACTGCTCTGTAGAAGTAGTAGAATATTTCACTGGGTGACAGAAGTATCTCAGCATATAATTTTCTCGGTCAGAATACTGACTCTCAAAACTTCCACTTCACCTGAATCAGGTTTTGATCACCTAGTGTGAATCAGAAAACATTTGCCTCTGTATTTCTAAGGGAAACTGTCAATGGATTGTTTCTGAGTCGTTATTGTAGAAGCACAGCAAAGTGAACTTTCCAGAGAAAAACAGCACTGTTTTCAATTCCTGGTCTCAATTTTAGTATTAATGTGGTAAACCTTATCTTTTGCATAGCCAGACTTCAGGGAATCAGGTCTGAAAATCTATTTGTATCTCATAGGCATGTACAAAACCGAGAGAGAAATAATGCTGTCTCTCTTCCCTTCCTTAGTTCTATAGATGCATCTGAAGCCCAGAGAGTTCCTGGTTTTGTGTGTTTTGTCTCTGCCAAGGATGTTCCTGGCAGTAACATCACTGGCATCGCTAATGATGAGACTGTCTTCGCTGATGATGTGGTATGTGGTTAAAACTAGCCTTTTTCAATTGCACTGCTCAGGAGATAGGTTTTCTCATATTGTCCACATAAATCCTCTGTCTCATACAGAGAGAAATCCTGGCTGCACTCGAGTCAATTGAAATCTTGGTGCCATATTCAGCAAGGCCCGAGGAGTCCCCTTTCCCAGTGTCCCACTCTTCTGTTACCTGCTCTATCTTCCTCTAAGCTGCAGAGTACTGGGACAGGCTTACACACTTCCTTACTGATGTTTGTGATCATTATCCCTCAACTGGTTTAAAATAGATCAGTTTGAACAAGGAAATGAAAAAGTGCACAAAAGGAACAAGGGAAGAGAGTTATGAACCTCTCAGTTGCTGCATGAATATGCACCCAGTAACAGTGGGTCCATTGCTTGTAGGTCACTTGCATTGGTCATATCATTGGAGCAGTAGTTGCAGACTCTCAAGAACATTCCAGAAGAGCAGCTAAAGCTGTGAAGATTAAGTATGAAGAGCTCAAACCTATTATCACAATTCAGGTAAGATGGCTATGATCTGCTTCTGCAATTAGTTTGGGACCCACTGATGTCTATTTCTGTTCTCACACATGTGGTTATTTAGCTATACATTTTGTGGGTGCAGCAGGAATAAATTGTATATTTAAATCTGGGAGTACATTAACTTGTTCTGTGTGATTTAAAGCTAAAATAAATGAAGCAAACTCTGGTAGATACATTGTGCTCAGTGCAAATTTGCTTAAATTAACAAGGTTGCAGTCACATTCTTACCCACAGGTACTTGCTTCTAGCATTCTCTGGCATGACCCTGCTGGCTTCATTGGTATTCACTCATTCTTCATTCTCTGATCTAGAATACTCACTAACTGGGTGTGAAAATGTCTCTTAGCTCTGTCACCACACTGCTTCTCTGAGATTTCTACAGACAACTTGTCTAGTTTCTATAGGTGATGAAATTAACTTCCAAGAGTTCATTCTCCACTGTGAACATTTCCATGGACTGTATGGACACAGCCCTTAAATGTTTTCTCAAATCTGAAGAAATTTTTCTCAAAAATTTGTGATCATTTTGTGCCTTTTTTAACTAGAAGGGTTGTTAACAAGATTTTCTTATGTGACAGTGAAAGTAAATGAAAATATCTAATATAGTATTCACATTGAGAAATGAGTGGCAGGGGTGGGGTGGGGAAAAGTATGAAGTCGCTTTTATTTGGAAGAGATTGGAACCATGGGATTCTAATTTGTTTTTGCAATGGTCAGTACTTTATACTGAATTGCACTCAGGATTCAGGCAAATATGAATCGTGTGTTGTCTAGTAGACATTGGTGCTGTCATCTGTGGAGATGGGTTTTGGTTTGTTTGCATGATTTGTGGGTTCACAAACAACGTGTGAGATCTGTTCCTTTTCTGAGGCTTCTAGTTGTTTATTCAACCAGGGAAGATCAGAGTTGAGCCATCAATGTACTGATTTTGTTTTTTTCTGTTTGATCATTTTGTGTCTGAAAGACACTTGGATGTCTTTCATCATGGAAAGCTTCATTTTGGCAAAAGTGAACTGCATTTGTGAAACTTCCCCAAACAAGATTATTGTATGCCAGCTCAGAAGTGAACTGTGTCTGCAGAAGTTCTCATGCCATATCCCACCTGAGATACAGTTTCTCTCTTTCTGTCTCTGCTTTTTCTATTATCTTTTTGTTTGTTTGTTTTTCCTTTTTTTTTATTTTTCCTCAGAATTCTGGGCTACAGACTGAGTTGTAAGTTATAGCAGTGGTTGCTATAGACCTTGAGGTTCTGGATCCTTAATATAAAATGGGTCACAAGGTGGGCTCTAAGATTGTCAAATGATATGTTTATTGTGAAATCACTGTGTTGACAAAAATTACTTTGCACTGCTTTACATCAAGTCACTTGGCTATTACCATAGTTACTGCCTGATGAGTCCTTGTGCTTTTAATCTTGGATATTCATTCTATGTTTCTATGATTTCTTCTTGAGTCTGAGGAAGCTTAGTTTTCTGTCTACTTCCACAATAATTTGTTTTGTTATATGTCCTAGGAAGCTATTGAGAAACAATCCTTTCTCAAGTCTATAAAGAGGATTAATAAGGGAGATGTGAAGAAAGGATTTGAAGAATCTGATCACATCTTGGAAGGTGAGAATAAGCATTAATACTTTCTTTAAAGCAGGATAGTTAGTGACAAAAGAAGTCTGACTATCAGCCTACTTTTCATGCATATGAGACTGAATGGATGAGAGTAGGGTTTGTGGGGTGTCATGGTTTTGCCCCAAGACAGGAGCTGAGCATTACACAGTTGCCCTCTTGGTGGGGGGCAGGGAGACAGGGAGGAAAAACAAAACCAAAGGCAAACCTCGTGGGTTGGGATAAGGACAGTTACTGGGACAGCAGAGATGACAATGACAGGACTTTATAGCAAAATGTACCAACTGGTGATACAGGATGCAGCTTCTCACTGAACCGCACAGCTCGCACCGTACAGCTCAGAGTTGTCCCAAAGTTGGACCACCTCCAAACTGTACGTCCTGGAGCTGGCAACAGCTAAAACCATCGGTGTGTTATCAGCTCTGCTCCCATCCTGACTCCCAAACCCAGCACCACACTGGCTGCTAGAAAGAAAATTAACTCTACCCTAGCCACAACCAGGACATTATTCAGATTACTGGGACAGGCTGCCCAGAGAGGTTGTGGAGTCTCCTTCTTTGGAGACACTCAAGACCAATCTGGACATGTTCCTATGTGATCTACTCTAGATGATCCTGCTCGGGCAAGGGGGTTGGACTGAGTGATCTTTCAAGGTCTCTTCCAGCTCCTAATATTCTGTGATTATCCATGTCTTTCATTCATGGATGACGTGTGAGATAGAGATGTGCTCATGATCGGGATGGACTTGACTATGGATGCTGTGTTGCATCTCTTCCCTGATGGCCTGAGGTGTCATGGGCCCAGTGATCTATAAATGATTTGCCCTTATGTTGCCAGTCTAGATCTACCTGAGCCACTTCAATATTAGCTTTATCCACCTGCTGGTTGTTTTGATGTACCTTTACAAGTACCAGGCAAGGCAGAAATTCTTCTGGGCTAGATCAGGTTTTCTAGAAAGCTGCAGTACTGTGTGAATGCCAGGCCATCCCCCCTCAAGGAGACAAGAGAAAGGCCCCTGCTACACACCAGAGTTGGCATTGTCTCACACAAATGTGTGTTTCTCACCGGTGTACCTAATGAAGGCAGCTCTTTTGATATTACTGAATTGAATAAAAGGACAGAGGAGCAGAATTTTGAGGAGATTAATTTTTGTGGTGGCTGAATAGACCAGTGCCAAGACTGAGCAAGGAGGTTCCTTCTGACATGTGTTGTAATAAGGCTGGAAATTGTACCCTCAGTACATACAGGTAAGATGTCTTGGGAAAGAGCCACGTACAGGGCACAGATTTTCTTCACAGTTAGATCTTCTTAAGGCATTTTTGTTCTGTTTTTCTTGCCATGTTTCCCAGTCTGTAACCTTGTATTTGATCTGCTCAGCTAGAGTGTACTTGATTAGTACAGTCTGAAAGGCACCTAGCACTGCTCTTAAGGGGTGCTGGATCAGTGGCATGGTGTGCAGCCTTATTTTTTAAATGCCAACCGCTTGTGGTTTTGACTGAATATTTCTAGAAAATTGAGGGGAATGTTTTCTAGGGTTTTTATGATTGTTCAACCAGAAATGTCAGTTTTAGAGCTGGGGATATGCAGTGCTGGGCTGTGCAAAGAACTGTCATTTAACGTGTGCTTGAAGGGCTGGCAGGCAGCATGTGATGGGAGACATTTGGGGAATTTCTTTACATTTTCTAGGAGAGATGTATCTTGGTGGGCAGGAGCATTTTTATCTGGAAACTCACTGTACCGTGGCTGTGCCAAAGGGAGAAGATGGTGAGATGGAACTGTTCGTGTCAACCCAAAACCTAATGAAGACACAGGTACTACCTCATTGACCTGCTACCTAGAAGGTGTTTGTTTCTCAGTTTCAGAATAGATTGTTGTTCAGACTGGGTCATTTTGAAGTTGGTCCCATCTTGACTTGAATTTAAAAAAAAATAAAAAAAATCAATCAACAATCCAAAGCATAGCCTTATAATTAGATAATGTATCTAAAGTCCATATCCATCCTATGGCCTGAATCTACGCCCAGGTGACAGACATGTTTCTGTTAGCAGCACATCTCTGTCACCAGGGATTACATGCTGAACCTTCTCTGGAGAAGGTGTCTGCTGCTCAGTAGTCATGTCTGTTGAATGACATGTCAGAAAGAGGTGGTGCAAACACTGTTTATACCAACTCTGCCATCTTGTGACATGGGTTACTGACACCATGGCATGTTTTTGGCCTGTTTACTGACTCAACAAGACTGTCCAAAGGTCTCAGAATTGAGTGAGGAGAATGGACAGAGTAGTACAGATGTCAAACCCTATTCTAAACGAGACCTATGTCTTTGTAATCTCATTTTGTGTTAGTCTTCCTGAATCTGGTGCTGCCTGTTGAAGCCCTGTTTGCCTTCCCACCTCTGAGATGAAATTCTGGGCTTATTGTTTCCAATTGCAACGAATTCAATTGCAGGCCAATAGGACTGAGTATTAGCACTGGTGCTTACAGTGGCTGCGGAAAGGCAATGTGATAAATCACCAGCCCAGCTCCCTACCTGTTCTGCTACTCTGTTTTTCTTTAGGAGTTTGCTGCTAGTGCGCTGGGAGTCCCTTCCAATCGGGTTGTGGTTCGAGTGAAAAGAATGGGAGGAGGATTTGGAGGAAAAGAGACTAGGAATACTATCTTGACAACCGCAGTGGCTGTCGCAGCCTTCAAGTAAGTTTGGGTGTGGGAACAGGGCTTTTTCCTTTCAGGCTGTCTGAGCCTGCCTCCTACTGGAGTGCCATTTGCACTGGAGCACTTTGAAGGCTCTGCGTGTCTTGTAACTCTACAGCTTATAGCAAGCCTGGGGTTCCCAAGGGAGATGTCTGGTGGGCTCTGAATTGGTAGGAGGAGTTACATCTGCTAAGAGAGGCTCAGCTTATGTGGAAATGCCCACTTTTAATAGGAAAGGAGCAGGGGGGATGACACAGACACGACGACACACCTTACTCTGTTGTTTCCTTGTTCTCTGAAAATACTTGTATCTCAAATTCTCTGCCTCTCCCCTTCATCCCAAACCCTTCCAAATCCAGAACTAGCCTTACTTGTTTTGTATAATGGAGGTAAGAGAGTCGCTTCCTTGCTCAGAATTCTACTACACCAGCCTTGCACCACTGTTTCTCTGTTCTTCTGCAAACTCTGTCTTCGGATTTTTTGTCCTGTGAAGCATGGCAGGCCACCCACACTTTCAAACCCATAAAAGCTCAGGTGGTAAAGCTAGAGTGTAACCATCTGTGTAAATTGGAAATATGCTTCTGACTTCTGATGTTTTTATATGAGCTCATCCTTACTCTGCAAGTTTACGTGGTTGCACATGAACGTAGCCTCTGAGGTGACATTTGTGCACTACGTGTAACATTGCTCTTCCCTCTCCTGCCCTTGTAGGGGAGGATGCACCATGCCAACAAGGTTAGGTGGGTCTTGCAACAAAGCAGCAATTTGATAAGGTATCTTTGGAATAGAATAGCCAAAATAAAGCTCCCGTACTCAAATCGGATTTATTTCTCCTGTTCTGAGCAAACCACCTGCTGCTTTTTCTAGTTGATCAGTAATACCTATGCAGTTTATTATTTCCTTTATCTCTGCTGGCCAAACCACTCTTTTCTATCCCAGAGGATAGAAAATGAGGATATGAAATATCATCTATAGCGTTCTCTCAATATTTTTACAACCTGAAGAGAGGTACTGGGAAGGAGGAATTGTTAGAAAATGAAGAGCAATTCCTCCTCTTCTCCTTGTGCTTCTTCCTTGCATAATATATAACCAAATAAAAATCAAGATTTAAACTGAAAACTAGTTAGTACTTATTATTTTATAATTCATATGGCATTCTCTCTTGCAAATCCCAGAGTGTAACTTGAGAAAGTCTGGAAAACAGTGATTCTTCGGTTATTAGCATCTCTCTTTAAGAAACTGACCTTTTTAACATGAGTGTCTGAGAGTTTTCACAAACAAGTAGCAGCCTCTAAAATATTTATTTATTGGTCTTTTGTAGGGTTTTTTTGGTTTGGTTTTTTTTTTTTACTTGGTCTTGCCATTTTCTTGAGAGGAATATTTATAAACAAAGCAGTTTACCCCTGAGTCCTCACTGCCACTTTGGAAAAAAGTGCTTACCAAAAAGAGGAGATTCTTGTTCTGTAAGAACTATATTGTGTGTTTTAGTCTTTACCCAGTAATTGTATCCTTTGACAGAACTGGCTGCCCAGTAAGATGCATGCTGGATCGAGATGAGGACATGCTGATAAGTGGTGGAAGACACCCCTTCCTGGGGAGGTACAAGGTATGCATACACATAAAACAAATGTGAGTTGTCATCTGAAGCATCAGAGAGGAGTCAGATATTGTGGAAAAAAAAATTGTTGCTTTGTTTCACTGATGATCTTTGCTACTGCAAATTGATCAGATAGTATTTTTCCTGTTCAAGTCCTTCAGAAGTTCTTTCTGAAAAGTTCTTGTGACAAGCATTTGCTACAGAAGTGTTCTCTAGAGCAAGATTAAGATGCATACATGGACCCTTCACTGGGAAACTTCCTCAGCTGCTGCCTGTGTTTGTTCTGTACTGCAGCAGAGGACTTTTGTTCAGCCTTTTGCTGAAAGGTCCATTGAGGTTTTGGGAAGGAAGCACGAAACATCATTTTATAGAAAATCGATTACCACGGAGACTCTCTTGACAGGTTGGTTTCATGAAGAATGGAAAAGTCAAGAGCCTGGAGGTGTCATACTACAGCAATGGGGGCAACTCCACAGACCTCTCTTATGGTGTAAGTAAAATTATCTGATGGTTAACTAGGTGCAAGATGTTTCCCCCTGCAATCTTTTACTCTGACTTCAGACAGCTGTTGTGTACATCATTGTTTGCACATCTTGCTCTCAAACATGACTGAAAACAGGTTCTTGGAGCTTTGACTGCTTTTTGATCCAAGGGACCTGCCTTGGCATGTGCCACATAACTGATACTGATGTTGTAATCGCTTGCATTAGGCAAAAGGGTCAAGAAAGTTTGTTTTACAAAGGGCTGTGGTGGGAAACTTCTTGCACAATGCAAGATGACTGATATTTCCCCAGCTTTAGGGAGGCTTACTCTTTGGAGTAAGAAACATCCAAGTACATAGGCTGATCAGGGCAGAGCATCTAAATCAACAAACTTGTTAAGGACTGGATAAAGCTAACTTGGCAGCACTAGGGATGAGAATGGGTCTGAGTTTATCTCCAAGATGTTTTATGTTGATGAGTAAAAAAAAAAAAAAAATCAACCACCACTCTCCTTCTCTGTAGGGTGACCAACCTAATAGCCTAGCCAGTCAAGTCTGATAATTTTCTGCAAAAATTAGTCCATTTCAGTATGAGAAAAATGCAAGAGCTCTCTACCAGAGCCACACACGGTGCTAGAAATGTAGTTGGTACTATGCAGAGCAGAATGGCAGGCAAGTGTCAGCATAAACTAAGGGTCTGGTTGAGACATGTGTCTATGCAAATTATTATTTTGACTGTGTCTGAATTGGAGGACTAAGCAAGTGCTCCATGATGAAATAGGGTTGGGATGTACATAATCTCTCTGTGCTGCTGCTGGAAGGGAAATTTGGGGACACAAGCTAGACAGAAACTTGCCCTTTCCCAATTAGGAAAAGTAGTGGACAAGGATCTCAAATCTTGTCATTTAGATGTAGTTATTGACAGTCTTTATATAGTTGCCCTTACTGCCATATCCCAGCAGCTGTGATATCACTTGATATCAGCAGACTTCTTTTCCAGTAATGGATTTCTCAATATGATTAAAAGAAGATACTGGTTCTTCCAAGTGGTGATGGCATTTAGTAGGAGTTTGGCTCAGCATGAGCCAGATGGCAACAAAGGACTTTGAAGCTCAATCTGTTTGAGGGTCATAACATCAATGGAGACGTGTGCTTATTGTCCTGTCCTTCAGGATGTTACTGCTTGACAACTCATTGAAAATGTGAGGGAGTACTGGCTGCACCTCAGTGCTTATGCAGCTGTGTTGACTGTATGGTGCAAGAGAGAGTCCTGCTGATTGCAAATAAGCTTCAGAGCATTCCGGCCTGTCTTTGGCAGCTGGTAAGAAGTCTGATAGGTGATTCATGTAAGATGTGTCCACCCTCATTCCTTCTCTTTATCAGGTTATGGACAGAGCCCTATTTCATTTGGATAACTCCTACAAGATTCCCAATGTCAGCAGCGTGGGCATTGTTTGCAAGACTAACTTGCCTTCCAACACAGCATTCCGTGGCTTTGGAGGGCCCCAAGGAATGATGATTGCTGAGTGCTGGATGAGTGACGTTGCTCTGAAGTGTGGTCTGCCACCTGAGGAGGTACAGATACACTGACACATTTCAAGGCAGTGATAACTGGACTCAGACACAGAAAATTATTAAGTAGAAGACCTTTGCTTATGTGTTGCTAAGTCCTCAGCAGGATCTCAAACTTACTGTAGAACAGACATAGCATAGAATATTTTCTGCTTCGTTACACTCCCTCAATAGCCTCACTTGTGCAACACGTTCTTAAGCGATATATATATATTTTAAAAGTCCAAACTCACTAGGTACTTGTAATTCTACTAACAATGACTTTTAGGTCCCAGTCTGTATTGAAAAAGTCCAGCCTTAATGTCTTAGTCCTCATTTTCCCATAAAAGTATACATGCCTTTTATTTCTGTTGTTCTGTAGTTTGAGCAGAGTAGTAAAACTAGGTAGCAATGTGCTTTTGATGTCATCTGTTAAAGACCTAATCTGAAACATTAAACTTGGAATGTTCTTTATACCTCTCTGGGAAGGTGCGGAAGCTCAATCTTTATAATGAAGGAGACCTGACTCATTTTAACCAAAAGCTGGAGGGATTTACTTTACACAGATGCTGGGATGAATGTTTGTCAAGCTCTAGGTACCATGACAGGAAGAAAAAAATTGAAGAATTCAATGGGTAGGTGTCCTTGGATCTGTCTTTTTATTGGGCATACTTGTTGCATACTGACTTCTGAAGTTCTCTCTGTAACTCAAGTGACGTGCAGTCATCAAATGTCTCTCTTTGAAATAATTTCAGGCTCACCATGGAAAGAAATCTCTATCTGTGACCTGGTAGCTTAGATAAGGCAGGAATCTGATTCAGAAAACAATATTAATTTATAAGGGGAAGTGTCTGAGTCTAGCCAGACTTTTCTGATGGCTATCAAGGCAAGTTGTGTAGGCTTCCCACTACATTATAGTATTTTTTTTTCCTCATTGGGTTGTATATACATTGGAATAGTTAGTAGTGCAGACAATTGCTACTATAATGCCAGGAGGAGCATCTTCAATTTAGCTTTGTTCTTGTTGAGACCTATAAACAAAGCTAATCTGTCCAAGAAATGCTGATTAACTAATTCTATGTTGCAATCAGTTATTTCATTTCTGCTTTGATACCTAAACTGTTGAAGGGAAGCACGGCACTGAGTTGTGATAAAATCCTCATGAGTATAGTAATAATGTTGCTTCCTTGCAGGCAGAATCGCTGGAAGAAAAGAGGGATGTGCATTATTCCTACCAAATTTGGCATCAGTTTCACTGTCCCATTTCTGAACCAGGTCTGTGTCATTTATTCCTTCAGTAGAGAGGATCGATCTGTGCTGCCTTCCCCAGTCCCTCCTCCCTTTGTACCAAACTAGAACTTTTCAGAGAAGTAGTAAATGAGTTAAGACAGCACACAATTTTCAAACCAAGATGAACACCACCACAATTACCAGTTTGTACTGTCCAAAAGACTCCACCATGCAGCTATGTTTTCTGTAGTTTGTAACTACAGTATGCCAGGTATTTCAATAGTTCCTTTATGATGACTGTCGGATTAATGCTTCCTTTTACAGGGTGGAGCTCTGGTCCATGTGTACACAGATGGCTCTGTGTTACTTACACATGGTGGGACTGAGATGGGTCAAGGCCTTCACACCAAAATGATCCAGGTAATGAGTTTGGACTTAAAAGAATGAGACGTTTTTTTCAGGAAAATTACACTCACTGTTTAGTATTGCATCAGACAGCTTGACACTTTCTCTATGTGCATGTGTAGAGTAACAAATCATGACTAATTACTCTTGTTTCAGCAGCAGTGGTAAATTTCCAGGGTAGTATTACAATTCTGTATTAGAATATTCATTACCCTAACATGTATTACATGGTAATGCAGGTTACACTTACAATATAAATTCTCTGGCAATTTCTTTTCATCTCATAACACTAAAGTTTACATATACTTTAAACAAAAAATTGTCATATAGTAAACACATTTATATTCATATGCTAATGACTTTCTAGTTAAAAAGCCTAAGGTAACCGCACTGCTTTGACAGGGAAATGCAAGGGAAGGCTAATAGGGCTCTCTGTTCCCTGATTCTTATAACTGTCAAGAGAAGTCCCACAATAGCAAAATGGACACCTGTCATTGTGACAAAAGTCTATGTTTATGTGTTGGCACACATTCAATCTGTGGAATGTAAACTTAACAACATTTAAGCTACCTCTGTCACCAAATCAACAGTCTCTCCAAGAAAAATTAAAGGCCAGGGGAGGGTAGTGTGGATCCTAGCAGTGTGAGCAATGAATGATCATGCTCATGCTTACCAATTGTTTACCTTTGCTCTGCAGGTTGCTAGCAGGTCATTGGGAGTCTCCACCTCCAAAATTTACATCAGTGAGACCAGCACAAACACTGTCCCAAATACCTCCCCAACAGCTGCATCCGTCAGTGCCGACATCAATGGAATGGCCGTCCACGTATGGAAACTGACTTTTTTAAACTAGTCTGCCTCTAAGCTGGGACACCAAACCATGAGCAGCTGATGTACATTTATCTTTTGCTAAAGGAAAATATAACCATCAAAATGCAATGCCAGTCTGCAGATGCCTCATAGCTTCTTTACATGCTATATCTACTAATGGTGATAGATGATGAATGACCATATGTTTTTCCAAGTGGCTTGAAACTCTCCTCCAGTCCTTATGTAGTTCTGAAAAGGACTGTTTGTGATTACTTGAAATGAACAGAAGAGCAAGGCATCCATTTAAATAGATAGCTGCTTAGTAATTAATGTTGTCTTATTTGCAACAGATTTATTGCGTGGTGAGTGTTAATTGCAGGTGGTCTGTGGACTGTACTCCAGAACCAAAGACTTCTAAGGGTCGGTACACTCAGAGCCAGCATCTTTGTGTAGCAATGGCATGGTCTTGACTGTTGCCAATATGGTGGCGTTACTAATGCACATCTTTGTATGGTATGTGACTTTTCCATTGAAAGGAACAACAAAGTACTAGTCACTTTCAGGTTTAAAACAAAGGGGAAGGCAATTTCAGTTCTTGCCACAGCTTGCCTGAGTGTCTTGAATTTCAGCAAGAATATTTTCTTTTGCTGTTATGGGATTGCCTTGCTAGATAGTCTAAGGTGTCCCAGTAGGAATTGGTATAAAGTTACTGTATAAATGAGTGTAATTCCAATATTTTGTGTCATGGCCTGGAAAGTTCTGTGCTGTATTTGGGATTCCCTTCTGCTATGAACACATTGTTTCAAAATCCTTATTCTTTCCAGTCAACACATCTTCTTATATAATAATCCGTCTGTTAGTGAACTGTATTTCTTTTTATGATAAGCCAGAGTCCTAAAGGCAACACCGATTCAAGCAGAAGGCTCTTTGAAATTCTTAGACAGTTCTTAATACTATAAGCCAGCTTCTCAAATCTGAAACTATTGCTTTTCTCTCTTTGTTTTTAGAATGCGTGCCAGACTATCTTAAAAAGACTTGAGCCCATCAAGCAGTCTAATCCCAAAGGATCCTGGGAAGACTGGGTAAGCTCTTTGTATCTGTTGTAAGAGAAGTGGGCATTGTCAGTGATTGTTTTAGTTGGTGTCATGGTTTTGCCTTATATGCAGGTATATTCTCCAGACCTTCTGTAGCTTGCTAGCAAAGATTTAAGCATGAACAGCAAAGCATAAACCTGGAAAGGGAATTAACAAAAGCTTGCAAGAGATCGTCCCTAGAAACATCAGCTATGACTTTAATATGGAGATTTCTTCACATCCTGGATTCTGTCTACAATAAACTTGCCCCCATAAAAGTCTAGGCTCATTACATACATATTTGTAGTCAGGCTACAGTCCGGGACAGGAAAAAACCTGATTTGTAGTGAAAGGATTTTGTGACAAAGATTACTCTATTGAGCTGTCATCTTCCTCCTGTTCATGCTCCTTAGCTGCAATATCTCCATACCCTCAATAACAAGAGATTGGTGTGCTGTAAGGCTCTTGGGCCATTTTCAGATCCATGCCCTTCTCTTCACGAGAGGAGCTTTGACTTTGTAATTTGGAAGCCTGAATAGGATTTCTCCCTTGGCCTCACTGAAGTCAAGCTGACTGTCAGTTTAACCTTTGTCTCTGAAGTTGAAAGTCTAACCTGTAGCTGAGAGCCAAACAAACAAGAGCAAGCCTTATGCCTCTGCCAGTGGACAAGTTCTGCCCTTGGTAGATGCTATGTGGGGAAGCAGCTGCATCATGATGTTTCCTTTGGCACTTGCTAGTGTGTGACAGCTGTCTGTCACTCGACACCTGCTATTCATGCTCTCCTGGAAGTGAGTCTGGGGTAGGTCTTTTGCAGGGACTGCTTGCACTATTACTCTTCTCAAATTCTTGTTGTCTGTGCCAGATTCAAGCTGCCTATGAGAACTGTGTTAGCCTGTCAGCCACCGGGTTTTATAGGTGAGTGAATATTCACACCGCAGAGGCACAGCTCTTACTCCATTGCAAAGATTGCATCCTGGGAAATTCTGGTAGGGTTTACAGCCCTTGTCCCTCTGTCACTGCTCTCCCTTAGGGCCACATGCCCTTTCTGACCTAGAAATGGTAAGATGAGTTACTTCTGACTGGGGAGAATCGGTTCCTGAAGAACCACAGCTCCTGGTGCCAGCATCAACTCTCATATAAATCTGAAGTAACCTAACTTCACTCTGTAATTGACCTTGGTCTGAGGAGACATGAATGAAATCAGAGCTTGGGACTCTGCTGTCAGCCTCGTGACTTAGTGTTGCACTAGAACTGTCGTGCTGGGAAAGTAAACAAACGTACCAGAAAGCATTTAGTCCTAAAATACAATATTGCATCTCTAAAACGTGTTTTTCTCTTAACCAAGTGACTGTCAGTATTTTAATAGATTAGTTTACAGATAAAGTATAAGTAGCCAGATGCAAAGTTTGCCATGAACTGTGCTTAAAATCAGTTCTTAGCTTAATCCAGTTTCTGGTTCTACTTGATTATGCTCTAAAATCCAGTGACTTCCAAGAAATGCACTTCAAATGCATTCTAAGAGCAAAAGATATGCAATCAGATTGGTGGGAATGACTTCATAATAGTTGTCACAAACACTGGGATTCATGGGGAAAATGAAAATGGCTGAAATGGTTTGGTAGTTTCGGCCAGGTTCTGGAATACAGGGCAGGTTTCTGTGTGCAGACGTTTACATTTTTATTTCTGCATGGGCTTGATGGAAGGGACGAAACGCAAGCAAATAAGGATTTTGATAAGTTGTGATGTGTTTGCATCTATTTTGACTGTTTGCAAAATGAAATGTGATTTATTTTTTTTTCTTTGTACCAAGAATCCCTGACCTTGGCTATGACTTTGAAAAAAATGAAGGGAAACCATTCTGCTACTTCAGCTACGGTGTTGCTTGCTCCGAGGTTGAGATAGATTGCCTGACAGGGGACCACAAGGTGAGGGCACCTACAGTGAAGTAGCTCTCTGTGTTTCAATGAAAGAAACATCTGCAAGGAGTTAGAACAAATACTGGGTGTCAGCCTGTTCCCAGCTCTGTCATTGGTTTGGTATGACCTTCAGTGGGTTTCTTAACTCCTCTAAACCACAGTGCAACAGTCCGTAAAGTATAGTAAAATGATAACTATCTACCCTGGGGGGATATAAGGAGGATTGATGAACGATTGCAAAAGTTACTGGATTTGCTTAAGAGATAGCAGCACTGTGTTAGCACAAAAGAACAGAAACATGCTGGAATTGAGTTAATCATTAGAAATAGCGATGGGAGATTTTTAGAAAGAAAGGAAAAAGATGAAACAAAACCTCATCAGAATCTGACCTAGTTGGTTGTGCTCAGGTAGAGGAAACTGACGCTAGCAGTTGAGAATCTGTATGTATGGAGTCTGCTGGGGAAACCTGCAGTGAGTTCCTTTGATTTACTTTGGGATACACTCAGATTAAAAGTCAACATGAAGAACTGGGCTGAGATAGATTGATGAATGCTGGCCAAGTCTGGGTAGTGGTTGGATACATTACTCCTCCTTCTACAAGACCGTGATATGCCAGTTTCAGTGTTCTGTGCTGACTTACTCTTTATTTCTGCCTTTTAGAACATTCGCACAGACATTGTTATGGATGTTGGCACTAGTCTGAATCCAGCCATAGATATAGGACAGGTAAGTTGAAATACTGTTGCTATTTTGGGTTTTTTTTCCCCTGGATGTTAAGACTACAGGATATTCTCCAGTTACCACCACACTGATGCTTTTTTAGCATCTACCTTGCCTAAGGAATGAACCCAGACAATACTAATATGGTGAAATACTTCATCCCAGGTTTAATTCTTACAATGTCACATGAGATACTAAATCCTATACCTGGTTTTATACTTCTATGAGCTAATATCAAGTCCCATTTAATTCAGTGAAAATTCTGCTGTGAGTAAAGAGGTGGTAGATTCTGTAATCTAGCTATTGCTGTCTAGAGGTGTCAAAATGAAGTTGCACCTGTCCTCTAGCTATTGCTGTCTAGAGGTGTCAAAATGAAGTTGCACCTGTCATTTAGCTTGCAAATTCCTTGGCCCAGAAGCAGTTTACTTCCATATTTTTTTCAGCAATAAACACAATGATATCTCTCAGCAAATAAAGGTAATAAATGCAGGGTTGTTTGATACACCGAGATGAATTTCACATGCTCATCTAGCCAGTTTAGCTTGCTTGCTAACTTTAGATGGTGATATAGTGTTATTCCAGTGAAACAGTGGCAGGATTTGGTGCTTGCAGGAGAGAATAAGATGCAGAGCTCTGGTATAGTTAAAATTAAACTTTTTTGAAAGAGACATTTTTTTCTTAAGGAGACTTCTTTTTGAAGTAGCCAAGTGGAGCTTTCTGGTTTTCACAGCCTGGCAGTTTGGATTTGGGATTAAAGAGATGGGCTACACAGAGCCTGTCAAAGAAATCTTGATTTCCTGTGTCCTTCCATGAATAACTGCAGAGGATCTGGCTGCACAGAAGGGAAAAGATGTTGTGTAATGTGGGACCACGAGTACATAGAGCTGGGCTTGTGTGAAATCTTTAGACTGCTTGTGAGATCTCTGCCTGGGGTTGCAGACATCAGAGCTTTCATGTAGGGTTGTTCAAGCACATCCCCTCTCATAGGTGCTCTCTTAATTTTCTTTTTTTTTCTCTTGAAATTTACATTATAAAAATATGCAAAGAGGTTTCTAGTACTTGAATATATATATATATGGGAGTGTTTTTGAAGGTGTCTGAGAATACACAGTACTTAGGAAAGCAGTTACACTGAAATAGAAGGCATAAAATAATTTGTCTTCAGACATGTTGCCTTCAGGACATTTAGTTGTCTCTTCCTCTGAATTATCAGGAAGTACAACTGGTTCAGCGTTAATCTGTCTATAAAGGAATCAATATTTTGGCATTGATTTCTTTTTTTTTTTTTTTAAAAAACTTGCTTCCTCAGAAAATCCCTGTCCTGTGTTTGCAGCGTACCAGTCTGCATGTATTTGTAAGTTGCTCCACCTGGCAGGAAAATGCAACCATGTCTGTATGGGAACAGGGGAGTTGTGCCAAGCTGTAATCAGCAGAAGGGACAAGGGTTTGGAGATGAAAAGTGGGAAATTATTCAGGAGGGTAGGACTGAAAACTCTGGTGAAAATCATGGCTGTTTGCTCTTGTGCAGGGAAGAATGACAAAAAGAATGTAAACTTGTTTGGATGTGTTTGCAGATAGAAGGAGCGTTTGTCCAGGGCCTTGGGCTCTTCACCATGGAGGAGCTGCGCTATTCTCCTGAAGGGAACTTGTACACTCGAGGGCCTGGGATGTACAAAATCCCGGCGTTCGGAGACATCCCAACGGAATTCAACGTGTCTCTTCTCCGTGACTGTCCAAACAGCAAGGCAGTTTACTCATCCAAGGTACACTTGCAAGATCCACAGGGCTCCTGCTGCTCTCTAGTTCTGTGAAGCTGAGCGTGATGAAGTAATGATGTGTGTGTCTTATTAATTAATCTGGTTCAACTGGCTTGATTCTGGGGTCAGGAAGTTCTTGCATTCCGTAACAGGAATATGTATACTAGTGTTTATAGTTTGGAAACACTGAAATCACCTGCACATTGCTGCACTGATGGTCCATTTCTGCTGTAACAGAGGCTGACAGCTTCTCCCTGCATGTCAGCTCCTTGGTTGCCTGCCTTCCTCAGATCCAATATTCCAAGATCTTGTGTCTGAGTGCTCGTGTTTTGCTTTTACTGCTTCACAGTGCTCATGCCACCCTTTGAAGGTCCGTTATTAATCCATGTGTCCTTCATCTGTTTCCACTGCAGCCAGTGCTGTTCTCTGCAGTTAGTGAGGACCACACAGAGCAGGTCTGGATGCACAGCACCAAGGCATTTGTTTTACTTTACGGCTCAACAGAGCATTTAGACTGGTCACCCGGCATCCTTACCTGTACATGCCTCACCTGCCCCCTTACAGTGTCCCCTATTCCCTCCATCCACACAAACACCTTCAGCAATGAAAGAACCTTTTTGTGTTTAGTGCTGATGACAAAATTAAAAAAAAAAAAAAATAGGGGCTGGCAGGGAGTTAGGGACTAGATATACTTGTGAAATCCCTGAGGGAGGCATTCCTGCTGGTTTGCAAGGACCTCCAGTGACGGAGCATCATGCTGTTTGCCCAGAGAACTCACCTTATCTGAATTTCCTTTGCTGCAATTTTAGCACCACCCAAAAGGCTGTTGAAATGGGTTAGTCCCTTTTTCCTTCAAAACAGCCTTACTGTGTCAGAAAGTTTGTGTTTTCCTGCTGTTTCTTTGTTAAATGGGCTGGGGGTTGTTTTAGCTTCATGTTTCCTCACTGATTACATCTGGTAGACTGAGCTTCACATCTGGAAGGCAATGGGCTTTTCCCTGTCCTTCCTGATCACATGAATAATGCCTGATTTGTCATACCGGGCTTGCTGTAGGGCTTTCTAGGGCCAGGACTGTTTTGGGCTGTAGCCTCACTCTGTTTGTGCTCTGTCTAGGCTGTGGGAGAGCCACCTCTGTTCCTCTCTGCCTCAGTCTTTTATGCCATTAAAGATGCCATCTACTCAGCGAGGAAGGAGTCTGGCCTGACTGAACCGTTCAGGCTGGACAGCCCTGCCACCCCAGAGAGGATCCGCAACGCTTGTGTGGACATCTTCACCAAACTGGTAAAATCCTGGTTTCGTAGCATGTCCCTAGCCAAGCTGTCCCACACGAAGTGTGGAATTTGGGCAGGATGGGGAGCCTGTGGCCCTGGTTAAACTGGTGGCTTTTATTTCCTGGGTGTTATCCTTCATTTAATGTGTCACCAAACGAGAAATGAATCCACAGACCCCATTGCCAGGAATCCCGGTGCAGGATGCTTGCTTCTCCTGCATGCTGTGACCACAGGAGTGTCCTTAGAGGTGGTTGGCTGGATCTGAAGGGAGTGCAGGATTTAACCCCCTCTTTAGGGGCTCCTCCTCTAATACAGCCTTGTGACAGAGCTATGTAGAAGCATACCCTGCACAGAGTCCTTCTAACTCCTGTGTGACTCAGAAAACACAGCTGTATGTCCATGTGGGCATCCTCTAGGCTTTCATCAGCTTCAACCTCACTGTGGTTAATAGCAAAACCTGCATCTCTTAGTCCTTCTCACCTAACACCTGCATTGCTGCCTGGGGAGAAGAACTCTGAAATGGTTCAGATAGAGATGGGCACAGCCTCCAACAGAAGTGCCCTGAGACAGAGATCTCTGAGATAGGAGCTCAGAATTCCATCGGTATGAAGTCACCCACCTCAAAGGGAACACGCCAAACCCAGGCCAGGACTCTAATTTGTTGCTAACTTAATTTCTGTTTCTCTTTACAGTGCCCTTCTGCTGAGCCAGGGACATTTAAGCCATGGTGTGTGCGTGTGTAAGAGGGAAGTTTGAGGAGCAAACTCTCCTCGTGAAGCTGAGCTTTACACCAGAGGGCCCACAAGGCAGGAGGACTGTAATGGAGAGAAGAAAAAATTATCTGCATTCATGTGGCTCATCCCCTGAGTCATGGAGCATTCACATGTAATTGTCAAATCACGCTTTTCTCTAAGAGAGGGAATTGCTGCTGGATTATAGGTGTTATTTAATTGAAGAGTAAGTAGAAAGTGATGTTATCCATGTGTAATTGAAAAAGAATCTCACAGGTTTCATCTAAAATTTCTGCAAGGATGGGAAACATGCTTATTACCAGCCAATGCGACGTGTCAGGGTGGTTATTTGGGTGGGGTTTTTTGTTGCTGTAATGGGGAAAAGATGGATCACTTTGTGATGCTGTGCCAAGGATGACTAAATGCATTGAACTCAGACTAACAGTCCTCTAGCTGAGACGGGGGAAGGCATGAGAGGCACTGCAGGCTGGACAGAAATCTGCACAAAGCCAGCTATCAACTAGAGGAAGATGAGGGGTTCTGGTGTTAGCTAATGAAGATGCTCTTGCCTGTGTAACAAAAGTGACGCAGAGAAGAACCCTAAAATGTGACCAATGGCTGATTTATCAAAGTTAAATGATGATTGCTTTTTCTGTACCCAGGCTTTAATGAATTCTTAGTTCACATGCTACCTTGTCTACTGTGATTTAAAGATGAAAACTAGAGGTACCAAGAAGACTTCCAGCAACATGCTGCTACATTTGACACAGCCCCTTCCTGCCCCACATCTCCACATCTTTCCCCATCTTTTAAATAGAGAAGGACATCAGAGACCTTGGAGTAACACAGAAAGTTACTCCTCATTGTTCCCAAGTCAATTTATACCAGCCCAGGCAAGGGGGGCGGGGGAGAATGGACACAGCTAGAGATCAGTTTGCTCTGTGTGCCCTCTGGAGTCCATCCCTTGCTCCTCACGCTGTGGCCTTGCCACCACCTTTTCAAGACAGCTCTTAGTTCTGCCGAATGTAAGAGAATTGGGTACATTTTGCTTGTCTGAAAAATGGGAAAAGGTGATGACCTCATGCCTTCTGGGTTGAGTGCATTTTCCATGGTGGCTTTCACGCCGGACTTCCCTCTTCACAGGTTTTGTCACTGTCAGATTGAACAGTGGTGCATCATGTTCTCTCTAAGTGATGTCGGCCATCTACTGTACCTGCTTATTATGTACAAGCTTTTAGCTGTTTCTCTGGCCCACAGCTTTATGAAAATGTCCTTTTTCTGTTGGTTGGTTTTGGTTTTTTTTTGCACTCCAAGGGCCACCAAAAACATATAGTGCAAGAGGATGTAACTCCACTGCCTTATGTTTTGCTTTTTTTTTTTTCTCAGATACAAAATGCTCAAAATTGGCTTCCACCTTAGAAAAAAAAGAAAGGATGCACAGTTTGAAATATTTTTTAAGCACTCCAGGGTATGTAGCTTAGAATTACATAGATTGATTTCTCAGCTTAAAATATTAAGGTTCTACCATCTAGAAGAAGGGCATTTGTATATGTGAGTTGTGGAAAGTATTTTTATGCTTTCTGGGCTATGTAATTGATTTATTAATTGAGATGTGATGAAGTTGTTTCTTAAGCTCTGAGGTGCCAGGCAAAAACATATTTTTGTTTTCTCCTGAAAGTTGGCAATATGTGACAAACCTCTTAGGAGAAGTCAGTGTGATAGTTTGTGTGTGAGAGCCACACTCGGAGCCTGCATATCCACGTTCTTGGATGTCCGCGAGGGATGCGGAGCCCCAAGTCTGTAAGGCAGGTTGGTATCATCACTGCTTCTGTGGCATCTGCCTCATGGGGCCACCAGATGTGCTTGTTCAGATCAGGCCGAGAAGAAGTATGAAGGAACATAAAGTGTGTTCACATAGAACACAAGGAACTATGGGCAGAGTATGACATCAAGGAGTTTCCAGCATTGTCTCAGGGGAAAGCAGCCAGCGCTCACAACGGCCTGCTCCCCGTGAGGCTCCCGGGGGTGATGGGACATCATCAGCAGGATGTGTGGGTGCTTTTGATCCCCGACGGGTCTGGGAGCACCTCTTTCATCATCTCAGGGTTTGTGGTGTCTTGCATAGCCATGGTGTCTGCCTGGCCAGCTGAACTGTTCTGTTAGATGTATCAAATCTCTCTTTTGGTTACTTTCTCTGTTAATGTGAAGTGCATTTGCCAAATAATGGATATGTGTAATGGTCAGAGCAGGCTAGTTCCGTGCAGACGTTAGCCTGCAGAGACACTTTTGCTGCAGCATCAGTGAGCCACTGTTTCCCAGGCAACCAGTCCTTGTCCTCAAGCCCATCCCAGTTCAGGGTCCTCTTGGTACCTTTCTGCAGCCACTAGCTGATGGGAGGAGGAAACACCTTCCTTTTGGGGGCCACTGGAATTCAATTCATATGTTTTCAAACACTGGGGGTATAAAATCAGGGCAGCAAAGTAATTACAGAAGCTGGTTTTGAAGATGTAGGAAAAAGGGAAGCTTGCAGACTGATGACAGGGTTAACATAACACCTGTCTGGGCCGTGGGTGAGATGGGGACCCGAAGGAACTTGAAACTGGGATTTTCATTTCACCTTTCAGTGTCTTAACATTTCATACAGTGCTTTCCCATGGAACTAAGTGCCAGGCACCTTAGGGAAGGACTGGACCCCGCTGGCAGGAAGGAGATGCTGCTCTGAGAAGAGCTCTCCTGGTGCGAGCGCATGGCCGTGTCCTCTGCTAGGTGCTGCGTCAGATCGCTCCATGCACATCTTGCTGCGTGGGATTTCAGCTTGAGGGCACTGAAGGGAAAGCTGCTTGGAAGGGAAAAATGTTCCTTTTATAGCAGGACTCTTAGTGTTATGTATAACTGGAAATTTGCTGCTTCTCTCCTTCCAGAACTGTGTCCTCAGAAGAGGAACTGTTCCATCTCGCTTGGCTGTAAAGTATTACACACAATAACGGCACTGAAGTAGTGGTGCTGGAGCTGGATAGTTTGTGGGAGGGTGAAAGGAGGCCAAGGTTTTGGTGGTTGGTTTAGGTCAACTCTAATCAACAGCTTTCACTATCAGTCTTTAATGGGCACTGTCAGATCGATGTCTTTGTCACATGAATGCATGTGAAATTCTATGTGAATGTCACAATATTACAAAATAAAGCTAAAAAATATTCTGGAAGCTAGTGTGCAATGGTAAAAGTCTGTCATGGCTGTTGAGAGCTGGACAACTCCAGCTCCTTCTTGGTGTTTGGCAAAGATGGACCCTTCCCCGAGGCTGTGAGGCAGATCAGCTCTGTAGCCAAGGCTGGGAGAGGCTGGAAGCTGCCCGAGGCTACCAGTCAGGTGAATCTGGCAAGCCAGCTGGAGAGCCTGGGCCTCCTCCCAGACCAGCAGAGTCCAACAAAGCAGAATGAGTCCTCACACTCCTTTACCATGAGGAGCTTACAGTAGCCTTATTATCAGCAGCACAGTGATGCATCCTGATGCTTCTAGCCACCTTCCCCAGCTGTGGAGACAAGGTGGGAGGCTGACTGGCTGTGTGGTGTGCCTGGTACCTGGTCCAGACCACCATAACCTTGTCTCAGTGCTAGTGGGTGAGTCAGCCCTGTGAAGCATCAAAGGGCCCTCCTGAGCCTAAACACACAGAAGTTGTGTGATTGTGAAGCAAGTTCATGTACAACAGCTAAAATCAGATGTTGGGCTGGACCTGGCTGTCCCTGAGCATGACAGGATTGCAGGCATCACCAGCAGCTCCCTGGGAGGTTATTGCCACCCTGTGTCATACCTCACCTACCTTAGCAGAGTTAACAGACTCCAGGTGATGTGTCTTTGGAAGAACTATATTGATATGGGGGATTTGTCACAAAGAAGCCACTGCCAATTGGCCAGAAGGCAAGAGTAGGTGTGGATGCTGCAGTGGTTTGCAGCAGGTCCCAGCCATTCCACCCCAAAATGCAGACTTTACAAGATCCATTTACCCCATCCCAGTTCAGTTTGTGCAGTTTTCCCTGCCCCAGTGCCACGCAGTACCTTGTTCTTGCCATATTTAAGTGCAGCCCTGTGAAGAGCCTTGGTACCCTGTCCCTGGCAGTGGGTCTGCCTCGGCTCTCTGATGTGCCTTTTGGTGCTGAGAGATGGACAAGCATGCCACGTGCAGCTGTGGAGCAGGGGTCACTCTCTGGCCCAGCTGGTATCTCAAAGTACTTGTGGTATTGATGGTCTCCAAAATAGTCCCTACATCTGGGGTATTTCTACCAGGTCTCTGGGGTGCTGAGGGGCTCTGATAGAAGACTGCTAGAAAATGGGAAAGCAGCAAGGTCCCAACGGTAGAAATGAGAGAGTTGTTTCTTCTGTTGGAGGGAGAGCTCACTGAACATCTGCTCTGACAACCAGCTGTAGGTCCACCTCACTTGGGTGTCAGTGAACTTGGGCAGGAGGCTGTCCACAGGCAGCCCAGCTCGCTGCAGCAGATGACCCAGCTCTTGCCTGAGGAAACCAAACATCACCACGTAGTCATACTGGATGAGACAGGGATGACAGAGGTTGACAAGAGGTTTCCAAGCCACACTGGCGTTGTGCTGTCCGCTGTCTAAAACATCCTGAACAAAGCTGCTGAAGGAAGGGCTGCTGCCCATGCCTTGCATGAATGTGGAGATCAGCCTCTGGAAAGGGTCCCTGACAAAGAGCACTTTGGTGTAGGCCCCTAATATGGCCTCTATGTCTGTCAGATTGAACTCACTCAGCTGCGTTTCTCGTGTATGCTGCCAAGGATAGGGAAGAGGCACCAGTAGAGTCATGTTTTTCTTTTCCTCTAGCTTCTCCAAAAGCTGCTGCCATTCCTCCATCCCAGCTGATGGCACTTGGCAGTAGAGAAGGTCCAGCTTGCTGCTTACCTTCAAATTGGAGAGTAGGTGTGCTCTCTCCTCCCGGTTCCTCGGCAGCATGGTGACTCTTCTTGATTGACTGCAAAAACCTCTCAGTTTCTTCTTCCTGAGCTGCTGAACATGAAGGAAGGTGTCCAGTGTCAAAGTGAAGCCCTCTTCTGCCTTGGGGGCCAGGTCACCTAGAAAATATCATTTGAAGATGTGCATGAGGAAAGCCCATCGCATACCCCTGCCCCAAGACAGCACCCCAGCACAGGTCACTGAGTCAGGCTCTTGTCCCATTATTCTAGGGCAGAAAGAACGTGACATGAATGAGGAAGATGGGTAGGAGGCAAGGAGACCAGCCCTGCCTGGCACAGAGCTTGGTTCTGCTGGGAAACAGGTTTTCTGTCCTTGAGAATGTGTGAGCTCATGGACACCTAGATACTGCTTTCTCCACACCACTGTGCCTGAGCACCGACCTCAACCATATAGGAGGGAAGGTTTAGATTGGATATCAGAGGAAGTTCTTGATGGAAAGAGTGGTGAGGTGCTGGAACACATTGCCCAGAGAGGTGGTGGATGCCCCAACCCTGGAGGTGTTCAAGGCCAGGTTGGATGGGGCCCTGGGCAACCTTGTCTAGATACAGGCCTGGAGGTTGGTAGCCCTGCCTGCGCCAGGGGAGTTGGAACTCCATAATCCTTGGGGTCTCTTCCAACCCAGATCAGTCTGTGTCTATGGCTTTGTGCCATAAACCCTGTTCTGGATAAAACTGTAATTTTTCCCTTGAACTCCTCACTTTCAACTGAGCTTAACTGAGGTGAGTTTGCTAAAGACAAGTAATCTGAAAGACCAAGAAGCAGTAGATTAGTTTGTAGCTGCAAATATGCAATCTGCTGCAAACCCTCCTGCAGCTGTTAACTGGATAACATCAGCTATCAACTACATGGAAAAGTAAGAGATCTTTCTTAACAGCTTGGGGGTCATTGAAGCATTCAGTGACATAACTTCTTGTATCACTTCCACATGGAAATTTTTTTCTTCTGTAGATAAAAAGGCAAAAGCAAATAAAACCCAAAAAGCAAACAGAAGCGAGAAGACAACAAAGCAAATACAGGAGGCAAAAGCAAATAAAAAGACTCTATGCCAGCTGGTTAAATGTCTCAAACCTCAAATTTGCTTTTTCACTTGCTTTTGATGTGAAGGAAGAGGCCACAGTGGGTTTGAACACAGAAGAGAAACGTCTGCCTTGCAACTTTAGTTTTGGGGGTTTTAGCAGAGGTTCGTTTCTGCTTCATCTGCTCAGTGAAGGCATTTGGCAGCCCTGGGGAGACAGTTAATTTCATGGTTTCTCCCAGCTCCTTGCTTGGGCAGTTAGATTTCTCACCAATCTGGGGAGGCTGCCGCCCAGAGAAGCACAGTTAAAACTAGGAAAAGGACACTGGTGGCGCAGGAAGAAACGCAGTGGTGCCTGAAGCTATACCCGCCTGCTCTGACTCACCCAGCCCCATACCGGTAACATCCTCACAATACACCAATCACTTTCTCCTGGACCAAATGGGTCTGCAGGAGAGGGATGCATTCTTTTTGGGAAAAGAGACATTAATCACTAATTTCTTATGTCCCTCCTGCCTTCCCAACAGCATTTCACCCTTCCTGGCAAAGGTTTTGGGAGTTACTCCCACCAGCCTGACACCTGGTTTCCACCCCACAGCTGAGATCAATGTCCCTGCCAAGGACATAAAGCAAAGGTTTTCTCCACAGGCTTTCCTATCCCTACGGCTGCACAACCAGCATTTTATGTCCTTTTGCTATCTACCCACCAAGAACCTCCAAAAAAAGAAGTTTTAGGTGTTTCCCCCATGGCACAGAGCTTCTGCAGCCACACAAAACTGCTGTGGTGCCCAAACCTTACCTCCTTGGCCAGCAGTCAGGCTCTGGAGAAGCAGCCTCCAGCTCAGGAAGGTGCTGATGCTTAGGGCAGCCAAGATGATGAGGCGCGGAAGGAAGCGCATTTCTTGGGTGCCACTGTGGTGCTGGGAGACCAACACTGTGCTGGTGAGCTGAAGGGGACCTGGAGGGAGGGTGCTGGTAACCACCTGTGTTTGTTTAAGTAGAAACACACCCAGAGCTGGACTAAAGTACTGTTTGGACAGCAGCTCTGCACGGGGCAGGGAAGTGGCCCGAGGTGTAAGTGGGGCTGCCTGCCCTATGCTCAAAAGTCTCACTTTTGAGGTAGAATCTCCTGGTTTAGTCAATGTCTGTGCTGTGCTCAGCACCCAGCTGTGCTGGGGGACCGTGGGCTGTGTGGGACATGAGCCCACAGCCCCGTGCAGGGCCCTGTGGAGCCAGGGTGTCCTGGTCCCCTGGTACACCTTGTTCTCCACTGGCTTTCCCCTTGGCAAAGTGTGTCCTAAGGCAACGCTGCTGCGGTGGGGGGGGAGGGAGGGCAGCATGCCCTGGGACTGAGTGCTGGGCTCTGGGCCCTGCTGCTGTGGTGCTGGGGGATCTTTAAGGCAGAAGCTGGGGCAGATAGGGTGACGTGGCAGGTCTGTGACTAACAATGGACTGTAAGCACTGAAATGCTGCCTGTGCCCTTTTTGTTTAAAATATGTGACTGCTGCTTGTTGAGAGCAGACCGAGACCCCAGGCAGAGCAGAGGCCCCATTATACGGAAAAAGGGGTTCACTCACATGTGTGCCAGCCCACATCCTGCTCTTCCCCTTCCCTGGGGAGCTGCAGCCTGACCAGGGAGTGTGACAACCGTAGTGACCAAGGCAAAGGGGACTGTGACCAGCCTGGGGAATGTGACCTGCTCCCATGCAGCCCCGTGGTTATCGTGGCTACGAAGACTTCCAAACTGGGGAGTCCTGACTCACTGATTGCCTTTTCATTACGAGTGCTGCTGCAGCATCCCTCTGGCAGCTGGGTCACAGGCTGGCATGGGGTAGGGACACAATCTGGCTGAAAGACCCTGCAGCTGCGAGGAGCTATAGCGGCTGAAGAAGATGGGATTGCTGCCCTGAAGCCTGGGGAGCGCAAGTGGGCACTCAAACCTGGGCAGTGCCCAGCAGGCACGGGTGCAAGGGCTGTGTTGTGTGGGAACCTGCCAGTGAGGCAGACGGGTGTGGTGGAAGCCCACCTCCTCGGAGGTCTTGATGGAACACAGTCCTATGTCACGGCTGGATTTGTTCTCGTTTGGATACGCGGGGTCCTCCCACCAGAGGGTGCTCCACACCAGAGGAACCCCTGCCCTCCTCCAGGCTGGTGGTGGAGCTAGGCTCGGCCCAACGCTTCCCCACTGCGGTTTAAAGAACTGATTTCATGGCCACGTATTGATGAAGGTTATGTATCAACTGAAAGCAAGTGTTTCTTGTGTTTCTGAGGTCCCTGAGGACTGCAGAACCAGTGGGAAATGACTGTAAGCGCAGGGATCTGTACAAGGCAGGAGATCCTTGCAGGGGCTGTTGAAGGAGCCCACCCAGCCACCAGTGGACACAGCTGGAGCATAAGGAAGTTCTTTTTATTAACTGTCTGCAGTAAGGTTGAAAAATAACAGGGCAGGGGGAACTCTGCAAGGTCCCTTAGTAAAGTAGGTGGCAGCAGCACGTGTTTTCCTGCATTACAGCACATCTCATCAGGGACTGCCCGAACCACAGCCCTGGTGAGCAAAAGCGAAGCAAAAACTGGCAGGGAGAAGTGCAGTTTATTATGACTTACAGCCATAAGGTGAAAGCAATGAGGTGTTCTCTATCTGAGGGACAGGAAAATGTAGCGAAAAACCTCTTTTGCTTTGCACTGAAATGGCACTGAGAGATGGATCTCATGAGAAGAACAGGAGATGCAGCGTCTGCTTTGTCTTTGTGACCTGCAACCAGGAGGAAACTGCTCCTGAGCTGCTTGGGGCTGGTCTCGGGGAGCAGCTGCTCTCCTGTGCCTGCTTCAGTGGAGACGCTGCTGGGGAGCTTGTGCCCCTGAAGTGGATTTCCCCTTGTTAACAGAGCATAACCAATTAAGTTTGTTAACTGGAGGTCAAACTCCCTCTTGCACGGCAGGTGGTTACCAGGGCCACTCTAAGCCCTGATGGTCAGCGATGCCCCATGGAGCCTTGTGAGTGTTGGCATCCCCACGCTGCTCCTATGCCCATGTGAAACCCGTGGAGCAGTGCCTGTGTTCCTCTGAAGCAGCAGCACTAACCAGCCAGGGGCTGCGAGGACCTTGCACAGCTTGCACCATACCCTCTGGCCACAGAGCCACCTCGGGCTACCGAGGCTACTGTGGTGAGGAAGGGAGAAGCAGGGAACCTACCCTCTCTCCCTAACTTTTATCTGCCACTTACATGGTTAATCTGGTGACTTTTCTTTTTTTCCTCCAGGTTTGGAGGTGTTTTTTGGTGTGAAAAAAAATTTCCTGAGTGTCTGTAGATACTTTATGTTCAAACATACTGCCAGGCTTTCCCAGATCCTCTTCCACGGACCGCTTAGAGGTGGTCAGCAAGGCTGAGCCTGCAATTCTTGCACCGAAAGGCTTCCTGCCCCGTGCTGTAGGGAAACAGCACCCTTTTTGGGCGCAGAGACTGAGCCAAG
This sequence comes from Heliornis fulica, assembly GCA_013399135.1. Classification (NCBI taxonomy): domain Eukaryota; kingdom Metazoa; phylum Chordata; class Aves; order Gruiformes; family Heliornithidae; genus Heliornis; species Heliornis fulica. Next base: position 53,093 of record VXBZ01001216.1, on the reverse strand, counting down.
CCTCGAAATGCACTTGTATCCTTCTATTGAATGCAATTACATGAGGGAATTAGAGAATCCATTTGAAGCTTCACCTTGCTGAGGAAAACTCTTAACTGCTGTCAAGGTGAGAAAGAGCTGTTCTGCCTTCCTTTACACCAGCAGTAGGATTGTTTGAATAAGGAGCTCCAGCTTCAGCCCCAACGATGGCTGGAACTGGATGGCCTTGGGCTCCCTTTTTTTTCCCATAGGATACAAACCCTTTGGAGATATTCTTATGTGTTAATAAACATCCTTGTCTTCAGTCTTCCCATGTTACTCCCACACTTCCAAATTTTGCAAAGTATTGTCTTGTGTGACCGTGACCCACAGTTGCTGGTGTGCTGTTCCCCCCCACCTCCTTGTTCCTTGTTTCTCATCATGCCCGCCTGCGCTCGAGGGAATGTGAACTTTGCGAAGCGATAGCAAATGCCGCCTCATTCAGCGAGGGGTGTGTTTACATTGTGAGTAAAGGAAGAGCAGAGAGGAAACCACCTTCTCTCACTTCTTGTTTGGAAAATTGGTTATGACACCTACATGTTTCACATGGAGTTGGGCCCATTGCTCAGCAGGGATCAGCTGGAGGAATGGGGTGCCCTGTTCCCGGAGCATCAGTTAATATGGAAAGAGTGCCTCTTGCCTTTGGGAAGGATGTTCCTTAGAGCAAGGCTGGGGATGTGTTGCACTGAGTGGAGGGGGATTCCTCAAAATCAATCCAAGAAGTGTGTGTGTGGGGGTATGTGTTAAGAAATCAGGGGTGTTGCAAGTGGAATGAGTGGCCTCTTCATCACATCTTCTGATTCCCCGAGCTCTTCTCTATGTGCTTGTGCAGCAGCTTGGCTGTCCAGCTGGCATTAACACTGGGGCACGGATTTACCCCACCACCCACCTGCAGGACCTTCCTAGCCCTGGGGGCTGCTTGGGGTGTGGTTTAGCACTTTCACGCACGAACCAGAGCAAGTCTCTAAACAACGGCTCCTTTAGTCTCATGGTCATTTAAGAGATTTGGCCAAAGGCAGCTGTTCTTGGATGCTCCCTGCGGTGGGAAGAGTTGGGATTTTCTTCCATCTAGCTTCTGCAAGATGTGAGCAGCTGTGGGATGAGCCAGTCTGCCCAGCACCCTGGGCCCATCTCCATCTCCTCCAGCACTTGTGTTCAGTGCTGTCTCTGTGTTAGCGGTGGGTTAGAAAGGTGGATGTTTGTCCTTCTGCGTTGGAAAGAGAGCACCAGGCTGGCTTTAGGCAGGTGGGGAGAAGCCAGTGGCCATGCGGATTGCCCCTCATGCAGCAGCATCCCAGGAATGTCCAGTGCTGGACCAGAAATAGTTATGCAAGGCAGAAAGGAAAGCAAGTTCACATCGCGCCCAAGGAGCGGAGCAGGTAGGACAATGTTTGGAGTAGTTGTACAGCTCTGGCGCTTCCTGTTTTCCTGCGGGCAGGAGCTGTGATTGTCACTTCTTATTCAGCTTCTCATCCTGGGAGGAAGGCGATACTGGGCTGTCCGGGGGCAGCAGGATGTTTATATGGTAGGTTGAGTCAAGGTGCTGCTTTTAATACTCTTTGGAGCAGAGTCATTGAGGGAAATGAATATTTTAGATTTTTTATTTTATTTTATTTTTTAAAAAGCTCATAAACATCCAAAGTGCTCTGCAATTGCTGTGTGGGCTGAGTGGCTTACTGCCAGCCTCCAGTAATTTTTATGTTTTTTTCCAAGGCTATTACACAAGGATTTTACAAGGTGCTGTGAACTATTGGTAATTTAGTGAGGATTTGTGTAATTAGTGATGCTGTATTGCGAGGCTTTGCTTAATTACTATGTCAGCTGTTAAAGTTTGTGTTGACTCAGGCGCATCAATGTGAGCACCTAATGGTGGTGGAAAGGGGCTGAGGCAGCCCTGAAACCTCCACAGGTGTCTGTCTTGGAGGATCCCCTTCTCCATGCTTTGGGGAGATAAGGTTTTCCTGAGAGAGGGGAACCAGGGGACTCAATGAGCCTGAAACTTGTAAAAACTCAGGGGATTGCAGCCATTGTCGCTTTGCTGTAGTAGATGGGTTCCCCATGAGGGGAAAAATCGTGCGTGTTTGGATCCACGTGTGTAAGGGAAGGATGCTCATGGGACTAGTGTCCTTGACCTCCATCTGGGCAGCTCCTCACAGAGTGCTGTGGTGCTGCCCAGGACATTTAATTGCCAATCACTGCTCTAACCAGATCCCAGCCTTGCTTTGTGTCCTGAGCACCTCCCAGCTCCTCCTGGCCTTCCTCTGACTATGCAATAGCACTGTAGGGACTGGGGAGAAACCCAAAGCACTCCCAGACAAACCTGGCAGCACCTCTGTGTGTGGTAATTTGGAACACTTAGTCTATCACCTTTTATTATTATTTTTTTAAACACAAAGCAAGTCTTGTCCTGGCTGTTATGCTCCTTAATGACACCTGCTCTGTGGTGGAACTCTCAGCTGCCCTTCATTTTTTTTAGGGCCCTAACTGCAAGCAGATAGCATAGCCAGGTGCTTATTAATTCCATCCAGATGCTTCCCCTGTTTGGACTGGTGTTCCCTTTGGAACTAGAGAAAGAGGGAAATTCATGAGTCACCCCACCAACATGGGGGCAAACCATGTGCTTGACCCCCAGCTTCATGGGGTGACAACACTGCTGGGAACTGTGCAGATTTGGGCCTGAAACATCTCGGGACTTCCTGAAAAAGAAGTGGCAGTGGAAAAGGGTGTTGGCATGATGGGAAGCAAACCTTGGATGTAAAACATCCCCTGCCAGAGCCAGACTTTGCTCTCGCTCCTGTGGTCCCTTAAGGGAAGGGGAAGTTTGAGTGAAGCAAGATGGGATCTCGTGAGAATTGAGCTCGCATCTACCAAGGGTTCTCTTTTCCCTCACTGCAAACCGGCTTCCCACCTTGCACCTGCCCCTTTTGTTTGGGGGAGGAATTTTTGCTTTATGTTCATGCATCATTTATCCCCTTTTGGCTTCAGTTTTCGGTGCCTGGCAGCCAGGGACCGTCTTTTGCTGCTTCTCCCTGAAAGCTGAGCTCGTGCCCATCGCTCCTGGCCTCTCCCAAGGGAGCGCTGCCTTGCTCTGCTTCTGGCCATCACGTCCTCTCGGTTGCTTGTTGTTTACGTTATTCATGTAGCAGCTCTTCAACTACTGAGAGGTTGGGTTTTTTTCTAAATGACTTTCAGAGGAGGCAGCAGCATGACTTGCTTGAGCTATCACCACACCTGGCTTTGCGGGATATTATTAGTGATGAGGGACGTTTTTTGGGAACCCTGGAGTCTCTTGTCCCTACTGTTTTACTGTACCAGAAATGGCAGGGGGAAAGGGTTTAAGGTCTGTTTGTTTTACCTTTTGTCCAGACAATAAGCCAGCAGATACTGCCAGGTTGTTTATGTTTGGATAAGGCTGCTCTGTGTCCTGTGAAAGGAAAATGACGCATCTACTTCTCCTGGGCTGGGGCAAGATGGTATGGGACAGATGGACCTGGCTGCAGGCAGACATGGCTGCCAGAGCCTCTTGGTGCTACTTGTGTGATGCACAGGGGGGCTTGGGTGCTTTGGTCCAGGGAGGGCATGGTATGGGCATGTCCTCCACTTCTTAGGAATAAAATGGCAAGACAGATGTCGTCAGATCCCCATGAACGTTGTCAATAAAATAGCAGCTATGTCTCGACCAACCAACGAAGTGGCATGATCTCTCCCTGTCCTTATCTCAACTCCAAAGTCTCTTGATAGATATTTTCTCCCCTGTCCAGCTGAAAAGGGGAGTGACAGAGCGACTTTGGTGGGTGTCTGGCCTCCAACTGGTGTCAAACCACCACAGGCCCTACCTGGAGTCTTTGACAGAAAGCACCAGGGGAAACCTGAGGTTGACTCCTGGGGTTTTGGAGTTGGGGATGATACACTCCAACAGAAAATACTGGCAGCATATGAAGGGGTTCAAGCTGCTTTGGAAGTGATTGGAGCTGAAGCCCAGCTCCTCCTGGCACCCTAACTGCCGGTTCTGGGCTGGAACCGGCAGTTAGGGTGTGTGTGGGGGTATGTGTAGAAGGGGTCTTCCCTTCTTCAAAGGGAAGCCCCCTTCTACGCACCATGCCACCGATGCTACATCGAGCAAGTGGATTGCACTGGTTAGACAATGGGCTTGAATAGGAAATCCCAATCAACCAGGAAACCCCAAACAACCAGTAATCCTGGAAGTGGTCACAGACTGGCCAGAAGGCAAAGATTTTGGAATGTCACTGCAGGAAGAGGTAACGTGTGCTGAGGAAGGCTCACCACGCAACAGAACTACAGGAGAATGAGAAGCAATATATGCCCTGTTTACTGACGAGTCCTGTGCATTGTGGGAAAGTATCAGAGATGAAAGGCTGCTGTATGGAGTGCTACAAGGGGAGTCACAGAATCCACTAAAGAAGGTGAAACTGGTAGTGCCTAAGGAAATTGTTGGGTCTGAGCATGACATAAATGGCATGGAACAAGGTGGATAATGTCCTGGTTGTGGCTGGGGTAGAGTTAATTTTCTTTCTAGCAGCCAGTGTGGTGCTGGGTTTGGGAGTCAGGATGGGAGCAGAGCTGATAAAAAAAAAATTGCAGAGGGAAAAAAAAATAATGCATGACCCTCTGACCAGTGCTGAGACACATTGGGGAGGAGAACTTTCTTGGCTGGGAAGGGGGTGTAAGTGCCTGTTTTACCCCCACAGAGCCTCAGCTGCTCCTGGGGTGGTTCTGCTGGCTTCACCCTGGGGCAGGCACCAGGAGCTCACAGCCCCACTGCAGTCTGTAGCTCCAGCCGGGTCCTGCAGCCTCATTCTTCATCTCAAAATTGGCCACAACTCTTTTTATTATTTTTTTTTTAATTTCTTTGGGGTTATTTTTATCTAAAAGGGAAGAAAAGAGTACCTTCTCTTCCTATTGTTTTTTTTTTTTCCCAGAGATTTTGGAAGGAGGAAGAGGGGAAATGACTTTTCTTCCTCATTCAAAGCTGGCAAATGCAGCCAAAACTTGTCATCTCCTCCCATTATTTTACTTTTATTAGTAAACCTTGCCAAACTGTCAGTAAATTGGGTGTTGGTGAAGATATTTTTATTCTGGGGGAAAAAAAACCCACCTCATCCTCTCCTCCTTCTCCTCTCTGAGGAGCTTATGTGGCAGATACGGGTTGATGGAGGTGCACTCCATGAACTGAGCACTTTGATGGACCCATCTGGGGGTATTTGAGGAGGTGGGAATATGAGTCCCTGCTCTTCTGTCACTCCTGTTTATCCACATCTTTATCTGCATGTCTGGGTTGACAAGAAGAGTTGTCTCATTGCACAACATTCCTACCACCATTGAAGCCACCTCTGCTGCTCTGCTAAGGACAGTCAGGTTTGGTGGCTCAGCCTTACTGAATATGAGCCAGCAGGGTGCCCAGGTGACCAAGAGGGCCAATGGCATCCTGGCTTGTATCAAACAGCGTGGCCAGCAGGGATTGTGCCCCTGTACTCAGCATTGGTGAGGCCACACCTTGAGTGCTGCTTTCAGTTCTGGGCCCCTCACTACAAGAAGGACACTGAGATCCTGGAGCGTGTTCAGAGGATGGCAGCCAAGCTGGGGAAGGGTCTAGAGAACAAACCTTCTGAGGAGCGGCTGAGGGAGCTGGGGGTGTTTAGTCTGGAGAAGAGGAGGCTGAAGGAAGACCTTATCACTGCCTGTAATGACCTGAAAGGAGAGAGGTGGGCAATGGTCTCTTCAGCCAAGTGACAGGTGATAGGACAAGGGGAAATGGCCTCAAGCTGCACCAGGGCAGGTTCAGATTAGATGTTAGGAAGAAATTCTTCACCGAAACTGTTGTTGGGATGTGGAACAGGCTGCCCAGGGAGATGGTTGAGTCACCATCCCTGGATGTATTTAAAAGAAGGGTAGATGAGGTGCTCAGGGATGTGGTTTAGGAGAGGACAGATGTGGTTGGACTTGGTGATCTGAATGGTCTTTTCCAACCTAGTGATTCTGTGATTGTTACTGCTGCCAGTGGCACAGGACCTCCTCCTTGGTGGAGGTCCATCCCTTTTGGGGTACAGCGATTGCAGCATGGCAATGTAAGGTGTTAAAATACATTGATTTAAATATGATTTTATTTTTTTCCTCTTGAAATGATTGTTCTCAGGCAGTTGTGACAATGTTATTCAGTGGTATCAAATGTGTCTCCCTGCAGGTCCTGAGGTGCATGTGATTTCAATCTTTCCAAGCATGCTGGAGACAAGGGAAGCAGCTTCTTGTCACCTGCAGCACCATGTTTCCACAGAAGGCAGCTCTGGTTTAAAGAAGCCCAAAGGACTTCAGCTGTGCTTCCTACTGCAGGACATTAAATATATCCGCAGCTGTTAAAAGTCACGGTCTGGTGCTCCACTTGTTCCATGCACTGAATTCAAGAGCTGGCAATAAAATTAACAGGGCAAGAAAGGTGTCAAGAGGGGAACAGGAGACCTCTGTGACTAAAGGGAGAGTTGAGAAAGGGTGACCGGCTGTTTCACCCCGCGAGCTGCTGGACTCTGCAAGTCATCTTCTACCCCTACATCTATCCCCACTGAGCACAGTGTGTAGGGAAAAAAAAACCCACTTTGTGAGCTTTTTGGAAGCAGAGGTTCCAGGTGTGACATTGCTAGTTCTTACCTAAGCCCTTGTGGTAGGTTTTGTGTGTGACCCCATCAAGTTCTTGAACATCCTCAGCTGACTCTCCTGGCTGTGATGCAGGAGGAGGCCAAGAAGATGCATGATGGAGAGGTGGCACTGGGATATACAGCTCTCACCTCCTGGGGAAAGGCACCTGCAAACAGGCAGCCATCACTTGCTTCAGCCTCTCAGGGAGGGCAGGTGTCCTGGCTTTGGGCTGGGACAGTGTCAATTTTCTCAAGAAGCCAGGACAGCTGACCCAACCTGGCCAAAGGGATATTCCATGCTGTGTGATGCCATGTGTGGCATATAAGGGGGAAAGCTGGCTGAGCCCTTGGGCACAGGCTGGGCATCAGGTTCCAGGCAGTGAGCAAACTGCAGTGTGCATCATCTGCTTCATCAGTTCTTTGATTAGCTTTGTCCTTGTTTTCCTCTCCCTGTGCTGTCCCAGTAAACTGTCCTTATCCCAACCCATGAGTTCTACCATTTTCTTCCCGTTCTCCTCCCCATCCCCACTGGGGGATGGAGGAACAAGCCAGTGGCTGCGTGGAGCCCAGCTGCTGGCTGCGGCTAAACCATGACAGCGAGCCAGGAGGGAAGAGGTGGGGAGATGCTGTAGACCCTGAGCCAAATCAGCACTTGCCTGGTGTTTTGCTCCAGCACATTCCCATTCCCTTACTCTTTCCCCAGAAGCCCATGCTGGTGTCCTAGGGGAGCTGCCAGTGCCAGCTACCGCTATAAATACTCTTGTTATAAAGTGAGAGAGCTCAGTCCCTGGCAGGCACAGCCCTGACGTCAGCGCATTGTAGGGTGCCGGGCTGCGAGCGCTGCAGGAGAAGCAGCTATTAACGCCTTCTTCACAGACTCACGTTTTGATTTTCAATTGATTAATCACAGGAATGCAACGGTGGCTCTATGGTGCCACAGCATTTCCATTGCCTTGGTCTTATTTCAATAAAATATTTCTCTTGTTGTTGTTCCTGGGTAAATTGGGTTTTGAAAGCTAAGACACACATACAGACTCACTCAGCAGCAGCCTGGGAAACAGCAGTGGTATTTCCCAGGTTGACCTAAAGGAATATTTTTTTAGGCTGGCCTTGCCCAGACTTACTTTCTGAGCCTTTTCACATGGTGAGTCCTTGGGAATGGCCCCATTGGCTTCAAACCTGTGCAAGGGGGAGGAAAACCTCACCTGCTTTCATGGCTCTGACAGCCCCCTGCAACGTGACAGGATGTCTCAGGGATGGGCTGTGGTGGGAACTGCTTTTGGTCCTTGGTGCCACATCATCCACACCTACACCCCCTGTGAGAGAATCGAGATTTATTCTGCAAAGGGAACAAAACCAGGCACTTTTCCTCTTCTCAGGGAAAACTCTTGAAAGCTCTTACTCCCTTGCAGTTGCTTGCTGGGAGGAATGAGGGGTTGAGGGAAACTTCTGCTTGAGACCTGGGAGATGGATTAATTCCTTTTCATGTTCCCCATGGTGCACCTCCTTTTAGCTCGTGGGGATTCCTTCCCCAGACACAGAGAAAAGTAAGCAAGCTTGAGTAGGAGCCGGTGGGCAGCAGAGCCCTTGCCAGCATTTTTCTTTCATAAGTGATGCTAACGACCTTGGTGGCTTCGATGTGTGAGTACCTGTCCAGTGCAGGTAAGAAGAGCAGTGCTTTTGTATTACAGGAGACTAAGAAAACCACTGCTATTCAAGGCTTGAAACGACCTGTCCTGACACTGTAGTACTCCTGCGTCCTGCAGAGCATGAGCAGAGGTGGGGGGCAGCCCCCCAAGCCAGCCCCCCACGTACCACTGCTCAGCACCAGGAGTTGGGCCAGGGAGCGCNGGGGGAATGACTGTTCTCCCGCTCTTACATCGATTTCCTGGTTGATGACCAGGCTCAAAAGGCAGGATACGCCTCCCCGGAGCCTGACAACTCAGAAACATCTACCTGGGAAGGATGCAAACCCGCATCCCACTACTAAAAATATTCAGGCAAACAGAGATTATTTTCCAAAACAGAGTTCCGGAAGTGCTAAATTTAGTGGCAATTCATCAAGGGACAGGGGGCACAACCACTTTATTTTTTTTCCCCTATGGCAAGCAGGAACAATGTAACTCCCGAGTGCTGCGGGTCCTGCCCCTTCAGCCGGGCTGCCGTGCTTTGAAGCGCCCACGGCTAATCGCATAGGCACCGATGAAGATGGACCTGCCACAAAAACAGGAATCCTTTATTGGGCGGCAGGAAATTCTATTTTTACATGAAGTTCAGATTAAAAATAAAAGGGAAATATACACTTGGGGGCTGTGGGCTAAAATTAATCCTTGAGCTTCTCCCCTGAAGCCTGGCTCCTGCTGCTCGCCTGATTGAGAAACCGATGGGGAGCGCCAAGTAAGGAGCCTGCTGCCACTCACTGCTCTTGGTGGGCTCTGCTCTGCTCCAGTGCTTTTCTCCTCACAGAGATCCTCATGAGTATGGCTGGAATAAACCATCTTGGACCACTGCTGTGGCTGAAACCTGTGTCCTGGGCCAGCAGGAAAAGGCTCCTTCACAGCTTCCTCGTGCAACTGCTTGACGTGTTTCTGAGCCAAAGAGTTTGGTTTCAAACCAGTCCACGAGCTGCCCTGTCCTACACCTGACTCAGACCTTCCTCCGACCAAACGTTCCCACATCCAGGAGTCCAACGTGATGTACTGGTGCATCTTGTTGGTCTTGCCACCTACAAGGGATGGACTAGCACATCTGGGCTGGATTTTAAGCATCACCTTACAAAGTTTTCCTGGATCCACAGTAATGAACCAAGCTCTGAGCTGTAACCCCCAAATGTTTTACTTTCCTGCAGCCTCACACCAAGAAGCAACAGCCAAAACAGAGTTGTAGCTGTGTGTTTTCATTACCCCCGTGATTTGTACAACAAACACAACCCATTTGCAGCCACACTTTTGCTCTGTGGTATCTCAGAGCTCTTCCAGTCAAAGACACACCCAGGGCTTTCCTCTGAGCTGCATCAGTTTTACCAGTTCTGTGGGCAGGGTGGCACCGGGGCAAGTGCTGCAGGGACATTGGGCTGAAGGCCCTGACAGCACCTTGTCAGCAGTTCTGGCTGGCACTTTGTTCCAGGCTGATCTGTATCGGACCTTTGACCAGAAAAGCTTTTTCCTTAGCTTGCAAAAAGTAATTAAAACATATCCAGAAAAATCATGCAGTAAGACCAAATGCAGGGCTTTTGAGCTGGAGTGGAAGCTCTTGGCATCACCAGAGGGTTTTTAGCTGGGTGAGGGAAGCTCTAACCCCATAGAGGGCTGTAATGAGTTGGGGGGGGGCTGCAGAGGGATGCCTGCAGTTATGCCCAGCGAGTGATGGGAGTTGTACAGCTCAGAACACAGGCAGCATAGGAGCACAGCCTATGAATGCTGCCACAGCTCAGAAAGGCAGCCAGCCTCCAAAAAATGACAAGAGGCATGTACATGGCAGTTGGAGATGTGAAGCCACATGGGTGAGTTCAACATTTTGGAGCTCGAAGGGAGCAATGGAGCAAATGTGCTGAGCCTGAGGGAGCTGAACCCTCTCTTGGCCTGGGGGTGCCACTGCCAGCTCTGCCCAGGCTGACCCCACGTGTATGACCCCTTCAGTTCAGTTGTTTGTTCCGAGAGGGCGTACAACAAGACCTTTTTCTGCAGCAAAGCTTCGCGCTGAGCCTTTGGCTGCAAAGCACACCCCAAAACCCTGTTTGCTCAAAAGGACCACTTAAGACTGTTTGCTGCCTTCATCAGGAGAGGGAAGCCCAGAAATATTGAGCGAGGCAGCCTGAGTTAACTAGACTTCTGCAAATGCTCAGGAGAGGTCTGGCTTCCCAGGTGAAGAGGAGTTTGAGAGTGAAGTTACTTTCACCTGAGCTGGTGCCCACCTACTTAATGCAATTATAGGCACATTTGAAAGGCTGTTAAGAAAGTGGTTGTATTGGGCTGCTGTTGAGAGGTGCGTGAGGAGACCAGCCTCTGGAGAGTAGGTAAGGAAAGTGGGGGAGGTGTGAGTGATGAGAATGTATTTGGTACTAGATTTTGGATGCTTCTAAATGCCTCAGGTGGAAGGGAGCTGCCTGAGTTGCTGGTTCAGTCATGCTCCTGTCTTTAGGAGGTGTTTTTTGGTCTTGGGAGATGGTAAGGTTGCACCATCGATCACTGCTCCTGTTTGTGGCTGACCTGTGTGTTCATGCTGTGAAAGCTAATGTAGTAGCAGTTGCTTTGGCTCATGGTATTGTGTCCTGAGGTGGCTATGTGGGGAGAGCCTCTGTCAACCTTGCTGGCTGCTATGGGTGAGACACCACGTTGTGCTGGGCAGTGCTGTGTGTGAATGACCACGTGTGGCTCCCACGCAGCGGCAGGGGAATATCCGAAAGCCTGTGAAAACACGAGTCTGTGATCTTTGCTGTGTTGTGTAAGTACTTCTCACTTCTGCCATTTACTGTAAGATGAAGTGGTGAAATCTGGCTTAAAGGGGAAGTGGTGTGGAACAGCACCTGGCTAAACTTGGAAGAAACACTGATTGGGGAGCTGCTCTTCTTCTCTGGGGTGCAACCTATATGAATGTCACCTTTTGAAAAGTATCTTGCTTACACATGAGAGATTCTGCTTTGCAAAACAGCTGTTTTGTCTTGCTCCTGCACTGGAGAAGCTGCAGGGTTGTGCCACTGCCTTTGTCAGATGCGGGTGCTACGTACCAGAGGAGAGACAGAGCATTTGAAATTAACCTTAGTTTGCTTCCTCAAGCATACTGAGTTTCTAGCTGTCTATTCCTCTCTTAATGTAAAGTGATTTCAAGGGACTAAATCTTAAAATCCTGAAGATTTTGGTCTTTTTCCTTTTTTTTTTGGTTGGTTTTATTTTGGTCTATGTTTGAAATGGTGAATGTCACCAGGAGGAGTGCAGAAGGCAGAACTGGAGAGGAGGGAGCGTGGAGTAGGACCGAAGGCGTGTGCCAAAGTCGATCCATTCTCCCGAAGTGGCGATGTGCTTGGGTTTCTTGGACCTGGTCCCCATTTCACATTCAGCAAAACAGAATGCATTTTGCAATGCAACATGTTGGGGGAGGGTGATGGAAATATCTGTCCTTCATTTTCTGAGATGTTTGAGACAGTCAATTTTTATCGGAGGGGGAAAAGAAAAGCCCAACCCAAACCTCAAAACAGGAAACTCTTATCAGCCTGCCAGGAAGCTCTATTGCTTTGTGGAAGTGTTACCTTACGGTCATTGCTACTTTCAATAGCTGTTTGTGAGTAATTTATGGCTTTGAGATGGGCGTCAAATCTTCCATGCAAGCAGGGGAGAGGCCCTAAACCTGGAAGGGGCAGTGGTAGGAGCGGAGGGTGGAGGGGAAATACCAAGGAACAGGATTTGTATTATCTTGCTGTGTATATTTACAACAATAAGATTGTCATTGTCTTCTATGGTAAATTATGTTCCTGTTTTGTTCTGTGCTTGGATAGGGAAGCAACAAACCCATGTCTTCAAAAAATGCACAAGCTCAGTCTCCAGAGACTGTTATTCAGCAGGAGTGATCAAGAACTCGAGATGATATGTGATTTATTGGCGGGAGAATGTCTAAATAATTACCTTATGGAATTCTGTGAGCTTGCATTCCAGATGTGTATGTGAGTACAAAACCATACACACTTACAGAAAATGCTATCAAAACTCATCAGCTGATTGCTTGGGTTTGGGTTTGTTTAGGTTTTTTCCATGCCCCGGTGTATGTAAAGTAGTAAAACCTATCTGAAAGTCTCTGTGTATGTGCACACACTCTAAGTACGAGATCAGAAGTGTTCAGTTTGGATCTGCCAGGTAGCTGTGTTAAACAGCACTGGCTCCTTGCCTAGCATTTCCTTTTATTTTTGGTGTATCTGTGTGATTGCTGTCAGCCCTGTAGTCACCTGACACTATGGCAATCTTTCCAACAGATATCTGGTGTCCCGTGAGCTGTACTGGCCACGTAATATGTGAAGAAGGAAGCGCAAAGCTGCTGCCAGGTTATCGCGCTCGTCACGTTGCCTGCTGACTGCAGTGCTTGTTTATCTTTTCATTTGTGCTGGCAAATCTCTTTTGCCTAAAAATAAGAATTGAACTTTTGTCTGGAAAGCTGAGCTTCTGGACCATGAAGGGAAAAGATAATTTCTGAGTATCTAACCTACAACTGGCTCCCTTAAATGCAACTGGGTAGCAAGGCTGTGCAGAGGAGCCACGATGATGCCCCTGGTCAGCAAGCTGTGTGTCACCAGCAGCTACAGAGCGTGTCTCTGCTGGCTACTGGGCTCTGGCCTGGCATTTAGAAATACACTGAGATGTGGCCAGGCTTTGGGAGTGTGAGGAGTGGTACTTTTTTTGGGAGCAATGAGGTTTTTAGCATGGCTTGTGGTGTCTATTGTCTGGAGGATTTCCTATGACACCAGCACCAGAGGGGTTAAGGATCTCCATCTTTCCATCTTGTAACAGATAACAAATGTACTTTGAAACCTGGCCGTGCTTATCAGCTTTGGGTCTGATAACCCTCTCTGAAAGGAATCTGGTTCAATACAAAGGTCAGCTTTATTAACCCCCCAGTTCTTAAATGCCGGTCTTAAACCGGAGAAGGGAGGTGAGCAGGCTGGTGGTAGCTGCTTCTGGAAAATGGGGTTGCTTGAAGCCTTTGCCCAAGCATGACTGATACAGAGACGCAGCGTAACAACTGAACTCGAGTGTGAATCCATGCTTTTATTTTAATGTGCTCTTATCTTCCTAATGGGGCATTTGAAGGCATTTGTCTGATAGTAAACAGTGGCCTTTTTCTCTCCTTGGACTACAGTCAGTGCTTGCACTAGCATGTAGGAAGTAAATAGCTACATGCTGGGACTGTAAAAAAAGTCACTCTTCCTCTCCTTCACCTCAACTTCCTGGGCAGAAGTCAAGAGCCTCTTTCTTCACCATCTCCCCTTCCCTCTTGGATGTACATTTGAATGCAAATGATCCAAAGGGTATAACGTGCCAGGTATTTTGCACACTGGTCTCTGGGGAGCTGGTGACAGCAGCCTAGCTCTCTTAGGAGGAGTCTCTTGGCCTGTTCTCTTTTGCTGGGGTCAGCAGTTGCTTATGGGGTTGTGAGGCCCTCATCTGGTGAGGGACTCTGGGGCAGGTGATGAAGTTGCATATGATGCTCTGAATCAGCTCAAGAATAATTAATGCTGTAAGTGCGTTGGCAGGTCCAGTGTCTTAATTGCAAACCTGCAGCCAGGGTGGCAGGGTCCTTGAAAGGCATTTTTCTTGGCTGGAGGGTAGGAAAACAGGCTGTGTGAATAGGTCTGACCAGCCCTAGAGATGGTGGGAATCCAGGTCTGACCATCTTCCTTCCAGGGGCTGTGAGTAGCTAAAGCAAGCCTGCTGGCCCTGTATTGTCCTGACTTGGGCAGCCTTGTACCATAAATCACGGCTCTGACATTCATGTCTGCAGCTAGAAGCTGGAGGAGTAAATACCCTTCTGGGGGAAGGGCTGCAGCAGGTGAGTGCCTCTGGGGCAGTGACATGGGACCATGGCTCTTGTTCGCAACTGTCCTCCTGAAAGGAGGCGGTGAAAGGCACCACTCTGCTTTTATTGCTGTGAAACGAAGCAAAGTGAGTGAGGTGACCATCAGAGGCAGATCATTCATGGCCTTGTGTGACCCCTCAGGGCTGGGATGGAGGCAGCTGAAAAAGGCAGCGTGTCCTCATTTGTCACATTGCTAGTTCAGCATCATCTGCTTTGCAGGGCTTATTCTTCTACTCTGTGAAGGAGACCCCATGTATCCTGCTGTGTGGAGAGTAGCTGCTCTGAGACAGGCTCTGTGGAGGCACAAACTGCTTTTAACATTCCCTACTTGTACCAGCCTGTCCTAGCTGCGTGGATGTGGCACCTTGGTCAACTTCCAGCAGTGTCCCCCTGGTCCCACCTCCAAATCCCTGTGGCTTCCTTCATGCCCTTGGCAGCTTCTCCTGAGGGCTGAGAAGCCACTTCAGCTGTGTTGCTCTGGGACTTGATATGGACTGGTTTTATCCAGGGAGCTACAAGAGCCATTGCTCTTGGCTCATCCCTGAAGGTCTTTGGGGTGTCAGGATAAGTGCTTTTCCTCCCCCACTCCCACTGTGCAGGTTGGATGGAGATCTGTACTTCCCCAAAGCCCTAGTGGGAGGGGAGGAAGGACAGAGAATGACCTTCTGAAGAGGAATTGCTATGAAACTACACAAGAAAGGCCTGTAATTGCACCTTCCAGGCTCTCATAAGAGATGACCTTGAGTCTGTGCTGAAATGCTGCCAAGGCTGAGATGTTATGATGTTTCTGGGGTTTGATTGAGCTGTGTTGAGGACCTAGAGGGAGGGAAAAGCTCTTAAAGTCTAGACTTTGCCTCTTCATAGGCAGTGTGTGGTCTCTTCTCTGTGCTGCTCTGCCTAAGGGCTGTGCCTTAGGCATGGCAGAGACTCCTCCCCAGCAACCCCTTTCCACCCAGACATGGGGAACACAGCTTGCAAGGCTGGGAAAGTACTATGGCCAAGAGGTTGGAACACTTGAATCTGTAGAGCTTAAAGGCAAACTGCTGGCAAACATCACAGCATTGTCACTCATCGTTACTGTGATGTGTTTATGGAAGCGGGGAACAAAGCCCCACCACCATAAATGTTGCATGATGTTGCACAGCTGTCAATAGGTCAAGTACCACAGTCTTTGAAGGTACCTGAAGGGGACCTACAGGAAAGCTGGGGAAGGACTCTTTGTGAGGGTTTCTAGTGATAAGACAAGGGTCAATGTTTTTAAACTACAGTAGGGGAGGTTGAGATTAGATGTTAGGAAGAAGTTTTTTTTCACTGAGGGTGGTGAAACACTGAAACAGGTTGCCCAGAGAGGTATGGAGGCCCCATTTAAGGTCAGGCTTGATGGGGCTCTGAGCAACCTAACCTAGTGAAGATGTCCCAGCTTACTGCAGGAGAAGTTGGGCTAAAGGACCTCCAAAGGACTCGTCCAACCTAGCATGTTCTATGATTCTATGGCACCATTTCTTTCTACAGTTTAGTTTGCAAGCTGTGATTTCCTGGCTGAAAGGATGACCACTGGTCTGCTATTACTCCTTTGGCAGGATGAGTCATCAATGATGATGCTGTTAACTAGAGGACTAATCTTCCTTGTGACAAATGGTGTAAGTTTTCTAGTTTTCCAAGGGTTTGTTCCACACCTGAACTGGATTGATGTGTACTAGTTTAGCTGATTATGCCTGTCAGGAATCTCAATTCTTCTGTACATACTGAAAGATCATATGAAGGAACTCTTTACTGAGGGTCTGGGTCCTTCCAACCTAATGAGGGAGCAGTTCTCTCTTTGAGAATTTAACGTGCTTGTTAGCTACCAGCTGGGACTCCAGTTACAGAGTTATGGTATGAACTGGAGATGCCTCTGCTGTGTGATGTTTGTTTCAAAGGTAGTTGGATGCAGATAATCGCCCCCTGCTCAATTTTTGGATGACTAATATGTGGTAGGGAGACAAGTTCCAAGCTCTTATTTTCATTTCTTTTCCCCTGACTTTAGAAAAAATGCTGCTGAAACTCTGCCTTGGAGGTTATTGGTTGAAGGAGTTGGAACTAGCTAGAGAGCTTTCCCTGGGAGCTGCATGTCCTTCTGGCCCCTGTACTGCCATGGCCTTATAAGGAGCTTCTGTGATTCTCAACTCAGTCATAAACGTGTAGGGTGGTAGATTGAGTGATGGGTAAGAGCTATCTAGAGCAAGTTTTTAGTTGGCACATGTGAGCAGTGATCTGCTGATGTGTAAGGAGAGGAATTCCACACGCACACTCTTCGTTTGTCTGCGCAACAGCACGGGCGAGGAGGACAACATAATCCAAGGTTTATAAATATCTCCCACGTCCATGCCTTCAGAAGACAATAATGAGGCCCTCACTGGTGCTTGTTTATACAACATGTAACTATCTGGAGAAGAGCCTGTTTTAAACCCTAGCAACTCAGTGTTTGATGTTGATGACTGCTCCTGATCATGGGTCAGTGGGATGGGCACGCTGCAGAGAACATAAGCAGTACTCACCAAGGATTTCTCTCTCTGAGCAGAGAGGAGTTGTTTCAGAGTGCTTCATCCCACTTTAAACAAGGGCTCTGTTGCTTTATCTGCACTGCCCAAGGAGTTAGAAAGCTACACAGTGACTGACTAGCCTGCGCTAGCCTTGAACTTCTTAGCAAGTTGAGTTTCCAAACTAAGCCTCGTTTTCCCCCACCCTTGCACAGACTGGAAAAGGGCTTATAAGCACATGGAAGGAAAGGGAAAGATCAGAAAATAATAGAATCTGTATTGTGAAAACTCCACAAAAATAACTTGAATGTTATCATCAAGCTGCTCCTCTAGAACAATTGAATGCTGATTTCTGTGAGTCTTTTCAAACACCCACCTATCAATCTTTGAACGACTTTGAGGACTTGTGAGACTAGGAAGGAGTTAAATCACCCATTATGACCCTTGATTTGCCAAAACCTACTGTGTGGTGTTGCCTAATTCCCCTTCTTGAAGCTTGTCCCTATGAGTGAAAGACTGAGATGAAACAATAGCAGAGGAGGAAGCTGTCAGTGATGCAAGAGGTGTAGCAGGTTCCAAGGTGAATTCTGGAGAAGCTTGTCCCTGGTTTCTGCTGGACTTGTAGAAATGTTGTCACTCTACATAAGGTCAGGTCACCTGTAACAATGTGTTCCCAAGCAAAGGCTGCCATCATATGGACAAAGCATTAAGGCATCATAAGGAGGGTAAGTTTAAAGAACAGTTCCGACACCTAAATCTGAATTTCATTGTTGTATGAAGTTTCTGTTGGAACTTAAGGATGGAAAAAATTATTCTAACCTCATCTGTTTTGATGAAAAATCTCTCTGAGCTCCAACACACAGGATAAATTCCAGCTCACAGAAGTAATTGCCTTTTACTACACTACACACCTCCTGTGAAATTTTATTCGGGGAACTTGGTGTAATTAATAACCTTCCCTTCAAATAAATGGTTATATAGTACTGCTGAGCCAATCAGCTGTCATGTTCCACAGTAGAGAGAACTTAATTTCCAAGAAGCCCATATAGCATGTAGGTACAGATTTTTCTCTGTTCCTCTCTAGGAAGGATTTGGGAGATGAACAGATGCAGTTCCTAATCAAAGAAAGAACCTTTTTGTTCTTCTGACCTGATGGAAGCTCCTCTGAGGTTAGGCAGAGAGGGGCATGAGAGTATGAGAAAAGCAAGTGATACTGGTATGTACATGTGATATACACCCCCTTCCCCCACAGATGTGAGCAAATGAATAGGTTCCTCTGTATAATTTCCTGGGGAAATCTCGTTCAGTAACTGAGAACTGCTCTTAGTAAAAGGAAGCCCTGTTGGGCACAGGTAATCAGTTGACTTCAGGAGCATGGCTCCATGAACCGTCAGGAACGCACACAGGCCAGAGGGCTACATGCACAGCCCGGGGTCCTGGTGAACTGAAGAAATGGCATCCTTCCCACAAATGGGAGATGGTATGGATGCCTGGGATTGCACAAATAGCCATAGCTCTGATAGGAGGAAAAAAAAGGAGGGGGACAGGGGGAGGGGTGCTTGTGTGTGATGCTGTCTGAGGGAAGGGGATGGGTAAACATGTGTCTTTTCATGGCCACACTGGAGGGACAGGATTGCAAATATTTTTATATAGACAGCTTCAAGGTGTGTGAGGTTTGGATGCAATGTGCTGGATAAACTTGCCTGAGCATGGAGGCCTCCCGTGTTGTCCTGGTCCCCCTCTGCAACAGGGCTGCTTTGCCTCCTGCTCTGTTCCTGCACTGCAGTGCAGGGGTGTTAAGTAACAGCATGTTCACTGGTAAAATGCTTGCGTGGTTTTTCCCCTCCAATGTGACCAGCCAAACTGTGCTTTCATGGCTCAGGTGGTTTCTGAGTGAGTGTTGAAAGAAAACCCCCACGTTTCCGTGCTGTTTTGTGCACTTCACCTGCCTTGGGAGAGCTCTTTGTGCCACCATCCTCTTGGCTCTTCTCTCCTGCCAAGAGGTCCCTGAGAGCCTGGCACCAGGGTGTAAAGGGTGACACATCTGCACAGGCATGGAGCAGAGGCAGGACGGTGGTGTGTGCTGCGGTGCTGGCTTGCCCTGCCTGGGGAGGGGGTGACTACCAGCCACACAGAAAGTCTCTAGCTGTTTCCTGTTTGTCAGCAGGCTTTTCTCAGGGGGTTGAGGTGCAACCGCAGTCAGTGCACTGAAAACTGACTTCCCACGTATGTGTTTAACAATGCGCTGGTGGGTTGACTTGTGAGCTTGTACAGCCAGTCAAGCCCAAAGATCTTTTTACCCTGGAAGCCAGCTGATAGCTCTTACAACAAATTTTTGGCCTACCTGAGCACCTGGCTGGTGCATACTGTAAAAAGACCAGCAGAGCTCACCTCCTCCCATTCCCTTGAAGATAACCATCAATCTTCTGCTTTTCAAGAAAAATCTTGGCATGAGATTGGCACAAGCATCATGTCCCACCAGGTGGGCAAACCAGGGAGCTTCAGACCTGCCTGTGTCATCCCAGCAGATGGGTACATGTAGAGTTAAGGCTCCCCTAGCTAGTCTCTTAACCACACCAGAGGTTAGCTTCTGTAATCCTCCTGGGAGTAACAACAACTACCCAGGAGCTCCAAGCAAAGCACAGCTTTCTTATAAACCTTGCAACCAAAGCACACCACACAATTGCATTACTATTAGTTGAATTACCATTACTGGTAATGCTGTTACTATTATGGGCTGAGAATAAGGTTAGAAGTTGACAGACAGAAACTGAGAAAGAGGGGAAAAAATATATCACCACCCAGGGATCCAGCGTTGATCATCATGAAGTTGTGGTCCTTGGATGGCAGGTGTTTGCCAGACATCCTGAATCTGCATCTTTTATGCTCCTTGGCCTCACCCTTCTGGGGAGGCCTAACATATCTTGTGCAGACTCAGTGGTGGGTTGTAGAGTGTTCTGGAAATGAGTCGGTGGGGAATCAGGGTCCCAAGTGATCATTTGACACACTCTCCCTGCAGCTGGGCTGCTGATGCAGTGACCTAGTAGTGGCCTCACATGGGACTTTAACAAGAAGGGGTTCTGCCTTCTTGGGGGCCCTGCTTGCCTGTCACTGTTCCTTACCAAATAAGGACAGGGTTGTTTATCAGGGTGGCTGCTGACTGAGGGGCTGCCCCTGCAGGGACACTGTCCAGGTGGTTTACTGGATGAGGACCCCACCTGAGCATAATGCCCAGTTTGTCAGAGCAGCTGCTTTGAGATCAAGACTCTACAGGCCCTTCCAACCTTTGGAGGATGGAGGCCCTAGTCTAATGCCCCACACTTGTGGGTCAAACCCAGTCCACAAAATGTTACCCTGCCTCTGCAGGTTCTGCTACCTTCCAAGACAGAATGTTTGAGACAAACCACTCATTCCAGTTCCTGTAAAATGGTCATTTGGAGCAACAGAAGCAATGTGCTGTATGGATGGCTTGTCAGAAAATCATGCCAGCTCAGAGGAAGGGCTGATTCAGCTGCGAACTTGTCCCTCAAGCTGTGGTCAGATGGGTGCCAAGTCTAGAGAAAGACCTGAAGAGCATCAGCAGACGTGTGTGCTGTAATGGTGGTTAAACTGGGGTTACTGGGTAGTTGAACTGGAGTGACATACAGTCTGCAGACTTCTGAATTTGCATTTATTGCTTCTCACTCTCCACCCCGTGATTTCCTCTCCCCTCTCTTCTGGTACAAGTGCCAAATGGAAACACAGCTGACGGCTGCTGCTTGCACCCCCTTTCTGAGAGGGGTACTTCCTTCCCCTGCGTGCTCCTGGTACTTTCCTAGCGGCCCTCACTGTGTTAGGGTGCAATTAATTCCCCTTGCCTCCGTGAGCATCAAGGCTGTGATCAGACTGCTTCAAAGGCAAGGAGATGTAGCAGGTGTAACGTCAGCAGTGTGTGGGTCCTGCAGGGCACATCTCTACAGGCATGTCTGGCAGGTGCTAAAGGTTATTTCCTTATTCTGTTGAACACATAATTTTTATCTGCATTTAATTTTACTATTTAAATAAATAGACAGATCTGGCCTTTCCTTTTTAATAATGTTTTAGGACCAGGGTACAAAAGAGGTTAATGCATTAATTTTTTAAGACAAGTGATAAATGTACTGCGTTAAGCACATTCTACATACACAGAATATATTTATCTATATAACATGAACACAGATATAAAATAAGTTATGGTTGTCTTGGTTTTTCATCACAGTAGGAGCTCAGCTTATATAAAGTGACAATGGGAATCGGAACAACATGCTGCTCCAAAGCAACAACAAAAACCAAAGAGTGTGTGTGCTTAGGAAACAAAATAGGAAATAAAGGGATTTCAGCCAAAATTAGGTCTTGAAAACAAATATTTCAGTGTAAAACAAGAGGGGAAGTTCTCTTGGCTCAAGGTGAAGGTTCTGGAGAGGTTTGGATGTTACTGTGTGGTGAGGAAGAGGGTAGGTGAAGGCGCTCAGTGCCTCGGCTGTGTTTGCAGGGGCACACCAAGCTCTGCCCACTGCTCAGTTGGGTTCTCTGTGCTCACGATGGGCCATCTGCCTACATGGTGATGTGAGTTTCTTGACTTTACAAAAGTAAAAATGGGACCTAGTAGCTTCCACTATGCATGATGAGAGCAAACATACTCTTTCACAGGAAAGATCTCCACCACCACCGTCCAACAAGAAAATGTTATCTGCTGTTTGTGACATGTTTGGTGAGCCTGGGAGTGTTGTTCCCCGCTCCCAACCCACCTGATGTCTGCCTCCAGTGCCCCCTCCTTCTGTTTCCCTTGTGGGAGTGGGTCCCTTGGCTGTGCCTGCAGATCAAATGTTCCCCGGGGATTGGATGGAAGGTAGAGGTGACCAGGAATACTTAGTGCCTGTTCCACAGCAAACTGGGCACCTGGAGTAACTCCAGGTGCCCAGTTCAGAGCTGTTTCAGACTTTATTTGTACTTTCTTTTTTCTTTAAGGACAGGGAAACGCTTGTATAAGTCGCACCTAACTGCGAATCGAGGTTTCTAAAATTCTTAACTCAGGTTTAGTATCTAGTGTGGGCTTATGTTGATTAGGAAGTGCTCCTCAGTTTGGCCAATAGCTTTGAGAACTTGTGATTTCCTCTTCACTATCAAGAACTCCGTCTTCTGAGGTTTGAGAGACCCATTAAACAGCAGAAGGTGCAGCCAAAGCTCAGGAGTGACACTGGCAGTTAGTAGATATCTATTGGTGCCTGATTCACACACAAAATGCAGCCCACTTCAGTTTTTCACTTCTGCTCATCCTTATTAGATTCTCCTTGTCTTAACATCCTTTCTTTACCTCCATATCTACAGACTACACACTAGAAGGCAGGGACATTACACTGGAAGAATTAATTGCATATTATTGTGAAGAAGGTTTGGACTTTTTTGTTCTGCTTTGGGATTTTTTTTTCCTTACAGCAAAATAGGTATAAATCCAAAGGTGATCTCACATCTAAAGGTATAACTTAAGTAAACATGTTTCTCTAGATCTTCTTCCCCTCCCTCTCCCCTGTAACCTTCCTTTCATTCTGTTATTTTCCTTTTGGATGGAGGGAGGAGATGGGAAGGGAGCTCATTTGGGAGCTCATGACCCTCCAACTTGACTTTAATGAGATGATTCGCCAAGGCAAACTCCTCATCATCCAGCATGCCATCTTTGTCGATGTCAGCCAGTTTCCATATCTTGCCCAGCACTGTGTTGGGCAGTTTAGACCTTACCATCTCCTTCTTTGCATTGGCACCAGTTATTTTACCATCAACAGGTGACAGTGTGTAGAAGATCTCATCATACATGGGCTTGTCCCTGGCCACCACCCACTCGGCATCATCGATGCCTTCACCAGCACCTTCGCCATAGCCATGGCCAAATGGACCGTGCAGGGTGCCCTCGAAGGCTCCTCCCTTCACCATCTGGGTTGGCCGCTGTGACTCCTCTTGGCGTACGAGCACCATGAGCTGAGCGATGTCATTGGCCAGCATGTCTTCCACTGTCTCCAGCAGCTTGCTCTTCAAAGGCTGGAACTTGCTAAAATCCTGGGCTTGCAACTGATCCTTAAAGTGGGACAACATAGCAAGTGATGAGCGACATAGCCACATGCCATGTAGTATCACAGGGGAGAATGGGATGCCTGTCTGCTTATAGAAATGCTGCTGCAGAGGATGAGGAGGGAGCTCAGTATTCCCTCCACTGATGGCCCTGCTCCTCGGCATGTGATGAAGTCTCCCTGGCTGCCATTGCTTTTACTTATATCATCTTCAAGACCTACAGAAAACAACCTTACCAGCTTACAAAGGGGATGTGGTTCACTCAAAAGCCCAGGATAGTGGTCATATGCAAGTAAGACTCATGCTTTTGAATCCACGTGGAAGTGCTCTCCTTGAAGACCAAACTATTTAAGGCAAACTGGTTCTGCAGCTCCTGCTAGAACCTCCAGCCAGGGCTCTGCTTTTTCTCCCCATCTGCACTCTAGGAAGGAGGTGCTGCTGTGGAAAAGGACTACTTTACTGGTGAAAGCCTCATCATGCAGTGCACCTTTTGGATACTATAAAGAGTGTGCCTGTAAAGACGTGTGTCTTCACAGAGCAGCTTGTTTGTGTCATTTTCACAGCTAATCCAAGGGCTTTCAGCAGGGCCTGCAGGTAAACTACAAAATGACCCACAGCTTTATACTTCACCCTCTACTTGTTAAATCCAATCCATTCACTCATACTGGAGTGATAGTTATTTTTACACATTTTTAAAAAGCTGTAAATGGGATTGTCTATTGGACACATTCCATAGATCTCCCTCCCAAAAACTTATGGAAAACAAACAATAAAAAAAAGCAGATGCTGCCTTTTCCATAAGGAGCTGGAATGACTTCAACAGCTAGCAACTCGGAGCAGGTTTCTGCTTGGACTGAAGCCATGCAGCAATGCAGCAGCGTCCAGCATTGTTTGGACATACAAGGCCCTGATCCAAGGTCTGGTGAAGCCTCTGACTTAGGTGAACACTTGGGTCTCCACTCTACAGAGAAGAAAAAATGTTTCTTGGCTTAAAATGGAAGAGGGGATTTAAGTTTTCTCTCCACTAATGAAGACACAAAATATAGCTCTTTAGGAGAGGGGAATAGGCTTTTTTGGATACAGCTTTCATTTCAATACAAATTAGCAGCAGCATTCTTAGTCCTGAAAAACCTGAAAATGGAACCCTAGCATTTAAAAAAAAACCAAACCAAAAAACCCAAACTTGCTGTAAAGTGCTATTCAGGCAAAGATTTGAGAAATGAAGGCAGCTGTAGCTTCCCATGAGCCCTATGTGCAAAAGATGTTTATGTGCAAATATAGCCTGCATATATTTCAGCATTACATCAGACTTTTCCCACGAGCAACAATAATAAAGGTCTGTGTGGCTCCTGTCCTATTTCCTGCAGTTAGTCTAATGCTTTTTCCTTGAATGTTTGGTGTTTTGGCCAGAATTCACATCTTACCTGCATCTTTCTCAGATTGGGGAAATCTCCTGGCGAAATCTGATGCTCCCGTTCAATCCGGGCATAAATCTCTCCCAAATTGTTAACAAGCTCTTTCTTTTTATTGTCTTTCCCAAACATTGAGGGCATTTCCTTCTTTAGGGAACTGATGATGTAGGCATGGACCTGAGGGACATTAAATAATATGGAATGAAGAGGATGAGTATTAAAGAGCACATCAGAAAATTCTTCCCAGCAGACAGTATCTGTGCTGAAGAGTCAACTTCATCTTGTCCCACCCTGAACAGAAAGCTCAGTTTCTCACCCTGGGCCTATCAGCTGAGTATCATTCCTGCACTGAGTGCTGCTCAGCTGTCTCAGCACTGCCAGAGAGGACAAGGGGAGGACAGGGTATGAGTCTTGGGCATACAGAGAATAATGTTAATACTAATTTTTTGGAAGAAATGGGATTGGGATTTTTTATGGCCTTCCAGGGAATAGTGTCTGTCTAGGTCAAACCAAACATGCAAGTTTTGGAACTCTCTAGATTTTATTTAATGTTTTAGTGAAAATAACAGTCCTTATGTGACATTCTGGCTTTTGTTTGGGTTTTTTTAATGGTGGATCATTTTCTATTAGAAATTAAGGCACACTGAAAGCTTTTAGGGAACTTCTGATGTATTTTTGCAATTGATATGGGGCTCTTCCCTGTACTCTGACGAGCTTCACTCAGCTCACTTCAACTATTTCAGAGAGAGAATTTCTGGCAGTACCCTGATAGCTATTTTGTCCACACTCACGGCAGGCTTACTTGCCATTCTTTTATTACCCCTGCATTGCTCTAAACCAGGCATCTCTCTTGGCTAAGGAAGTTTAAGGCAAAAGACCAGTTCCCAGTTGTGAGATTCTGACATGCTGATTTAGTCCTAGTTCTCAAGTTGCTAGCACAGAGCATCTGCTTTCCACATCCCTTTAAGTGCTACTGGCTTTGATCTGCAGGTATCTTCCTCATACTGGCCTGTCATGACTGATGCACCAAGCAAAGGAGGTGCTTTCTTCCTTCAAGTGCATAGAATGCTGGCCCTGAATGAATTGGGATGGAAAAAAAAAAGTAGGATCCACCAGCTCTGCCAGCCAAACTGGCCAAATCCACTTCCTTGTAGTCTGCCTGCTGCTAACAGCCCAAACTGAATGCTTGGGTGGTTCTATGCCAACACCCACCTTGGCCAGCCGTGCTCGTTTGATGAGATCATTCAGTTTCCTCAGGGCTGCATTGCGGGGCAGGCTCTGGATATCCCGGAACAGGTCCTGCTCCTCTGCCTCAAACAACTTGCGGTTGTCAGGGATGAGCAACGGATGGGACCAGAAAGAGCCAATGTAGACCCTAATGACCTCAGGAGTGTTGACAATCTTTCCCAGGGACCACATGAGGGCTCCGTACACCCGCATCAGCTGCTGAGTCTCTATCTGGTCAGCCTTGTTGAGAACAACTCTCATCTTGTCCTCGTGGTTCTTCAGGGCCTTGATGACCTCAGAGAATTCATCAGAGATGTCCAGCTTGTGCGCGTCAAAAAGGAGAATGATGCGGTCAACCCGCTCTGCAAACCACTCCAGCACAGCGGCGAAGTCATAACCTGCAAGGGATTGAGGAGAAGCAGATGTACCTGCACGGGAGCTGGGAAGTCTACTTACTGTCCCTGACTCATGCCACCCGAGGGCCAGCTGCGAAGAGGGAGCTCACAGGTAGGCCAGGCAGCTTGACAAAGGAAACATGAGACCTCATTCTCCCAGAGATGGAGATGAGGTACTGCTCTCCACACTGAAACACCCAACATGTGCGCTATTCTGATAGCTCCATGGTAAGAGGTCACGCAAAGAAGTCTTAAACTTAGGCTACAGATGTTTCATTCAAATGTATGTCATGGGGAAGCTGCTGTATTCAAAGAGCTACTGCAAAATCTTGCATGTGGCAACAAGAGAGATCTAGTTTCTGAATTACTGTCCATCAGCATAGCCTACAAAGACTGTAAAAAGCTGGATAATTGTAGTATTTGCACACAGATGAGTATCTCTACTGCTTAGTAACTCTTGGGTCTCGTCTAGTTCTGAGAGACTTTGTCCCATCCAATTCTAAATCCAGGATGCAATTAACCTGCTTTGCCTGAGTGATCATCTTGTTAGACCTGCTGTATATGGACAAAGCAAAATGATTTCTTATTACTTTGCCAAGTACTTGATGCTTAGGAGGCAGCATTGCAGTAAACACCAGGCAGACCCAAACTATGAATGCTGGGCCCAAATTTCCCATGCTAACACCAACATCTGAACACTCACATGTTCACATTTCATTAAGGAAAACAGATGCCCAGTTAGACTTGGGTCCATCTCTAGGCATGTTAAATAGTGTGTGTATAGATTTAAAAAAATCTCTAGCAATTACAACAACAAAATGACCTTCTTTCCAAGCTCTGTGGTGTGTTTTCACATTCTTTAAAGCCTCACTCAGAAGCTGGCACTCTCCTTTTGCTTTTGTCAGCCTTCCTATGCTGTGTAACATTTGGGGTTATCTGAGTTGTGAGAGAGCTGTGCTCTGTTAGGAGAGATCAGAACACAGTATATGCTACTGGCATTCAAATCCTTTAAGATCCTATTTCAATCCTGGCTTACCTGAATAAATGCATGATAATTAGTTCAGTGCTTTTTTTTTTCCCCTCCCTTTTTTCTTTACTTTTTTCTTTCTGTCCTTTCCAATACCTAGAGGGCAACCATTGCGTCCTAGTCATTAGATCAGAACTACAGAAAGGAGGATTGAGAGGATTGCTGAGCTCAGATCTTGACTTTTTTTTGTGTGTGGTTTTGTATTTTTTTTGTGTGCTACTGGCCTTTTCTGCCTTGTGAGTAAACAAATGGGGATAAGTCTTGGCTCTTTAGTTGGGAGCAAAACCTGTGTGAACTTTGCCTTCAGCTGGATAAACTGGTGTTAACTGCTCTCTACTGAGAAATTCTATACAACTGCAGCCTATTACTGGGCAGTGTTTTGCTCTGGTCAATTGAAATTTGCTCTTGAATGTGTACAGCTTGCCTTGCACCCTTCCATGACACCTGCAGAAATCACAGACTGGAGGAGGTAGATGTTTGTGGTCCTCTGCCCATTTAGGACACCAGTAAATTCCCTAGTAGCAGCAAGCAATGCTGGGCCCTGGCTCTTTGCTCAGCTATGTTTGATGCTAAGAACTTCAGAGAACTGAGAATCTGTCTTGCCTTTGACAGCAACCTGCTGAGCATTCAATACACTATATCTGTATATCTTGCCAAGTCCATGTGTCTGACCCTCTTACAATTAAACTTGGTCCTGCTTGCTTTCAGATATTAACAGCTTTTTAACCTTAGATGTTCTTGCTGTATGGTGCTCACCTGGAATGGCACAGGTCTAACTGCATATCTGCTGTAAAGCTATGGGTGCCGACCCCTTCCCAAATTGTGCTAGGAGGCACTGGCAGCAGGATGGGGTGAGTGCCAATACCTGTTTCACTTGGACTGGGTTCAGGCTGTAAGCTGTACATCTACAAGCAGATCAATGAATTTACAAAGGGAGGCTACACCCCTACCCCCAAAAAACTTGGCTAAATGTGGCATGCACACTCACATCTTGTGTTCAGTACAGCCTGGGCTGTACTGGACGTTATCCAGCATGGCAGGATAGTTTATTCCTCATACGCAGAGCTACTTGTTTTTTTCACCATGGAAGTAGTGAGTCAGGACAACTTTGTTTGGAGATGTTTGTGCACTTAATCTTGTTAAATCATATGTATGTTCCCAGCTGCTAGAGTAACACACAGCGAGTCTCTAATGTCCCTGGGGACTTCATGAGATGTCTAGATTAATTAGCAGACTCTCTTTCTCAGCTTCTTTAGCTAGCTGGGAGATACTCTCCTGAAAGCTGTCCTGCACATCTCCGTTAAAGAAAGAATAAAGCCCTGGGGAGTTACACTCCCCTTCAGAGCAGCCACAACAGCATGGACTTATCTGCATCCCATACTAGGACAAAAGGCTGCCCCACACACTCTGTACATTCCTGCTTGCTTGCTTTGGCGCTTAGACAAAGCTCCAGACCCGTCCTGTTGATGCTCAGCTAAACAAGAAACATCTCTCTGCAGCTCTAACAAGTGCTGATCATTTCTGTGTTTTCCTGCCAAGTACCTCCATGCAGGTGACCATGGTGTTTTTTTTCCTAAATGATAAAAAAAATCAGAGAAAAGGGAAGGAAAGCTGTGAGTCTTGTGGTGTTCCTTAACAAGCAGCATAACACAGGGAAAGGGCAGGTAGGACAGGCTGCTGTTGATGAGTATCTGCTTGGAGCTGCTGACTGTGATGTGGTGTCTCACACAGAAAAGTGCTAGAGAACTGCTACAGAAGTGATTCATAGGGTTGACTTTAGGCTTGCTTTTAGCATCTAAAAGGTCAGATTGTCATCCTGCTATCCCAATGCTTTAGTAACAGATGGTGTAAACTCTATGGGCAAGCTATTCATAAAGATGTTTAAAATTAGGGTCTTCAACTTGTATTTTGATGTTTAGTTCAGAGTTTTTATTTTCAGAAGACTCCATAGCATAGAGAACTCAGGGTATTTTGCCTGACTCCAGCCAGATCTCCATCACCTGAAAACTCAATCTGTAACTAAATCCAAGAGGTTCACTTGGATTTCCTCTGCCCAACCCCTTTTTTATTTCACAAATGTAGAGGGCCTGACTCTTCTGGTACTTATTAGCAAGTGAGTGTAGACCAAGAACTGATCTTAATCTACAGTCAAATTAGGAGTTTTTCCAAAGTGTCCCTTTGCTCATTCCACCACAAATGTGTTATGTCTCTTTACTCCCTTAGTGTTGTAGAGTGTTGCTAAGGCCTCTCACAAAAGCAGCCAGTTACTACCTCTGATTTGGCAGCATTTCAGTGACGGGCAAAGCTGTCCATATAGCACAGCAGAGCTTTATTGTGAAGTTTCAGGACACTTGGAAAGCCATCTGCTTGCAGAAGCTGCATAAATGCAAAACCATTATTACAGGCGTGTTCAGGCAGAAATGTAATGGGGAGAATTTGCTGTTCAGTGATTCCTGGCTGTGTGTGGTTATACTTCAACATTTCTGTTGAATATGAGGTGTATTAAAACATGTTCTAATATTGCTGCTGCAGCAGCTTCTTTCACAACCTCCAGGTAAGGTGAACGTGAATAGAAAATGAGTTCCAAGCACACAGTGGTAGGAAGACAGATGAATACAGTGGTAATTTTCTTCTATCAGATGTTTTTTCATGGGACAGATTTTCTCCTGACAGCATGAATAAGACTCAACAGTTTTAACACAAAGCTGACAAGCCAGCAGGACTGTCTGTGGAGTCAAGTCTAGAGAGAAAATTACCTCCTTGCAGACAGCCTGCGACTTAGACTCCGTAAGGCAGACTGGCTTAATGAATACCTGTCTGTCCACGAGGTGAAATACACCTGGTAGCATGAATTTCACTAAGATCTGGCAGGATTATGCAATTCCATTTCTGTCCAGGCAGACCAGTCATGATACAAGTCTTCATGCTGACTGTGGGATGATGGATGTTACCCAACCCAGCATAAAATCTGCCTGCCTGCAATGTTTTAAAGCCAATTTAAACCAGAAATGAGAATGCATATATCTGTTCAGAACTTCTCACTGTGTAGCTACATTAGTGGTTGTTTGGTTTGGTTGTTTGGTTTGGTTGTTTTTGGTGGTTTTTTTTTTCTGATAGTAAGCATACTGCTGGTTATCCTGTCATGTGTTAACTGTGGCCACAGCCCCTGGGGTGGTAGAGTTTGGGTGAAATGGGAATAGCAAGATCTAGAAATGCTGGAAAAACTGAAAGCTGCTGCTTTGCACCAGATACCTCATAGTTTTCTGTCAGTCTGCTTTAAACTGTGTTACTGCTTTTAGTAATTCACTTCCTTTGCGATTAATTTTAGTCACTGGAAGCTCACTTCTTGTCCTTCTAAAGCTGGTGTTACCCAGAGACTGAAAGTTCACTGGGTCACAGCCCTCTGTAGGTCAGTTTTATGGCTGTACACCTATCTGTCAACTGACTGGCTCTCTGTGCCTGAGGATGGCATCAGAAGGTGGGAGAGCTAGCACAGCAAACACCGACTGCCTAGAGAGGGAACAGCCCCTGGAGATAAAATGAGTCTATTCCAGAGAGCTAATGACTTTATCTGAATTTTAAATTGAATAAGAGGATTTGGAGGCTTAGTCTAACTGGTAACTATAATGTCCTGCCTGAAAGCTGTTCAAAGCCCAGGGAAGAAGACTATGTCATGGCAAAACAAGCAGGCAGCCCACATCAGAGGGGGAGAATGTGCCAGGAGGGGCAGGTGTTACCTGAATGTCACAGATGGCTGTAAGCAAAGAAGGTGACTCAATGGTCAGAAGAAAATGAGGGGAGGAAGAGGGAGAGAGGTGAGACAAAGTGATTGGGAAGCAGGGTGGGTAGCTGTTATGAAACCCAGGGAGGGATGGTGCAGTGGAGAAAGGGAAGAGTATGAGATGAAACTGCTGGAATTATGTGGAATAACAATGACTGGGCAAGTTTCTCTTAAGGTGAGGAGTTGGTGGTGCCAGAAAAGAGGGAAAGGAAGATGAAAAGCAAAGGATGAGTACTAGCTATACCTTACTGCAGCTCATCTTCAACAGTCTTTGTAAAAAGCTGCCAAGCTCTTTAGAAGGCAGCTGTCTCCAAAGGGATATAAAGAGATTCCTGTAACGTGTAACTGTGGGTGAATTGGGAAGTAGACAGAAGTCCTTCAGGATGAAAAGGTTTCTACAGATGATACATGTCATAATTCCTAGAGTGGGCCTCATCTTGCTAATCACTCCTGCCTTTGTACTCAAAGAAATAATCTGTCCTGAAGCTGGTGTTTCACAGCACTAGGAGTTACAACCTCCAGCTAGACAGGGCTCTGCATTTCCTCACCCTGAGCACTAAGAACTAATGGAAACATTACACACCCTTTGGAGAATTAAAGGTTTCCAAAGCAAAAGTAGATTTGCTGTGCTTTACTGAATCATTTTTGCCTATGTTCTTAGCTAGGAACGATGGAGTGGCCTCAGACTTCTAATACTAACATTTACATTAACCAGTATCTAGCGTGGCAGACTGAGGTCTTTTGCTTTCATGTTGTTTACTGCAGAGATGTCAGGGTTGGGAGGAGACACAGAGTCTGACAGGGCTCGTGCTTTATGTCAGTGGAAAGGGAGTGAAACCTCACTAAGCATGTTCAAGTCAGGTGGAGTAAAACTGATCAGTGTGTTGTCTGGAGCAAAGTTGCCTTATGACAGCCTGTTTAGTTTGTACGTGCACAGAGCAGAACTTGTCCCCGCTACCCTTTATACATTTATTTCTTTGTCATTTGTGACAGATGGACTGAATGTTTCCTTGTACTTCATCCAACCCTGAAAACAGTTCCTAGCCAAATTTTAAGACCTCAGAGGGCATCTGAAGAGAGTTCACCGCAGAGCAGTGCTGATACATAGCTGGAATTCCAAGGAAGGTTTGTTTTTCAACTATAGTGTCCAAACACAAAATGAATTCTCCCAGTACATGTAGTTTAAATCTAGTGAGAAATGTTGGTTTAAAACCTGGCCTGAAATGACCATCAGTAAGTGATAAATGCCACCAGTGACAAGGAAATAGTCCTCCATTGATACTTGTGATGTTCAAAGAATGTGATGTGCATAAATAATGCAAATTAAGATACTGATGAGCATGACTATCCTTCCTGAGTAAACTGATACTTAGGATATTTCTGAATGTTAAAATGGACAAACTGAATGGTTGATCTGAAATCAGACTGGTTAGGTCAACTGCTCAAAATCAGACAAAAATTAAGTACTTGCTATATGTTATCTGGAGTAACAAAAAAAAAAAAACACAGCCCTTTTTACCTGTGCAACTACTTAATCTCAATTATTCTGCATTATTTTTACTCTTCCAGTTCTGGAAATACAAACCACAGCAGTATTTTCAACCCAAATAACAAAGATGGCACCTTATCTCTCTCCTCACCCCAAACAAAACCATGGTCTAGTCTTCCCAAAACCCAAATATAATACTGAGGTTTTGTTTGTGTCCTGCTTTCGAGTCAGCAGAGTTAGACTTGTGACTTCACATATTTGTACAAGTAAAAAGGGCCAAACCATGCAGCTTTTATGCTTTTTTTTGTGTGCTGCTCTTAGAGGTAGTAGAGCACAGTAAGACTGTAGGAACTGGGCCTTCAGTGGAACAGTGTGCTGTGAGAGACTGATAAAATCGAGCAAGTTGGTGAAGTGGCTACTGTGCTGCAGTAATGGAGGTGAACTGGGAAGTCAAATCTAAGCAGTGCATTTTCACTTTCCCAGGCAGAATGATACACAGAATATAAGCAAACGTACCCAGTGGGGAGTATTACTGCAAGTATTTGAAATGTCTTCCTTCAAGAGGCTTTCAGGGTGGATGTTGTCAGTTGTATATCATACTGTTGCTAGCACAT
Source organism: Heliornis fulica (assembly GCA_013399135.1). NCBI lineage: Eukaryota > Metazoa > Chordata > Aves > Gruiformes > Heliornithidae > Heliornis > Heliornis fulica. Next base: position 20,323 of record VXBZ01001216.1, on the reverse strand, counting down.
ATGACAAAACTCTGAAAAAATATTTTCTTGTTGCCATCGTACCCTAAACAATGTTGCATCAAGTGGGAAAACATCCATTTCCTTGGTATTTGCCTGTCCCTTCCATGCACAGCTATTTGAGACAGTCCAAGTGCCCTGCACTGCCTAACCATTACTACTATTTGCATTTTTCTTCTCACTGTCAGGCTGGTGACTAAATATGACTGCTGCAAAAGCTGCTAGTCATTGGGAATTCTTCCTTCTCAGGAAAGACAGACATAAGCTAGTGTGTGGTTTTTGTTCCTTGGCTACAGGAAGCCTGGGCTACACTGCAGCCAGTAGAATGGAACTGGGTGGAAGGATAGAAAAAAAGACTGGAATAGCACATACTGGAGAGAGAACTGATGAGGGAACGATGCCATCAGTCTTTACCCCCTTTATGCTCACCACTAACATGGGGGAAGGGGGTGACATATATAGGATGAAGATAAAGTGTTCAGAATACATTCAGAGAGTACTACCCTCAGCCAGGGCATCACTGAACTTGGCAGACTTGGATCTGCTCAGCTCAGGGTATGTGTAGGGTCAGAACTGACAATTAGCAGTGTGTGTAGGGCTCAGCACCCCAGGGATGGAACAACTACTGAAGCACATGAGTTGCTGTCCCCAGGTGGCTCAGTCAACATGGCAGGCAGCATAGGATGATCAATTACGAGGAAGGCCTAACTGGCTACAATGCATGGCCTGACCCGTGGTCCCCCCTTTGTCCTCATTTACTTCAGCACAGTTATCCCTTTTGCATTTTCAGTCTCAGCAGGATGGCCTAGGCTCATGATGTGACAACTGAACAACATTTTACAAATGGATAGCATCCATATTATTATGAAGTTGTCAAAGCAGCCAAAACTCTGATGCTTTGGTACAAAATACATCTCTGCAGCTTGCTGTTGCCTCATACTCAGCTGGAAAGGAGGACACAGGGTGAGGGACAAGGCAATGCAATGACTAGCTCTTTCTAAGCTGACACAGATCCATGCACCCGTATGCAAAAAAGACCAGAAGAGAAATGGCTCTTCTCCAGGCAAGGGTAATACAGCAGCAGTGAAGGGCAGGATGCTTTGGGCCATTACTTCCCGGGAACACTTCCTACCAGGCCTGTAAGAGAAACCTGTATATCCTAGGTGTCCAGCTACCACACTTGTGATACCATGGATGCCCACCATGAAGCCTCTGCGTCACGAGCTCAGTGGGACAAATCACTGCAGGCAGCTCCTTGGCTCTTCTTTCTGCCAGAGCCCAAGAGCAGCAGCAACTGCGCCAGTGCTGATCTCACTGCATGCTGAAGGGAGGTGGACTTAAACTATGACACAATTGCATCACCCTCAACTGCTTGAGTCCTAAACCTGCAGGTCTGCTACTAGAAGCCTCATGGGCTGCTCTGCAGGGGAAAAGGTGGCTCTTATGATCGTGCAGTGATGTCTTGGAGAAGAGCCAGCACAGAGCTCAGTTTCAGTACAATACAGCATTCCTTGGAGGAAAGCTTGCTACCTATCTGCAAACCCCTGCTGCTAGCTACATGAAGCTGGCTGTTGCTAGCACTACCCTCTCCACTGGGGAAGGGGTTGTGTTATCTGTCATGTCAGCCTTTCTAACAGCTATAAGACAGTGAATTTAATTCAGATTTGAGTTCAGACAAGCAAAAAAGCTTCTGAACCTTGTCTTGGCCCCTGAATCATTCATTTAAACCCAGTCTCCTCACCCATGCTCCTTGAAACATGGATGCAAGGAGGCACAGTTACTGCCTTGAGAATCGGGGGTCTAAGGCAGCCCTTGTGGACTGCAAAGTTTTGGTGGCACAGTATTCTGCTGAACTGGTGCTGTAGAGATTAGCTAGTGTTCTTGATGTCAAATGGGAAAGGAGTCCGACTCACAGTGTTCCCAGTGAGAAGAATTTCTTTTTTTTAGAAATGTCACTGGTTCTCATAGGATAGGCAGGCTGGGAAAGCTGCTACATCTTTTGTATCAAATTTATTTTGACTTCAGATTTATGGAAGAAAACTGCTTTATTATTTACTCCCTACCCTGATCTTGTATCACAGGTAGCCCAGTCTGAGGGTCTTAGTGCATGCTAGCAAGCAATGAGGGAAAGGAGAGTTCCCCTGTTCCCAGCAGTTAAACTTCAAAGTGTCTCTTGAGAAACCTCTGTAAGACTCCCTCAGGTCTTGCTTCATTCCCAAGTGAAATCTGAGCAGGCTGAAGATGCAGAAGGGCAAGAACAGTTTGTTGTGTCAGCAGTTTTCAGCAGTCTTGCTTTCTGCCTGGAAACCACAGCATGCTGTATCTGCCTTCAAAACCAACTTGCTAATGATGGCAAGTGAATTGTAAGCTCGGTGCCACAAGCACCAGCTTCACCACCCTTTTTTTTTCTTCCACACAAGCAAGGAGGTAAACACTCAATTTTGAACACCAGCTTCCTTGAGATAAGCTCAAGACAATGCCTGGCAGAAGCCCTTCCTAAATACAAGCACCTCAGCACTCTTGACTCTTGCTCCCTGGGCTGGAGCCCCTGCAGACAAATTGCTGGAGTTCTGCCAGGTTCAACAAACGTGTGTTGATGTAAACCAGATGAGGATCTTATCCTGTAGCTATTGAAAGGCCATCTGATGTGTCCCACATGACCAGTGACAGGCTGCCCTGACTCTGTGAGATCTCACCCACCCCATACATTTAACTGGGCAATCAGGTTGTGAGAGCCCCCTTGTCTGGTTGGAGGCATAGCACCACCTAGAGTTCTCACCTCCTGGCAAAAGGCTGAAGTAACCACAGACAGCAGTCACAGGACCAACGCACATACACTTTATTGCAGCAAGGACAGAGGAAGAACTTGCCCCACTGCCTAGACAGGCATCCAATCCTACAAACAGGTACTGGATACAAAAGCTTAGAGAACTGGGACTCCCCTTTAGCCTTCTCTGCTTAGGGGGAGCATTCCCTCAGCTGTTCCCAGATTTTTGGAGAGGCGTTACTGGCTCAGGTCAAAGTGCACCAATGACTTTCCTAATGTGCACAGCTGTCTAGCAGTGTTCTGGCATTGCTGGCACGTAGCTACAGGAATGGGACACCAAGGCCCACTGAGTCAGATTCAGACATTTTGCAAAAGCAGGAGCAAGAAGTGCCAGCACACTTTGCAGAAGGATATTTTTAGTACTGGAAATAGCTGGAAAATAGGAAAATCTTGCAACATGCGTCAGGATTTGACTTGAGGAGATACAGCAAAGAGGCTATGGAACCTTTTTTGAGGGCTTGAAATGGGTCTGTTTTAGCTTTTTGGTTTTGAACAAAAAGTATTTCCTAAGCAAGTTTTCTTCATGGCAATAGTTCTGTAAGAATGGCTTGCTTTCAGTGGCATTTCTTGACTGAAAAATGTTCACATCCCATAACATGTTTTCATTTACCTCCACTTTTAAACACACTTCACTACAGGGAGGAATGGTTGCATAGCATGTTGTTCAACCTTCTGTTGAAGGCCTGCACATTTTTGTAGACTGCCTGGAAAGAAGTTATGATCTCCTAGCAGTGCACAGACCTATGCTGAAAAAGCTTAATGCGAGTTTTCAGCTAATTCTACCTGTCTCTTATAACTTTGTTGTACTTTAGCTAGGTCCCTGTGGTAGATCCCAGTAAAACAAACAAGACCTGGCTCTGTGCAAGGCGGCTGCTTGACTAAAAGGAGAAAAGGAAGTTTCCAAGAACAATTTCAATGCAAAGGAATGTTACAGAAATGGGAAAGGCATGAGTCATCAGAAATCCTATGGGACAGAACATAGATATGGGAAAATCCTCAGCACTTTGGGTAGAGCCTGTGCTGCTGAAACTTAATTGTGCATTGTTAATAGGCAGTGTGAATGAGAACTGACCTTCTCAAACCTGAACACTGTGTTTTACTACTCTTGGCTTTCTTCCAGCGTAATGATGCATAGCTACCAGCTTTGTCAAAGGAATGTGTAAGAAATGTGAGCTATGCCACCATTACCTTAGTAAGAAAGCAACCAAAGATGTTAGGTTTAAAGTATCAAGATGTTGCCCACTTCAGAGAGTCAGCCTGAGACTCAGGAGTGTGGTAAGAGACTGTTACTCATTAGATCCATTAATGTTCCAAAGAATTCCAGATTCCACACCGCAATGAGTAACCTGGGTGCCAATGGCTCCTAAGCCAAACCAGTCCTGTGCTAGGATTTAGGAAGTCTGGACAGTGCAAGAAGCCTGGGAGGTCAACTGGAAGGGACCAGGTTGATTGCCATGGGAGCCTTACCTATTGTTCCCCAATAGGTCACCAAAACCAAGTAGTTTCATGAAGCAGCTTTCTGATGGAACTCTGTTCAATGGGGAAATACAGGATTGTAATACAGGTACTGCTAACCGTGTCAGCAACCTTCACTGAAAGCATTTAATTCTCTATACCAAAATCCTAATTAAGTCCAAAGGGACACTGGTAAAGTCACACTGTACGTCTGCAAGGCTCCTACTAGCATTTCTGTCTACAGCTTGTAAAGTTTGAGGCAAAACTCAGAGTCCTTTTGGTTTTCACTACTGTCTTTTGGAAAAAAACCCCAAACTTAGAACTTACCTCTGCTAATTCTTTGTTTTTCTCCAGAAAGGATTCCTGGTGTATCAATTACACTGATGCTCTCTAAAACTGGATTAGGTAGCTGGGCACAAACAAACCTGTGTGAAAATAAATGAATGTAAAATCAAAGGTATTTATGATGTGGTGAACATCACAAGCAGCATGAGACAAGCCCAGCTCTGATCTCACAAGCCTTCAGCTGGAAGTTGAAGCTACTGTTGGTTTAAAGAAATGAGAAAGTTGAGAAAGTGCGCAGTTATGGCTTCTATTACACTTCTTCCGGAACATGGGTCTTGGTCATGACCTGTGTCAAGATTTTTTTTGTGTGCCCCCTTCAAAGTGTGAATTACTGAAAGTGTGGAAATCCAAATGTTTTAATTTGCTGTTTAGATTTTAGGAAGAAGTGGTAGGTTTAGTGTCATATTGGTTTGGGTTTTTGTGTGTGGGTGTTTCTTTTTTTTTTTTAACTGTTCCCCTACAGAGCTTCTAAACTCAAGTGAACCAAAAGAACCTGTTTAAAAAATCTGTAATGTTGTAGGATTTTTGTTCTCTTTCAGAACTGCTCTTGCAAAGCCAGAAAGCATGCTACTCTTGCATCATGGAAATACTAAAGCATAGGCAGCATGAGATCTCAGGAGGCAGCTTAGTCTAGCCTCCTGCCTCAAGGCAGGATCAATCTAACATTTGTCTAAAGAGTTCTTCAAATCCTTAACAATGCAGACTCACCAACATTTGCTGGAAGTCTATTACTTAATTATCCTTACAGCAAAAGCATTTTTTCTTAATGTCTAATCTAAATTTCAATGTTACAGTGCCCTTCAGCCTCAAACAGTACATGTGGAAAATAAAATGCCCCAGCTGTGATCTTGCCAGTGGTGAACACAGCAGACTGTTCCTTCTCTCTTACATGTGAGAGTCCTGTGTGTATCAGTGAAATGCTTGCTTTTTTAACAGCAGTATGACACTTTTGACTTACATTCAGTTTGTAATTTTCTCCTCCCTCCTCTGCAGCTCCATTTCTGTGTAATTGCTCTTTAGCCTGTTGCTCCCCATCCTCCATTTATGCAAGTCACTGCCTAAGAGTAACTTGTTCTTAGAGGGTTGCAGGTCATCTATTTCTGTTACTGGTAAACAGCAAAGGACAGTAAAGGCCTATCCACTTGGATAGCCTTTTTGTGACAGCATTCCAGGCAGCTATAAATATGTGTATGTATATGTATGTAGGCATATTAAGAGTGGTGTGACATCAGGCATAAAACCCACATTACTGTGGGAGGAAGCAGAACCAGATAAAGGATGGGGGTTAGCACGACAGCTCCTAGATACCAGTCAAGATAGAGCCCTGCAGCAGAGTGGCTGCTTCTCCTGAAGTCCCTGAAGCTATGAACTTCTCTATGCTATTCTACAACTTCACCCCAGGTTTTCTACTTGTACGACTAAGAAGATTCTAACAGTGAATCCTTATTGGTTAAATGAGTGCCTTTATCTCCTAAACTGTCAGCTGTTTCAGCCCTTCCCACATCCACAGCTTGGCAGGTGGCAACAGGGAGCATTTCTGAATGTGTAACACCTCATGCAGAAGCAGAGGACTGGCCTGATTCTCCTGTTGAGTGCTAGGTACAGCAGCAGAGAACAAATAGCTCAGGATGTCATGATATTGCCCTGCCAGCCCAGGTACATTCTTCATTGTTAAGAGCTCTGAATAGTCCTTGTGGTCTAATATTAAACGGCTCAGGCAAGAGGATTTTCCACCAGTTTCTGTAAGGGAAGTGCTCCACAGGAGACTTCAAATATGAGGTCAGGGGCCAGCACGAGTGCATTCTGGCTGTCAGCAAGGTAGTTAAGGCTGGTCCCCTCCAGCTTTCGCAGTAGACCTGCAAGACCCCAGGGAGCATGACCTAGTTCTGACTGAGGCCATATCAAGGGAAGAACATAGAGCCAAACCAGACCTTCATTACTGCCTCTTCAGGCAAAGAGTAGGGTTGAAGGGGGAACCTGTTCAACAAATTGATTCCACCTTAAGCTTCCTAAAACAGATTTTGGGGATGGAAGGAATCTTGCAACCAAGCCAATGTGATAAGTAATTGCTAAGACTCCTGATTTTACTCCAGGCCCTTAGTGCCAAACAAATCATCCTGATAACGAGGTGCAACATGTAATCTCTCTGTTGGGATCCCTCCAGAGCTGGGGTACTGCCAGCAGAGTGAGGAAAACAAGTCCTTCTCTCAATAACCAGGAACCACCTGGGATAAGGATATGCAGACAAGAGAAAGTACTGCAGAGCTGGTATTTTCCTTTCAGCTCTGGGAAGCTTGTCAGACCAATCTCTGCCCTTATCCAGGAAGGTATGGGAAGGTGCTCTATCTCCTGTAGAGGAAGGAAGCTCCAAGCAGCACGATTAGCTGCTGTTTCCTAGCCAAATCCTGACTTCACAACTCTTCTTGCTTCCTGGAAGGCAGCACATACCAGTCTCTGCTGGGAAGGGTGTACCAACTGAGGTTGGAATCTCACTCCCCCTGCTCCTTCACTTAACTCCCCTGGAGCTGCAGGGGAGTACCTGCATCCCACAGTGCTGTGGGCCACCACCTCTCAGCCAAAACCAGTGTGGTTTATGTGAATGCTGTTGCTGTGTGCTGCCTTTTTCCAGGGGTGTCCACAGCCAACCTTTGAACAACCCATGACTTGTCCATGGTCACGCTCTTAGCATAGTGGCTCCTGGTGCCTACCTACCTTCTCCACCTCCTGCTCCCAGACCCCTAAGCTAAGGTCAGTGCCTTAGTATATACATAGCAGCAGCAAGATACAAGCAAGGCAGAGACAGCTTTACATTGTCTCCTGCAAAAATACCAGGCCCACAACATAAGTGCAGGTGGCCTGATCCAGTCCAGTGGGTGCACACTGACTTAACTTTCTGGCCCTCTGAGTTAATTCTTGCATATGCTTAATATACAAATTAGCTTGGTATTACCATCTGCATTTTCAGCACTGTGATGCTCACAGTTCCCCTTACTGGGTCTTCCTCTGCCAGTTTAGAAATCATTATCCTTTTTTAAATCTGTCAGCAGTCAAGACATTAATTAACTGTTGTGGCTACTCCCTGCATTGCTAGCAGGGCAACACTGCTGCTGCTGAATCACTGCTGTGCCCCTCTGCCCTGCTGTCCTCAGAGGCACACACTTCACTCCTTCACAGGAGAAGGAAGAGTAGCAGGGCAGAAACAAGAGCATGGCATGACAGCGAACTAGGACAGAGATCACTTGCTGTATTAGGAGCAAACTGCATTCGGGATGCATCAATCCATCCAGTTTCATGACTGTTCACCTTTCTGCCCTCCATGCCTGGCCTCCTTACTCCTCTATAGCAAACTGTGCCAGCTGTGGCTGTTCTTGGCTATCAGCTGAGCTGCTATGAATGATGTTCTCTTTATCTACAGCCTCAGCACTCCAACCAGGAAGCCTGTTATTTTCTGAGGTCAAACCACTTTCCTCCCCTAGTGTAGGGAACGGGCAGCTGCCTGAACTGTTGGCCAGGTGCAGATGTTCTTGGCCTTAAAAAGGTTAAAAGCCTCTCTGGTGCAGGACCATGGTGATGTATTTGAATGATGAGCCTGTCTAGTGATGAGATACTGCCTCAGAGTCACCCTGACATTTTCTGCATGGTAGCAACTCCAGCCAAGTCACTACACTCTCATCAAGCTTCTCCCCATGTCTCTCTGCAGGTCCCTTCCCTGTTTTGTTGCAGCCAGCAACCAGCACTCCTATGATCGGTGCCGGTAAGCAATGCTGCACACTGAATAGAGGCTCTCCAAGCTTGGAGGCTATAAAAAGGAGCCAAAGCCCAGCTTTCCTGGCTGTTTAGCTGAGCAGCTGCCATGTTAGCAATATCTCCCACACTTAGCTGGGAAGGCATTGATGATGGGTGTAGTCAGTTTGTTCCTATCTGCCTGCTGTAGCACAGCTTGCCCTCATCTAGGATATGGGTGTGTGCTGCTGGCTTCCTGTGAGGCCTAGATCCAAAACTCACTATGGTTGGGCTAGGTCTAGCGAATGGAAAGGTTACATTCCTCAGGTTGCTGTCCAAACTCCCTGCTACTTTTTAAGTGACGGTAGAGTTGTAATTGGTTTGCACCAAAGTTATATTATTGCCATCAGAATGGTGAGCACCTGTTCTTGGTACAAGGGGGACATTGAAACAAAAATGTGTGTACCTTATCAGTTCTACTTCCCCACTGACTTCAGTGGCTACATCTCATTGGACTGTTTAGTTTGGGGGGATCGAAATGACTCCAAAATGGAAGAATCTAGGAAGCAAGGGAGCAAAGCATAATAAAAGTATTTACCTCTAAACTCCTACAGGATGAGCTTAAGCAGTGCTGTAAGTTTTAGTCTGCTCAGATAAACTGGTTTGTCCCAATTGAATCTGTCCATTTGCCCTTCAGTGCAGACTTGTGCACCTGGAAGCACTGGAAGAGCTTTGCATTGGTCGTGTAGATTGGAGGGGGATGTGAAGGAAGTAGTATAATGCCATATCCCTTTAAATTGCTAGCTATGCTGCTCATTAGATTCTAGCTTTTCTCTCCAGAACAACTAAATTCTTGAGTACTGACCTGTTCAAAAAAGCGTTGCCAAAGGCGTTGAGTTTCCTGAATGGTTTTTTGGGATCCACTACCAGTGCGTTTCCAGGAACAATTCCTTCCACATCTCCTTGCATAACTGCTATAAAGGAGTCAGTTGTAGGCTCTGGTCCAATCCTCATCCCTGGGAAATCCTGTTCCAACAGGTACCTGTAGGTAAAAAAAACAGGGTGCAGGCATGAGAAGAGAGCTGCCTAAGTCCTAAATGAACTGTACCAAAGACTGCAGTGTAATTATGAAGAGTACTCAAGAGTATGGATCCTTCCAAGATATTTTTAGCTCTGTCACAGAATTACTTGGTAAATGTTGTGATAGCTTTTATACTCAGGATCTCAACATTTAAAGCTTTCTTATTTCAGGTAGATTAAGAAATCGAGAAACTGAGATATTCTCATCACATTTGATCGTTTTGCATATTTAATCCTAAAGATGTTTGGAACAGACTTAGCATAGTAAAGCAGAAACTGCAGTGAACTGCAATCAGAGTTAATCCTGAAACCTTACTGGCCTGTGGTGCCAATATCAATTGCTTCACTGCTACTCATTTCGGCAGGCTCATCCAACTAATGTGCTTAGCCCCCAGTCAAAATCAGCTACTCCAATGCCAGCTTCTCCCATGCCTGACCATTGAAGTCTCCAGCCTCCCTCAGTGCACTTCTGCAGTGTGGCTACAGGTCTGCATCACAAACTGCTTAAGCACATTGTGCATTGTGAATGTGGGTGGCAGAGTATATCCCAGTGTTTCATCAAGCTGGATAGCACAGTAAGCAGCACCCCTTATTATGCTGAGGCTTAGCAAAAAGGTACAGTTTAGCAAATTTAAGCAGGAGATAATCACCCATGAGGCTGTAGGACTTCTAATAGGACCCTGACAGCTCATCTTGACTTACTCTGCCAAATTCAGGGTGGGTAAATGGCATGCATGGGACAGTCCCCTTTGGCTCATGAAAGGGCTAAATGCCATCACTGAGGTTAGGTCTGTGTGGGTGCAGAAAACATCCCATCTGCTGAAAACTCAGACTATTGCATCTATGTAGCTTGCAAAGTAGTTCTAGATCTGGTCTAGTGCGTATAGGATGGTGCTGAACCACTTGACCTGGTGATAAGCTCCATATTTGTTACATAAGGAACACGAGACTTCCAGGTTGTGAAAGTTAGATGGCTGACACTTCCTTTTCCATTACTTTGACTTAATCTTTTGTAGGTATAAAATAGAAGTAGAGATAAATACAAAATTATAATGAGATTATAAGTAGATTCAGGGGATAGGAAAAAAGAAAATGGATAAAGGGATGAGGACTTTTGATGACTGAGGCCAGTGTGTTAACAATCAACGTTGGTTCACAGGTGAGTTATCACAAGAGACAAGTTCCTACACTAGGAACTACAGGATCACTGACACAAAGGTTTACAAAAACATTTTCAGGATTCCTACTTTCACCAGAAGTAATCACCGTCCAGTCTCTTAAGGACAAAAAAAAAGTGCTTGCTGAGCAGATTATTTATTTGCACACATCAAATCAGCAAACACATTTTCAGTACCTAATGGGTAAGGCCAAACCATCTCAATTTAAAGGTATATACAGCAAAGTCAGGTCCAGGATATACTGCAATTAAGTGCTACTTATCTGGTTTGGTACACATTATGAGGAGAATGGCTGTAGCAAGAACTCCAAAAATTATATCCAGAATTCCTTTAAGCACTGACTATGTATCACCCTTACTGATATTGTGTATTTTCTTGTATCTTTCATTTGAAGTGATTTCCAGGTTCTGTACCTGCCAGACTCAACAGAAGTGATTTCTCTGAATTGGAGAAACTCAGAGGTGAAACAGCAGCTGTTTAGTAGTTCCTAAAATATTGAGATACAAGGTTTCCAGGAAGGAAACAGCTCTCTGACCTTCTATACTAGGGTGAGTACATCCTATCTACCTAAAGCCTGTGCATGGGTTCCTCAAACCAACAGAAGTGGAACCAGTACTTAACTGAGAGCAAACTGCCACTAATGCTGGTGCGTATGACCTCCCTGACTGGTGATCTAAACACATTTTCCTGGCAGGTACAGCAATTTGTCTCTAGCTTGAAGCAGCTACTTTACTCTATACCAAGAGCTATGTAGAATTTCATACAAAGATTCTTGGCTCCATTCCCTGGAAAGCTCTTCACACTGGCATAATGATTTGCTAGGTTAGAAGCCACTCAGCCAGGCTATGGAAACTGAGACTATGCCTCCAGGATGGCGATTCAGAAGTGTCAGGACCTGATGGGCACTGCTGTGATGCTAGGCACTGCTATTGGCTTTCCTCTGCTCCCAGTTTGTACTCTGCTTTTGGTCTGACATAATGTGTTTAGGAGTGATACACTAAAGAGCTTTCACTGAATCTGTAGAAATCAGTCTGAGGTTTTCCCCTAGTATTTACAAGGAGAGAAAAAACGGGGTAACAACTGACAAATGCAATAAATGGAAATGCTTTTGAGACACCTCCCTTGCTCCCAATGCCAGGTTGCAGCCTTGCCATAACAATAACCCACTTTTTTTTTTGCAGGTGTGAGATGCACATGTAATACAATAGCTTTGGAACAACGGGGGGAAAAAAGCCTGGGGGTTTTGTCATTTATAGACAAAGTTTCCAAGAAAGCCTAAGCAAGTCCCTCATATAGTAGTGACACTCCTCCAGACAGGCTGCTTAAAATAATTTTATCACAGCTCCACTCAAGTCAGCATTTGAAGGCATTTCTGTGTTTTTTCTCTTGTGATACTTAAAAATCCCAATAAAAGCACTCCTAGAGCAACAGCTACAAGCCAATGCTAATTGACCTAATGTGCAGCAAGTGATATGAAATCAGAGATATGAAGATTTGCACTGCCTAGTATCATAGCATCTATTTTAAGTATGGCTTCCCTGGGAGATTCAAGTACATCACACAGCAGGGTGTCTACAGCACAAGAATCTCATTGTGTGCAGGACAAATATAAGGGATTTATTGACACTGATGGGAAAAAGGCACTTCTGCTAGGCAGTTGACAAACACAGTCTCTGCAAGAGAACAGATACAATGTCACATTTGTGGGAATTTCTAGGAGAGAAATAGCTGTGGAAAACACCAACCAGTAATTTTCCCTACTGTATGCCTTATTCTGAGCTGCTGACATCCTTGAAAGGCCCAGGACAGTGACCTCCAGCCAGGTTGGGGAAGCCTGCAGAGTGTTCCAGGTAAGGGGTAGCTTTATGACCAACATGCTTTTTGGAGAAGGTCAAGAAAGCTGCATTAAGGACAGCCCAGTTTGGTGTACACTTTCCCAGGTAGGTTCAGAAGAGCATAGGAGCCAGGCAAGGATATCCCAGGCTTTGGGCTGGAATGCTGCAGGATGTGGGAAAAAGGGCTGATTGCCCATGATGAGTCATGCTGGAGCCACGCAGGATGCTGCTGCTGTGTGTGGCAGCAAAGTGATGCAGAGCAGGAAAGGGAAGAGAGGCAGAGCAGGAGGAAGTGGTGACAACTGCCTAGTGCAGAGATGAAAGGTTCAGGGCCATACAGGGAGGACAGAGCAGACCTCTGTGTGTAGCCCCTGACAAACAGTCTAGAGAGGCCAGGATATGTAAATGATTGGCAGTAGGAGGAAAGGGTGGCTACACCAGAAAAGCAAGCCATGTTGACAGTAGGGCTCTGGCAGGCTTGTTTATTTTATTGGGTTGGTTGGACAGAAGCCAGAATTATTTTTAGGCAAGACTATGGAATGTAAGTTAATTAGGAGAAGTGTTCTGTTCTGCACTCCCAACCTCTTACAGGAAAGATAAAAAGCAATAACACTGGCAGGCTCCATTGGCCTCCTGCTGTGGCTGTCAGATGTTCCCAGGTAGAGGTGTTGCCTTGCCATCACCTTTCAGATTCTGGCCATGTAGGAAAGCATTAGCCAGGGTGAGAAGTGGGAGTGAGCAAGGAGAGGCTACAGCAGGAATGGAAAAGACTGCAGTTAGTGACACTACATCTTTCATACAGCAAATTTAGGCTCAGTTATCAGATTGTCTGAAAGCAGGGCAGGGGAAGAGCATGGCTGCACTAAAACCAAGCCAATGCTCTGATCTTGCTTCACTGGCTTTGACTCACACAACTCACATCCTTCCTCCCTGCCTCTAGGAAGGTTCTCACTACTGACCTTGACTGCCTTCTTTCTGCCATTGCCTCCTGACAAGCAAACAGCCTCACTGCAACACACTGCAGCGTAGGTGCCACAGAACCTTGCATTTGTTGTTTCACCTCTGACTCCCCCAAGAGCAAGGAAGATGTTTGGGAGTAAGCTGACCTCAGGTACGTAACTAAAGTCCTTTACCCCTTTTAATGAGGTACTGGGATCCAGGTAAACTGGGACCTGAGTTAATCCCACAAGTGTTTAGTGGCGCTAAGTCATCTCCTTAAATTACACAGTGGGATGTAATGTATGTGAACACACAGGGATAACAATAATTATCCCCCATCCTGACAAGATTATGGAAGAGATCCAGCAGCTGTTTCTTGCTTCTCTCTAATGCCAGAAGATCATGGTTGTTTTCCCACCCCCTTCCTCCCCCAGTCCCCTTTAACTCCTCCCTGCTCTCAGTTTTAGCTCCCACTCACCTTCCCACAAGAACTGTGGATGCTAATCTGCTGCTTATCACAGCTCCCTAGTGACCTGCAGCTGGAAGCCTATCACCAGCAACACTCATCTTTCTGGCATCTCCTACTTCTGGCTAGTAACATAATGGATCCTCACACTCCTACAGTGAGGCCAGGTGGTTCTTCAAGTTCTCTCAGCTTTCACCTAATGCACTATTGCACAGGGTAAACTCTGCCTTCCTGTGTGGCCTGCTCAGCTCCATTTTGCACTCCTGTGAAGCAAGAGCTCCTGGTCACATCTTGACCATTGCCTCTGAGTAGGATCATCCCAACTCTGTGCACAGAAAAGGCTGGGAATGAATGAATGAATGAAATGCAGTGGTTGAAGAGAGGATTAGATCAGTTTGCTGATACAAGAGCTAAGGGGTTGCTGTCACACCTCAAGTGACAACTCAACCTACTCTTGCCTGTAACATGCCTTAAGCTCCTGAACTTGCAATAGGAGCTCAGGCTTACAGAAGAAGGACTTTTCCAAACAGGAATGGGTAAATAAAGGCAGGACATCTCTACTAACACATAAGAAAAGCTGATGCTGGCAATCTAGAGAGAAGCATTATGAAGAGATACCCTAGTTACACAGCCGTCAGCCTCAGGAACAGCTATTCAACAGCCCCCTCATGTTCAGGGGAAGCTTGCTCTGAGGTGTTAGTAATGCAGAGGACAGAAAAACCCTTTCAGTCAGGTTTGGTACCAAGACACTGAATAAAGACCTGGGGTGGAACCAGAAAACTGTTGTTCAAGTTAGCATCTCATTTTCAGGGAAGCAACTCCCTTCCCAACTATGAGCCAAATGCTTCTTATGGTCATCCATGCCCTTTCACCATCTACCTGATCTGCTAACAGCAGAAAAGCCTTTTTACTCAAACTTTTTTTTGCCAGGTGCATGACAAGGTAGCAAGCATGTATTCTTGGCTCCTGGACGAGGCTTTAAGTAGCAGGAATATTACAGCACAAACAAAAAAATTCCTCCTCTGCATTTCTCAAGGTCACTCCTTAAGAGGTACAGTCAGTTTGATTCACCTCTCTCTACTCTCCAGAGCTCCCTCCTCCACTAAGACACAGCGGTAGAACAAAGGGCTGTCTGCTTGTGGCTTTTGTCCAGATTTACACTGGGGTAATTCTACAGTGTAGAGTTAAATGTGGCCACACCAGAAGCATGGAATTTAATGCTAAGCTTATCACACAGGAAACTCAGCACAGCTTCAGCCATGATCCCAACAGAATGGCTGCTGCAAGTTGAACTAGCAGTGTGGCTGAACAGATTCCTGCAACCAAGACCATCTGGAAGAGTTTAACCCTCTCTGACAGTTTCACATAAAACCTAGAGCTGATAGCTGCCCTTCCTTTACAGTTCAGAAGGAACTTGCTGCTCCCAGCACCTCAGCAGATAAGGGCAGTTAAATCATGGCTTACTTTTGGATCCCAAAAGATGGGCTGGTCTCTTATGCACCCACAGATCCGATCACACATGCTTTGGTGACCAGGTTCTGAGCACTGTCTCTGGGCACAGGGCAGAGAACAACTGGCCATTACAAACCCAAGAACCAACTTTAAAGCTTCCTAGGCCAGAGACTGCCCCCACCACCCAAAAGCTACCCCAAGCTGAAGAAAAGGGGCTACCCTGACCCAAGCAGTCAGGGGGTTGCCCTGTTCATGGCTTCTCACAGCCTTTGCACTTTGACCAGACTAGAGAGCCCGAGTGACTCATGTCTCCATGCTAATGCACTCCTCAGCCACGCTCTGGTCTACTTTTTGCCACGTCGGTGTTCCATGGGACATCTCATTCACCCTGTCCTTGCAAAAAAATAAAAAAAAGACCTGATCTCACAAGTTCAAGGAGGTGACTTTTGTACTGAAAGCTTCTGATGGGCACCAGGGACTCAGAACATGGCACGGAAGAGAAATCCAAGCATAGCACAGGCAGCAGCGACCCTCCCTCTGCTCCACCACGGCTGGGGGAAGGCAGAGGCACGCCCAAGAGGGGGGAGGCAGGCAGGCGGCTAGGCTTTACCTGATGAAGGTGGTCTTCCCTGTGGAGTACTGCCCTACGAGGAGCACCATGGGCTTGTTGTCGAAATCTGCATCCTCCAGTGCCGGCGAGTGGAACTCGTGGAACTTGTAGTGCTCTTCCAGGGGGAGCAGCTTGGTTTTGTAGAGCTTCTTCAGGCCCTCGCTGACCGTCTGAAACACCTCGGGGTCCTTCCTCCGGCGGTCATCGGTGCCCAGCCAGCTGAACATCTTGGTGCTGTCTGAAGCAAGCTCCGGAGCGACTCACCGAGGCTGGGGCGGGAGGCGACGGCGGGCAAGGGAGGCGCCGCTGACTGGCGGCGCGGGCTACCCCCGCATACCCCCTCGGGCCGGGCCCAGGGGACGGCCTGACAGGCCTCGCTCCCCTCCAACGCCCACCCGCGAGGGCCGCCTTCCGTTACGCGACCCGCACCGGCGGTTTCAGTCAGAAAGCGTTCCCTGCGTGTGAGCGCCGCCTTTTCGTCACACCACCGGCTCCCGGCGTGGGCATACCGCGGAGGCAGGGCGGGCCGCGAGGCAGGGCGGGCCGCGGCGGCAGCACCCTCTGAACACGGCGGGCGGTATTTAAGGACGGCCCTCAGGAAATGGGCGGGGGCGGAAGTCGGAGGCTTCTGGCAGGCGCCGCTCGTTTTCCGCGGCGGGTGAAGCCGTACTGGGCGGCGCCATGTTGAGGCGGTGCGCTATGAGGAGGGAAAGGCAAGTGGGGGTAGGGGCGGGAAGAGGCGCATCCGCATGGAGCGTCGTGGCGTGATACGGCGACGCCTAGGGGCTGCTGCGGGACTGCGCAGCCCTGCCGCCATTTTAATTCCCCTGCTCATCTCAGCGCAAAATAGACCCGCGGGGCTGCAGATGTGGGAGGAGGTCAGCTTTGTCTGAGGGCTGTCACGCCTAACTGGGCTCCCAAGTCCGTGACTCGGCTGCTGCTATCCCTCACGTCTCAGGATGTGCCCGGAAGAGTTCAGCGTTTAAGCAGATGAGAAGGGTAAATAAATTAGCTGCTGTCTTCACTGCTTTATCCTTCCAGCAGTTAGGGCTGACAGGACCACTCTGAGCAAAAGCTGCAGCACTCAGACCAGAGCCTACATGTGCCTTCCAGAAGTGGCCTGTGGTGTAGAATGACCCCAGGGCCAGCCATCAGCTGGAACACTGCGCTGCGGAGCTCTTTTCCTCACAGCTGAGCAGCTGGGAAAGAGCTTGGATTTTAATTTTTTTTTTTTTTTTAATATAAAAATATCTCCAAGTAGCTTTTTCACTTCAGTTTCTCCAGCAGGTCTGAGAAATGTGGCAAGAAGCAGTTCTGGAAGCATGCCAGCGATGTGGCAGGTTCCTGCCCTTTACTAGCAATTTGTAGGCTGGAGGACCTTGAGCCTTGAGTAAGTGCAGTCCATGAAAAGTGGTTGTTTTTCATGGGGGGACACACGCCTCAAGGTACCTGTATGTAGCCCCCACTCAGGGGGCAACAATCCAGGACCCTTTCTATGCATCTGGTGGCAGGAGCAGCTGTTTTCCTGGCTGTTCCTGTTGTGTGATCCCATACGTTTCTACACTGCGGCATGGTCTGGCCCAGCCCATGAGGTGCAAGCGATCACTCCAGGGACCTATTTTCTTTTTCTGGAAGAAAATAGCAAGCTGAATGTATTTTCTGAAGGTCAGGGTTCTCTGCTTTGCTGCCAAAGCCTAAAGCTAGTCTGAAAATGGAGTTAATGTTTTGCAATCTACTTAAGACTCATTTCTCTCATTTATTTACTTTTATAAATACAGATTTTTTGCTTTAAGAATTTGGTTACCCTTTTATAGTGAAAACTCCTGAAAATTAAAGGCCCTGTAGAAATCAAGAACTACTAATTTTGCAGGAAAAAATAATTGTTTTCATTTTCTAGATAGTTCTGCCATTTAAGGACTGCGCTCCCCTGACGCCATTCTGGTATTTCTGCAGCTATATATGGAGACTCTTTGGTGCCTGCCTGTGATATCCTCAGAGCTGAGTAAGGGTCACGCCAGGAAGCCTTTGATTGTAAATCTCCCCAGGCCACCTTGATGTCCTTCCTGAATGCGATGAATGGGAAAGCAAGGTTTCTGTGGGAGTAAACTGGTACAGGTACAGTATATGCACACTTGTTTCACGTTTACAAGAAGGGGGATATATATTAATCTTTAAGTTGTGCTAATCATAAGTATGTATACGTGGGGACCAAATGTTTAAAAAAATTCCCTGTCTTGTCTGAAGTGTGTCCCTTTTCTTTGGTTTCTTTTTCACCAGGGCAGATCGCAACAAAGTAAAATTAGGACAGGGAGTTTAGAGTATAATTCAATTCTAATTTTTGCCAGAATCCAAACAAAATTTTAATCTTTCTTCGTTGTTTATTCCTTTTAATTTCTTAAATGGATATTTTAATGGATGGTTTTCTGTTGGACAGATTGGTCTCATGGTGCAACCTTTAGGCAATTAAAAAATAATTGAAATTTTGAAAGCAAAAAAAAAAAACATTTAAATCCCTTTTTCAAACAATGATTTTTCATCTAAGATTTCATTGCTTTTTCTAGAAATTTTTGAGCTGTTCAAATGCAGCTTTTTCTGGATTGCTCTGCACAGAAACTATGCTCTTGAAGTGCTTAGAACTTACCCATATATGATACTTGTGGGGGTCTGCTACTGCCCTGTACTGTAGAAATTTTCTTTTTCTTGCAAGATGTGATGGATTAAACTTTCAGCTCTAGTTTTAGTCATGTCTACGCTGGCTGGCAGTCACTCAGCTGTCCTCTTGCCTTGACCAGGAGAGAGAGTCTTTGCGGGAGAAGACTCGCTTCTACTTCTCTGGAAGTGAATGTGACTAGGAAAAGTGCCATGGTATTTGCATTCAAAATTAAACTTAATTTTGGGAGGTGAAACACAACGCTGTATAACTGAAATTAGTTTCATGTGAAATCAAGGGACGGTGATGTGTATGCTTGCTTCTCTCCTGTCTCAGGTTGGACAGTTTTACTTCCTACAAAAAAAAAAAAAAGCCTGTGTGAGGATGGGAACTTTAGTAAGTCAGTGGGTTGGGAAGAGGTGGTGACTCAGTTGGTACTGTAACACTTTGACAGATTGAAGAAGCTTGTAGGAGCAGTGCAGTTCAGTAATATGCACTTCCTGCCAGTGCAGTTACTGTCACTGTTTGTTCATTACCAGTTAAGAAACCCAAATAGACAGTGTTAAAAGTTCAGATGGTGATGGATTCAGAAGGGAATAGCCTAGTTTGTAGGAGAGGGGTGAGGGGAGAAGGTGATGCAGCTGGCCGTCTTAATTAAAGAAAATACACTAATTTTATAAGTAAGGGAAGTGGAGTTTCCTCTGGTTCAGCTAGATCAGACTTCTCTGTTGCCTGCTGTTATTTACCATGTGGCCTAGGAATAAAAATTATCTGCAACATTGTCTAACCCTTTCCTCACTCATTGCTTTGCCTTTACAACTCTGAAAGGTGCTGCCCTCTCCTGACCTCACTGGTCCTTGATATTCCTCCAAAATACTTCCCATTATGTTTACCCTACTGTTGTTCTCAGGTGGCTTGGCACACACACACTGTTCTTTTCCCAACCTGCTCCATGCCATGTTCTTACCCCCTCATTGCCTGGGGAGGAACAAAGTGTTTGTACCCAGAAGTGCCACCAGGAATGGAGAATGTGGGTTGGGTAATGTATGTACAGCAAGGGAGAAGCATTCATACCTCTAGAGAGTTCATGTAATTTTGTACAGCAATGAAAGCATATTGTATTGCACACAGGGGACCTGACCTATGTGATGTCTCTAATTGTGCTAGAAGAAAAAAACTGAGCCCTTAACTGCCCTTGCAGTGCAGAAGCTTGGATGTTTCTCCCATCTCTTGGGTGGTTCTGACTGGCTGTCATAGGTTTTATGCTTCCCTCAGTCTTATATAAAACTTCTTTTTAGAAGTTCTTATGATTTAATGATGGACAAAGTGTAGAGATTGTTGTGGCCCCACCTGTATTGAGAAAATATGGGGTTTGGAGGGTATTTCCTTTCTGAGCTTTTTTTTTATGTGAAAGCAGAAATCAAATTAAAATGTATTAAGATAATTTTTAATGTATCTTCCTTTTCTACCTCGTCAGTGATACGTGGAGAGACGTGGAGTTTTGTGCTGTGAATAATCAAATGGCTAAATAAACAAGGAAGCTGCCTTCCTCTGAAGCAATGGGTGAGTCAAAGGGCAGTCTGCATTGATGGACTGACCTGTTCCTTCATGTTTTTGGTGGGACATTTCGCATTGAGCTCTTCAGAAATTTTCTGGCATTACTCAATGCACTTTTTTTTTCCCCGCCTCCTGTTTCTGTCACAGTGCTTGATAGGTTAGGACTAGCTCTCAGGGTTACGTAGTGAAGCATACGTGTATGTATGTGT
>VXBZ01001215.1:117906-128078 GCA_013399135.1 Heliornis fulica | reverse complement strand
CAACAAGGATGACTCTCTTCTTCTCCTTCTTCCTGGCCACATCACTACCTTCCCAGGTAGTGATGTGGCCAGGAAGGGCACACAGTCCCCTTTATCCTGGATACTTCCCAGTGGGTGCTCCCTGCATTTCTTCTGCAGGGAGGGCAGAGCCTGGTTCCACTGACTGTCCTCTGCCTCAGCCTCACTAATGCTCCCCTGTTGCAGCCAAATTGCTAAGGATTCCGTAATATTTTCAATTTTCTTCTGGATCATCAGCAGTTGTGAACTGTGGGGCTAAGGGAGCATGATCCCCAGACCAAGAGTCTGATCGGGTTTTCCAGCTTCTAAGTTCCTGGGTAGATTTGAAAGTCATTTTTGTTGTCATATTTAGGGTCATTAGTAGCCTGTCAAATAAATTATCTCTGATGTTGCTGATGACACTTGGTTGGTCTCCAAGCACACTACGATGGTGCTGACAGCCGCCTGTGTTAGTCCCAGCCAGTTGTCAGCAGGAGAAAAAAAAATCATTACAGATTCTGTCACTGTCATTTCATCCAGATTGGACAAATTATGATGGAAGCTTTAATGCTTCATGAAAACAGAACCATTGACTGCAAGTGGTGTTTGCTGGCGCTTGCTCTCTGTGCTCGTTAGAGCCGTCCCTGACGTTTTCTGAGCAGCGAGGATCAGAGTTGAAAGGGCTGGTCTGATGGCAGATGTGATCTCAGGAGCTCCACCTTTGCATTTGAGCCATCAACTCAAATGTTGCTGTCTGCAGCCATGGCCTTGGGAGTGGGGGTACAAGATGGAAGTCAGGAGTAATGAACAGAAGCATCTCCCACCTTTTAATTTATTTGCAACCGACTGACTCGTTATAACCCACTCACATTTTAAAAAGCATTTTGGCATGTTTCCACCACTTAATACAATACAGATAATTCTCTCACAATGTACCAAAGATAATGCAATTAGCATGGAGTTTCCATAGACATGTTTTATATTATCTACTTAAAATAATCCTATTTCCTTGCCATAATCTAATCTATCTGTGACTTGGTTTGCCCTAAATGAGATATATGGTTAAAGACGACTCAGAAATAATAAACAAGGGGAGGATAAATGCTGTATCACTGTGTTTTGATTGAGGCACTATGGGTTCAGAGCAGTAGATATGGCATTGGTTCTGGCTCAGGGTAGTATATTGCCTAATCACTTGAAGGTGCATTACTTAAAGGCAGCAGTCTCAAAATTGCTGGTCTCCAAAGGCAGGCTGCTGGAAGGACACAAGTGAGCTGTGGGGTGCTATGTGTGACCCCAAACCCATTGGCTGGATCTACGGTCCCTACAGGAATGGGGTGGGATGGGGAAAGGTAATCCCAGCTCCCAAGGTGTGTGTGACCTGGCAGAGGCCACAAAGTCTGAGAAAATAACAAGCTGGATCAATGTTCATAAACCTGACTATCCCCTCTGCCTTCCATTGGCACCCATGGCCAGGGCATGTGAAGCAGTGAGCCCCAAAACAAGTGGCATCCTTCAGCAGCATCTCAGCACTGCCAGGACTCAGCTTTCCTCTTAGCTCAGCTGGAACGGTGATAAATGTGGGTCCACCAACCCTCAAGCTGCAGGAAGGGCTCAGTGTAAAGTAAAATATTAACACTTATTAGTATTGGAATAATATTTGACAATATGGTTTGCAGGTTAAATAAGGATTAATGAGGCTTAACTGCTATGCTGCATGTGTTTCCTATGGGAAACTCATATTCTCCACATTCCCTGTGTTGAAAATCTCAGTATCCACATGAAACATCCTGTGCTGTGCCTGGGAGTTTCCAAGTGATGTGAAAAATTCCCCCATCTGCACCAGAAAAGGGGTTTGGGCTTTTTTGTTCCTTCTCATCCCGTAGTGATCTGACTGTCACAAAATGCATTTATAGTTGGCTGAAAACCTAGATGGGCTTTCAGTAGCTATCAAAACTTCCCAGCCTGACATTGACCTCTGCAACCACACACATTCATCACTTTTTCTTCTCCTGTCTTCAAAGCATCATATCCTGGAAGGGCAAGAGGAATGGAAATTCAAGTAATTTATATGGAAGGAAAGAAAATACCCTGTTTACATGGTAGATCAGATTGTGCCTTGCATTCTCCTGCACCCCATGTAGCACCCCTTGGGGTACATCTCTGGTGGGATCTGAGCTCGAGTCCCCACAGGAGGGGCTCCTGGTTACACCCCGGGTGCAGCACTGGGCTCCATCATTCAAAACTCTGGGAATGGGTGTCCATACCCCCTGTCCTGAACTGCACAACCCACTAATGTGCTTTCCTTGCAGACATGCATTTTTAATAGGCAAACATTCAGCCCTCCAGCTCCAGAGATCTTTTTGGATTGGTTGCCACAGCTCAAGAATTGGATGGAAGTAAGAGGCTTCTCGGTATAAAACACACAGCAGCTTTGCCACAGTTTAAAGTCAGCTCAGTCAATACAGAGGGCCTGATCCTGCTCCCATCATCAGAGATGCACCATCCAGTCAAGCTTCTGAGGATCTTGTTCATCAAAGCAGTCAAGTATGTGCTTACCTGGATAAACATGGATCCTATCTCCTGCACTCTATGGGATTTGTGGCTGTTCTTATGGATAAATACATCTCCAAAGTGGCTTAAGGACTCAACGAACAGGGATGAAGCATCTCATCGCTTGCAGACATTGCCAAACCAGGTCTTTAAACAGATTTGGTGGCTTGTAAGATGTTTGTGTTTGTGTTTCCCTCCAACACAGACAAAGCTGCAGAAGGTGTGGCAGAGGCTGAGTACCCAGCCCCACCACCACCTTGCTGTCTCCAGGGGTCACATTTATCCCTGGCTGACTGAACCTGCTGACACCTGCTGCACACCACGATGGCCACTCAAATCCCAACACTAATCATTGGGCAGATGCCTAAAACAGGTCTGTCTTTCCCAAGCATCACTTGTGCCTCTGTCCAAAAACAGAATTTGTTTGACTACCCCCAAGTCAGAAATCTGTGCTTCTCCATGTTTATGTAATTCATGGAGATTGAATAATGTACTCCATAAAAATAATTTCAGCTTTAAGCTCCTGCATTCGTAATATTTCCAATATCTTCCCCCTCCCCCCTTAAAATTACTCTCTTGCCTCTGAACTGCAGCATCTCTAATCCATATGGATGAAGATGCTGGAAATCCATAACACATTCTTGATATCCAGTAATTTCCAAAGCACTAAGAGCAAACACTTATCATGGCAGATGCTGTAAAACACCAGTAAAATCTGGTGACATGTAAAGCAAGAGCAAACCGTATGCTGGAAAGTGTTTTACAAGCTGAAGGATGATGTAAAATACAACAGGCATCAGCATCTGGCATTGAGGGGAGCACAAGTCAGCAGCCCCCTTGAAATGCCACACCGAAATGCTGAGTGCATCCCTTGCACAATTAATTCCTGGGGACCAGCACTCCGGGGAGCTTCGCTCTGCACGTCCCCCTCTCCAGCAGCAGGGGGGGTGGCAAGGGGGTCCCAGCCCTTCCTGTGACCCGGCTGACGCTCATGTCCCAAAGGCAGGAGCTAAAGGCAGGATTCATCACTGCCGGCACACTTCATTACAGCAGTTTAGTGTTTAATGGAGCGAGCAGGACTTTTCAGTTGCACTTGTCCCTCCCGGCTGCGGCTGGGGGGTGGAAGGGGGGAGATACTCTTGTTGCTCTGCTGATCAATATGGGCTAAAGTGTTTTTTAAGGGTTAATTTAATGACCCCATCAGCTCAAGAGTTTCACTGTGAGATCACTCTTCTCTGCCCCTTGGGTGGGGTGCTCAGAGCCTGGCAGCGATGACAGGTCACGGACAGGGCACAATACAGCAACGCAAGGGAAGAGGAGCCAGGTACCATATCCATGGCCAGTGGGAATCAACCTCTCCCTGGCAGCACTGCTGTGGATTGTGACAGTGACAGCTTTGCTGCAGCGCCGGCAGCGGTGCTGTCTGCAGAGGAGCTGCTGGCTGCGGGATGCAGAGCTGCACCTAAGGGCGTGAGGAGGATCTGTGAGGCTGCCCCAGGCGTGCCACGGGTGAGTGTCACAGTCAGGCTTTGTGCTCGGTGCATCCTGAGCTCTGGGGGTGTGCCTGGCCCCCAGGGAGGCAAGGGGAGCAGGGACAAGCACCAGAGAGCAAAGGGGTCTGAGCAGTGTCAAGAGTGAAGCTGGTTGGTCAGCCAGTCTCCCAAAAATATCCTTCCATCCTCAATGCTCTGGCTTATTCTTCTTTGGCCCCTTTTTGCCACCCTGAAGGTACCAGCGAGTGCTGATCTCCTGCACTGCAGGTCTCCATCTCTGCCCTGGTGGATAACTGTTGAAAGTTTCCCCTCTATCAGGGCGGGTTGATGGGAGTATGTATGAATGTGAACACTCTGTGATGAGTGAAAAGAATAAGAATGTAAAAATTGTTGAACAAATAATGGTTGGTTTGGAAAAGTAGAGGCAGTAGCCAAACATCCCACCACATGATGCCCAGGGAGGTGGTGGATGCCCCTGGATCCCTGGAGACGTTCAAGGCCAGGTTGGATGAGGCCCTGAGCAACCTGATCTAGTTGGGGGTGTCCCTGCTTCTTGCAGGGGGTTGGACTAGATGACCTCTGGGAGTCCCTTCCAACTCCAGCCATTCTGTGATTCTATGATTCTATGATACCATTAAGGATGCTGACTGCCGCATGCAGCGACCCATCCAGGTAATTTTCTGCCTTCAGAACTGAAACAAATTCTCTTTTATTGCTTGAAATGTGAAATTGGTGCCTATTGCTTTTGTACCATCTCTGTTGTGCCCTGGGAAGAGAACAGCCATTCCTATGCCTTGCTTCTCCTCTCCTGGTGCTCTGCTGTGGGGCAATGCTGCCCTCAGCCAGTTTGAGACATCCCAAGATCTCTGATCTATTGCTCCTACAATTTTTACACATTCTTCTGGCTACTTTGGTGGTAAGACCAAAGAATCACAGAACATCAGGAGTTGGAAGGGACCTCGAAAGATCATCTAGTCCAAACCCCAGCCTAGGCAGGATCACCTCAACTAAATCACACAGGAACATGTCCAGATTGTTCTGGAATGTCTCCAGAGAAGGAGACTCCACAACCTCTCTGGGCAGCCTGGCCCAGGGCTCCCTCACCCTCACAGGGAAAACATTTTTCCTTACATTCAGATGGAACTTCGTCTTCTCCAGCTTGGACCCACTGCCCCTTGTCCTGTCAGTGGCCATCCCTGAGAAGAACCTGGCTCCATCCTCCTGACACTCACTCTTTACATATTTATAGACATTAATGAGGTCACCCCTCAGTCTCCTCTTCTCCAAGCTGAAGAGCCCCAGCTCCCTCAGCCTGTCCTCAGAAGGAAGATGTTCCACTCCATCATCTCTGTAACCCTGCACTGGAGGACACACAGAAGGACACACAACTCCTCTTCCAAGGAGTTGTGTGTCCTTCTGGAACTGAGGGGCCCAGAGGACATAGAGAGCCTCAAATATTGCATCTGAGTCACGTAACACACGCTGAGCTTGGAGAGTTAAGCCTGCATCAGCTATGCCACTTTAATTTTTTAAATGCCAGAGATCCCCAGGAAGCATCATTCAGAAAGGTTTACTTACTTAAATCCTAAACACCAATAAAAACACTATTTAAAACATTGGACTATATGAAAAATAGGCACTGGCAAGCGGATAAAACAGATTTAGCAAAGTAATTGTGCACACACATAAAGCATCCAGTACACACTTCACTGGTTCTACAGTACGAGCTTCAAATAAAGCCCCATGAACTCATGTTGAATATAATGTGAGAGGTCACACAATTAAATAAAGTGCAGTAGCAACAAAAAAAAACCAAAACAACCCCAAACCCAATACATAAAACCTGCCTTCTGTCCTGACCCGTCCTCCAAACACATGTTCTCATTTCACCCATGAATTGTAGTGCCTGGTACATCAGCCACAGGATTTCATTTCATTATTTCACCGAAGGAGGATTGTAAACCCTGGCTTTACAGCTGCTGTACAGAGCCTGAAAACCCCACTAAGAGGAGATGGAACCTATTCCTGCTTGAGCCAGGCCAATTAAATTGAATTAATCAGGAGGACAATATTTATTAACCTCTTCCCAGCCTCTACATGACCGCAGTTATTGAGGGCTGTGGCTGCAGTACAGCAGGTTGCAGCAGCAGAGACACACACACCCTGGTGAGCATTTTTCCCTCCCTGGAGAAGGCTTGGTGATGCCCAGGAGCCTGTATTCCTCTGCAATGGTGAAAGTTTCACATAACTAAAAACTAAAATGACAAAATATTCCCTGACTCATCTTTGATTTCTCTCTCTTTGAGAGGCCACTTTGTGTTTGTAAGATGAACCTTTGTCCCATCTGCATGTTTAGACTTAGTGGGAAAGGCTCTTGTCCCAAAGGCATCATCAGAAAGTAGAAATGGGAAAAATAAAAATTGTAAGCCAGCTGAAACCAGCTCCAAATTCAGCAGCTACCTTGAAAATGTAAAGAAGTCTCAGACTTTTAAAAATAGATAGCATTTGCTTTTGTTTGTTTTTTTCTTTTTTAAATTTAAATACTTTTTTTCCTGAATATTTTGGGAGGTTCTGCAACTAAAGGCCCCACAGTAATTGTCAGCATTTGGATGCTGCGTTCTCCAGGGAATCACTTGGCTGCGGTTGCCATGCACACACCCTGCTCTGGGGACAGTGTGGACAGTGTCCCTGCATGGGGACAGCCTCCAGGACTGCTGGAGGATGTGTCCTTGGAAAGCAGTGACAGGATGCTGCTCATGGCCATGGCTTGTCCCTTCCTCCCTGTCCAGCTCTGATCCAAGTGGTGATGGATGGTCTGTCCCTGCTGTGAAGTGCGGCTCTGCCTGGGACAGACAACACACGCAGCCAGAACGGGTCCCACTCGTAGACCCATGTTTAAGATGAGCTTTTTTTCTTCCACTTTTGGAAATATGAAGCCTAATTATTCTACTACATCTTACTTTTAGTCTTCTTTTCCCTAGAAATGGGGCTGGACCACACAGGCAGCACAGAGCTTGCCACTTGTGCTTCATGCAGCCTCACACTGTCTCTGATTTAATAGACTTTATTTCATGCCAGTTGTTGTATGATAAACTGGGTCCTGGAGGGAATTAGTGAAGTATCATTTTCCTTGGCCACAAGAGAGGTTTTTCCCATCCTCTGCTCCACAGAAAAGGTAAGTTTATCTGCCTATCCTCTCATGCTGTGTAATAACCTCTAATTGCTAAATGAAGGATCAGTTTCCTTGCTCAAGTAGCAGAGGAAGAGAAGCAGAAAGACCATCAGATTGTTTTCATTCCTCAAGGGCCTCTCTGGGGTCCCACTCAAGTCCTTTGGCTCCAGGCAAAGCCCTGGTCCTGGTCTTGTGCTATAGAAGGAGCCCAAAGAGATTTCTCTAAGGGTTTGCCTTGCTTGGAAATAGAAATAGTGCCAGAAATCAAAGTGAAAAACACTACTACCATCTAATAAGTGGAGGTTTGGTGCTCTGTGACCAACCCAGCTCTGATGTGGGACCTCCTGATAAGCTGGTTCCACTTCAGTTACTGAACTGATCTGCCACTTTCCCTAAATTTCCATTCTGGTCTGACACTGCTGTTAACATTTTCAAATAATTCTGTATTTCCATTAATCATTGCAAGACCTTATGGGCTGCCAGGGTGAGTTCAGAACCAAATCTTGGAAGGAAAAGGCTTCATAATGGTCCTGGGTTTTAACATCATAACAATAAAGGTAAAATTCTTGTTAGTGTTCATAGGTGCTGAGCTCTGAGTGATTCTGTGCCCACAACCCTTTAAATGTTTTTGTTTCCTTCTCCTTTGCTTGCACATCACTGTCAAAGTTCCCAAGCTCCACACTGTGGGGCTCTTTGCCAACACTTTTTGGAGTTTTCTCCATGCCTGGTGCTATCTGTGGAACAAATCCTTCCTTGTCAGGAAGCCAGGAGCTGGGAAATGCTGGTTAGGAGAAAGACAGTCTCATGTTGGAGCCCCCTGGGCTATAGTCTGCAATTTCCCAGAAGGATTTCAGAAGAAAAAGGAAGAATTTTGATCACTGCACATGATCTAAGCTCCAAGTCACTCACACTTGGCTTCTACTGAAGCACCTGCTGCTCCCAAACCAGGTTTTGGGAGATGGGGAGGGCTGTCCCTGTGCAGCATCTCAGCATCCCACGGAGGGCAGAGGGATTTTGCCCTATGCCATGGTGAGGCAAATCCCTAGACACCCCTCCAGCAGCAGCCAAGGTGTGCCCATGGCTTCTCCCTCAACCACCTCCAGCTCCCACGAGCTGGCGACTGAGGCAGGGCC
Source organism: Heliornis fulica (assembly GCA_013399135.1). Taxonomy (NCBI): domain Eukaryota; kingdom Metazoa; phylum Chordata; class Aves; order Gruiformes; family Heliornithidae; genus Heliornis; species Heliornis fulica. The sequence goes on along the minus strand of VXBZ01001215.1, from coordinate 119,730 downwards.
TTCATGAGCTGTGTGAGAAACAAACCACCTCTAAATAATATAAAGTACATTTTCTCCAGGTGTTGAGCAGAGTTGAGCATGCCTAGAGACTAAATTACTGGTACCCTAATTTCTGTAGAAGAAACTGCCTATGGGGCACAGCAAAGAGAATTTAACTCTTCTTCAAAGTTAATTAATCATTATTTTGACATCCCCAGCAGAGGATCCCAGACACCTAAACCAGGAGATGTCTTTCACTCTTCTACAAGTGTGACTGGAGAGACATGGATTTGATGAGTGGACTATTTGGTGGATAAGGAATTGGTTGGTCACTTCCAGAGAGTGGCTGTCAATGGCTCAATGTCCAGATGGAGATCTGTGACAAGCGATGCCCCTCAGAGGTCCATACTGGGACCGGTATTATTTAATGTGTTCATCAATGACATTGATGGTGAGGTTGAGTCATCAGTTTGGAGATGACACCAAGCTGAGTGGTGCAGTTGTCACACTGGAAGGATGGGATGTTACCCAGAGGGACCTGGACAAGCTGGAGAAGTGGGCCTATGGGAACCTCATGAGGGTCAAGAAGGCCAAAGTGCAGGGTCCTGCACCTGGGTTGGAGCAATCCTTGTCACCAGTACAGGCTGGGAGATGATGTGATAGAGAGAAGCCTTGTGGTGAAGGACTTGGGGGTGCTGGTGGACAAGAAGCTTGATAGGAGCCAACAATGCGTGCTTGCAGCCCAGAAGGCCAACCGTATGCTGAAGCGTGGCCAGCAGGTCGAGGGGTGGGATTCTCCTCCTCTACTCCACTGTTGTGAGACCCCACCTGGAGTACTGTGTCCAGTTCTGGAGTCCTCAATATAGTAAGGACATCGAAGTGTTAGGACAGGTCCAGAGGAGGCCACGGGGATGATCAGAAGGCTGGATCAGCTCTCCTCTGAAGAGGAGATATGATCCAGCCTTCTGATCATCTGAACAACTGAACATCTCTCCTCTGAAGAGGAGAGATGTTCAGTTGGGCTGAACAAGCCCAACTCTCTCCTTCTGAGAGCGTTGGGCTTGTTCAGCCTGGAGAAGAGAAGGCTCAGGGGAGATCTTACAGCAGCCTTCTGGTACCTGAAAGGGGCCTGCAGGAAAAGTGTGGAGGGGTTTTTGAAAGGCCATGTAGGGATAGGGTGAAGGGGAATGGTTTTAAATTGGAAGGGGACAGATTTAGATTGAATCTTGGGAAAAATTATTCCCTCTGAGGGTAGGGAGGCCCTGGCACAGGGTGCCCAGGGAAGCTGTGGCTGCCTCTGGATCCCTGGCAGGGTTAAGGCCAGGTTGGACAGGGCCTTGAGCAACCTGGTCTAGTGAAGGTGGCCCTGCCCATGGCAGGGGGTGGGAGCTTGATGAGCTTTGAGGTCCCTTCCAGCCCAAACTTGATCAGCTTTGAGGTCCCTTCCAGCCCAAACCAGACTGTGATTCCATGATTCTATGATATATTGACTGCAGAAATTATTTTCCACCTGCAAATAAAGAGCTGCAAAGAAAAGGCATTTACACTGACAGATGTCCTGGACTTTAATATTAATGGCATCCCCGAGTTTACTCCCAGGAGGCATCACTAACAGTTGTTGACTTAATGATTTTTTAAAGAACAATAAGTCATGAAGCCTCATGTCATTTATTTTAAGGTACCATTTATTCTGGGTCAGGCAAAAAAAAACCCCACAAATATTGCTCAGGGTTTTCAAGCCTCTGACTTTCTTTTCTTTTCTTTTCTTTTCTTTTCTTTTCTTTTCTTTTCTTTTCTTTTCTTTTCTTTTCTTTTCTTTTCTTTTCTTTTCTTTTCTTTTCTTTT
>VXBZ01001215.1:61578-93250 GCA_013399135.1 Heliornis fulica | reverse complement strand
GAAAGAAAGAAAGAAAGAAAGAAAGAAAGAAAGAAAGAAAGAAAGAAAGAAAGAAAGAAAGAAAGAAAGAAAGAAAGAAAGAAAGAAAGAAAGAAAGAAAGAAAGAAAGAAAGAAAGAAAGAAAGAAAGAAAGAAAGAAAGAATCTGTTAATATAGCCAAAAAGTGATTTCCATGACATCCCTGGCCTGAGCACCAGCCAGCACAAGGCTCCCTCAGGGGGCCAGGGCCATCCCACTAGCAGGTCCTCGGTCCCAGGGCAGGGTCCCACCTGTTTCATTTTGCTGTGGGAGGGTGGTGGTTGATTTTTACTGAGTGAGGGGTTTTTTTCCCCCCTGAAAAGCCAAAGCTCGAGAATGTTGGGAAGGTGGGGGCTGTAACTGTGTTGGCTGGTGGGCAAATGAGGAGCAGGCAGCTTGCTCTGCCAGCCCACCACTGTTGGCTCTGTAATTAACCTCATGCTAATGAAGCACATCACAGCAGAGGTAATGGCAGCAGGTGGTCCTTTCCCTGCCCTGTTTTTATCCTGTCATGATGGGTTTTCTCTCTTCAGCCTTGTTTCAGAGGAGGCAGAGCTCCACGCAGACCTCAGGGCCGCCAGCCCTGGGAGTAACGCAGGAAGAACCGAAGCACGGAAGAAAAACCTCAGGCTTCAAGGAATATCTCTGACTGCTTGAAACAGAGTATGGTCAGCATCTGAGAAAGCCACAACAGGCCTCCAGGGGCTCAGGGGCCTTCCAGGTGGCAGTTCAGAGACCCCTGTGCCCCAGAAACCAGCAGTACCAGGCCAGCTCTGGGCAGATGCTGGGAAGAGCTGGGTGGGTGCACGGGACTGAGAAGTTTGTGAGAATCCACTCCCTGGTGACAAGATGTCAGCAAGGAGACAACCTGTTCAGGTGTCTCCAGCCTCAGGTTTGGGGTCCCAGAGCCCCATGTTCTGTTTTGTTCTCCTTGTGGGTTCAGGTTGGGGTTCACTTTGCTCTCTGACCAGTGCAAGGAGCTCTGCCTGCTTTGGACAGAGGAAAGCACCGCCCTGAGCTGGGATGGGGGTGACCCCACAGCGTCCCAACCCACCCAAGATGTTGGGTGAGTGACGACCCTCATGCTGGGTCTGATGTTGGTCTTGGGTACTGAATGCTGCCCAGTTGCTCTGAATGCCTCCTGTCCTCTGAGGCAAGGGGTGTCTCCTGGCCACGAGCCACGGAGGCTGCGGGATGACAAGTGGGTGGCAGAGGTGTCCGTCCCTGCGGGTTCTGGTGCTTTACAGCGGGAGTCCAGCGCAGGGCAAGCTGCAAACTGTGGTGTAAAATCCTCTTTCTATTCACAGCCCTGCTGGGGAGCTTATTAGTCTGATTTCCCCTGGAATAGATCCGTGGTGCAGCCTGGGGCTGCGGCACGTGGGCTTCTATGAGTGAGTAGGGAGTAAATGATGCGGTGGTGCTCCTGCTGAGCATCATCTTCCCTGTCCTTCCTCACAAGCTGGGCTTCTCCTATGTGGAAATTAGGGCAAAGGGATCAGTGAGAGCTGAGCAAGCCCAGGATGAAGGAAGGAGAAGCAGAAACAGTCGATGTGCCGGGGACACCGAATGGATCCGGAGGGAGAGGAAGCTCTGGTAGGTCTGGGTTTAATGGCTCTGGTTTCTCAGCCCTGATGAGATTGCTCTGACCCCAGAGAATCTGCTCCCCCCACCTCAGCCAAGCACCCACTGCCCAGCCCCAGCCCTGCTGCACACCCCGTTGCAGGCAGCGCGTCTGGACCGGTGGCAGGGAGCTGCAGGGGTCAGGGCTGTGTCCAGGCACAGAGCACTCGGGTTTGGTACCCAGCCACGGCCTCCACTGCTGCATCCTCTGCTCTGACCAACATCACACATCTCTGCTGGTCCAACACCCAAATAGCCATAAAAATAGCTCCGAGCTGAGCCCCCAAAGCAGCAGCTGCAGATGCAAGGGCAAAAGCCAAGCGGTGCTCGGAGCTGGCAGCTTTGCGTCTGGCTTCTGCTGTGAAGGAAGTAATTAATTGGAGTAATCACACAAGAGCAGCAGCATGCTTGGGAGTTGAACAACTTTTTATCAACCCCAACATGCTGGGCAGGGGGATGTCTGCCTTCACCCAGGGCAGGAGCAGCCAAAACCAGATGGATACATAAAAGCTCAGCAGAAGGAGAGATGGAGGCTCCAGGCAGAGCTCCAGGGAGTTTCCCTCCACACCAGACACCAGGTTGGTTTCTGAGCAGAGATTAAATAATTTAGCAGTGGTTTGGCAGGGAAGCAGCACTGTAATTTTCTGAGCCTTGCCCAAAGCCTTTCCCCTGGCAGAGTGGTGATGAACTGCCCCAGTTATTGGGGTGGAGAAAGGATCAAAGCACTAAGAGCAAGAAAAGGTAGGCTGAAGTTCCCCTGTGGGGATTGCAGGCTGTGCCCATCACCGTGACCCTTGAAACAGAGGGGGGCCACTTGCCCCTGCTCATGGGCTGAGACATTGGCCCAGCAGGAAATGGATTAATTGAAATTCTTACCAGGAGCAGGGATGCCTTGGGTGATGTTATAGGTGTGGAGGAAAGGAAAAGTCAGCTCTGAGGGTGTGATTTAATCGAGGTGATCCTGCTCGGGCTGGGCTAGATGATCTTTGGAGGTCCCTTCCAGCTCCTGGCATTCTGTGATTCTGTGAGTGCAGACTGAAGGAGTTTGCAGAACACAGCTGGTAATGGCCACGGTTCCATCGCCTCCCCGACACGGCAGCATCCCCCCCGTGTGGTTACAACACTCCTCCCCACCCGGGTGACAGCCGCCGGGTCCAGGAGGGAGCTGAAAAACCCTTTCCTGAAATGGAAGCACTTACAGCATTCCTGGGAGCTTGCAGGAGGGGCTCAGGCCCCCTGTCCCTCGCTGACAGCCACATCAGAAGGTGGACAGAGTCCCTGGGTGTCACCCGACAGCGGGTGTTGGCAGTGGGGCTCCTGCGTCAGGGGGCACGGAGCCTGCTGAGGACAGGCCGGGAGCAGCAGCCACCCTGACTCATCAGGCTTGCACAGAGGACTTGAAGATGAATGTTCAAGGCATTCAATTTTTTATGGTGGCTGACAGTTTATTTTTTAATTAAAGCTGTGCTCAAGCAGGAAGGGCTGGAGCTGTTGTCTCTATGGCTGCTCTGCTCTGGCAGAGACAACAGCTCCAGCCCAGAGCCAACAGCTCCAGCCCAGATGCTCAGGGTGGTGTTTCACCCATCGTTTTGGTAAAGAAGCAGGATGACCTCTGGGGCACAGCCCTTTCCTCTTAGTTTAATCAAACCACTCAAGGATTTTGCAGAGTATTCAGTTGGTTTTCTAAGTAAATCAGCATGAAGAATCTCCTCCAGGCCCTAATGCCTCCAGGATACCCGAGAGGACCGGTCATTAACCCCCTCCTTTCACACCCACAGAGCACACGGCGGTGCAGCCCTAGAGCAGCCTTTCGGCGGCTGCTGCCAGGACACGGGTGGAGCCGCAGCCTGGGGCGCAGCGGCAGCTGCAGTCACAGCAAACCTGAGCGCTGATCGTTCAGCTGCCCCCAGCCCCGCTGCGGGTACCGCAGCTGAGCTCTTCCACACCCCGTGTCCCCTGAGCACAGCTGAGCCCCAGCTGACAGGGACCCCCCGACCCCACTCCAGTCCAAAACCAGAAGCTACTGGGAAAACTCCGCTCCTGACGCAGCCAGCGGCTGCTGGTCAGATCCCCTCCTCGGATCGCTCTCCACAAGAGTCCTGCTCTCAGCCAGTCACTAAAACCAGGCATAAAAGCAAACTTAATTACGTTAGCAAATGGCTCCCAGGAAACAACTGCCTCTTTTATGGAAGTGACCTCATTAGGCACCATTAAATTGGGCACTAACGGAGACATCTGGTGTCTCTGACATCACTGCACCAGCAAGGGATGGGATGCGATGCGGTGCTGTTACCCCCAGGGTTCAGCAGTGGGTTGTTTTTCTGTCCCTATGGTCTGATCTTGGCTGAAAGACACAGGAGTGCCCAGCGCTGGCGTGGGACAGTCTGTGCCAGGCAAACGTGGGGCTACTTCCCACTCCAGGAGCCTGAGAGGCCGCAGGGACCTGCGGCACAGTGGCCTTTAGTGAAGAGGAGGTGGAGAAGCCACAGCTGAAAGAAATCCTGAAGGAGCCAGGGTCACCTGGGCTGGAAACACATCTGCATCAATAACCAGGCAGCACAGCACAAAGAGAGATGATTAATTACCTCTTACTGCATTATTTAGTATTCAAATGATTTGTTGTTTTCTATAACGGTTCATAATTTTCTACTTGCTCCCTTCTGCGGCTCTTCAGCCTTAGTGAACTTCCAGCCCCAGGAAAATGTCTCACCAGAGAAAACCAGTCCTCCAAAGAGCTGGGAAAACTCAGCACACCAGTGGGTCATCCTGTTTCTGGTGGGGTGAGTGATCAGCCCCCTATTTTGGGGCAGTAACTGGCTGCTCTGCTGCTCCCATGGGGGTGAAGAGTGGATGTAGTGAGGTGGGTGCAGAAAGAGACTGGGCATCTTGCTTGAAAAAAATCTGGATTTACAGAAAAGCTGTTGCCTGTGTAACTGAAGGGAGGGTGGGCAGGCTGCAGGATGAGCTGGGGCTGCGGGATCAGCCGGGGCTGCGGGATCAGCCGGGGCTTGTCCTTAGCTGGAGGCAGGATGCAGCAGCTCCAGCAAATCGAGGGTCTTCCCGTGAAAACTCGGTGTCTCGCTGCCAGCTCCTGCAGCAGCTCAGTAACCTGCAGAAAGTAGAGGTGGAAATTAAAGAGCAAGCGTGCCCGTGCCTAAGTGTGAGCAAGCAGAAGGTGACTCCTGCTTTCCCCCATCTCCCATCGCTGCAGCTGAGAGAAGCTGTGATTATGGTTTTGGTATTTGCTGTATTGTCTGCCTGGCAGCTGCTGGGAGCAGCCCCCTGGGCTTTCTGAACAGAACACACGCGATTTACTGAGGCCACTGTGGCCACTGCCAGGGACGGCTGCATGTGGTGATGCTCTGGTCCCACTGGGCCGTGAGGAACGGGCTGCCCAGCCTCCAGGGAGGCTGGAGGGCTCCTGGCTTGGAGCTGCTCTGGGCTGCAGGGACGTCTCTGTGTCACCCACCCGCAGAAGGACCCAGCTGGGCCGTGCCCACCAAAAGCCTGCACAGGGCACCCGGCGAGCGGCTCCAAATCCAGGGTGCCCTGAGCTCAGGTTACCCCGGCACCCACCACAGTGAGTGCCAGGTCTTCCCCATCTGGCTGGTCACTCTGCACCTAAAAAGGACACTCTGAGGTTCAGGTGCAGTGGGAAAAGCCTTTCCTGGCAGCTGGGATTTAATGGCTGATCTGTGGGTGTGCTGGGTCCCGCAGGATGGGTGCTGGGGCTGCCGGCAGACCTGAGACGGGCTCTCCTTGCTCCCAAAGCACAGCGCCGTGTCCCCAGGAGAGGGTCCATCCCCCGCCGGCCAGAAGGGTGCTGTGAGCTCAGGCCAGGCTCAAAGCCTCCTTCTTCCCAGGCAGGGTCCAAGAGCGAGGGTGGCTGGGCGCAGGGCTCTCCCAGCGAGCTCCGTGTCGGTGCCGGCCGGCGGGTGGATGCTCCGGAGCTGCAAGCGGATGCCATCTAGAGGCTTCGGAGAAACTGGTGGCCTCAACCCCACAAGCGCAACCCAAGCTGAGAGGCACCGGGCCGGGGTGACACAGGGTGGCTCTTTCCAAGGCTGGGGGTGGCCGTGGCATCCCATGAAACCCAGCCCAGCCGGTGGCTGGTGTGAGCGTTGGCCCCCAGCGCTGCAGCGGGGGCGAGGGGGCTGCGGTGTAGGGAAGTCCCTGGTGCAATGGGGAAAGAAAGGGTCGATTCTGGCTGGGTTTGACAGCTCCAAAGGGCTGGAAGGAGAAGAGACAAAGGGGGTGAGCCCTGGTGCCGCCGCCACAGCCCGTGTGCCCCGTACAGGGACACATTTGCTCTTGTTCCCAAGCTACAGGCACCCGGTGTAGCTCCACACCTCTGCCCACGGGTGGCCCGTGGGCTCTGCTGCATGCCAAGCGTGACAATGCCCCCAAAACCACCGTGTGGCAAAGATGCAGCCCCCCAAAAGGCATCGTCTCAGCATTGCATCACTTGTAAAGTTTCTTTGGCGACACCGGGCAAATCCACAGGCATCCTCCAGCCGCCGCCCTGAGTGTCCCCACGCTCAGGCTTTGATGTGCTCGGTGAACCGAGGGGGAGGGGGAGCTTGATGGTTACTTTTGTTAAGGTTCATTGTGTCCCTGCTGATAGAGCCCCAGGCCGCTCCCCTGGGCAGTGACACGCTTCACGCCTTCTTCAGACCAGTATTTCACAGCTATGTGTGATCCAACTGGGTTCAGAAGCCCCAATGAATTCAACAAGGGTCCCAGCAAGGTTTTGAAGCCTCACCTGCCTCGTCACACCTCCAGCTCCCACCCCTGGTGCATTTTCCCATCACCCATTTATCACCTGTGTACACCGGTGCTCAAATCCAGCATGGAGCAGGCACCACCAGTGCTCTTCAGCTCGTAAGTGAGACCTGCCTCGCAGTCACCATGTTTATAAACCAGAAAATACTCAGTTTTTTAACCAGCACTGATGTCTAGGGAAGCCAGAAGTTCACTCCTTCCTATTTCTTGCTGTGGGTGGTGAGTGGGTGGGCTGAGGAAACCCTCTGACAAACCCAAATGCTGCTGCTGAACTTCAGTGTTCGTGTCACTGCCGCCTCTGTCCGAAGGGATGTGGGGACCTGTCGAGGGCAGGGCAAAGCAGGGAAAGGAGCCTCGTGGCTTGCAGGGGAAGCCCAGAGGGAAACCTGGGGAATTTGAAATTTGGGCAGTTTTAGCAATACAACAAAGCTGGAGGAAAGGGAAGAGGGTGTGAGGTTCAGGGGAGGAGCAGAAGTAATGTCAGGCCAGGGGGGTTCCTGTGTACAGAAGATCAGACAGCCCCCAGCAACCACACTCTTAATTAGCCAGAACCCCCTCGTTTGGGAAGCTCAGCTGCTTTTAATATCATCTCCCACAACTTTGGAGATTTCCTTCTAAATGATGCTTTTCTGGGAAAATCAGGAGGGCAACCAAGAAGCACCTTTCCAGGGAAATCTTGAGTCCTCAAGCATTGGGACAGGCTGCCCAGGGAGGGGGTTGAGTCCCCATCCCTGGAGGGGTTTAACAGACGGGGAGATGCGGTGCTTGAGGACATGGTCTAAGGGTAGACTTGGTGGCAGTAGGTTAATCGTTGGACTGGATGATCTTAGGGGTCATTTCCAGCCTTAACAATTCTATGATCTGCCCCCAGAGCACTGCTGCCCTGGAGGCTTTAGGAAACTTCACAAGGGAAACCTAAGTCCTGCAGGAAAGTTTGGGGTTGGGCTTAAAAGCCACCCCAATTTGAGAAGAACAAAGAAGGCACAGTTAGCACAGCTCTGTGCCCCACAGATAAGCATTGCCTTCTTTCCCCAACAACCTTGTTGCAAAGGGGGAAAAATAAAAAGGTGGGGGGATGAATTTAGCTGTGAAAGCTGCTCAGATGCTTTGCTGGAGGTTTGTTTACTTCCAGCGCAGCGGGATCACTGAAACGGCCTGATTAAAACAAAGACCAGCGATGCACACACACACCGAGCGCCTGTGGAGTGTTTAAAGCTAACCCAGACCCTGGGAAGCTGTCCCTGACCTCCCCAAACAGTTTCATTCCTCCCTCCTGTCCCATTAAAAAATAAAACCACCTCAAGTCACAGCATGGAGGGTGCAAAGGGGTGTCCCCAGCACCGTGGAGCTGGGGGTCCCTCAGGGTGAAGTGTCCTGCTTGCTGACAGCCCCACGCTGGAACACGTGCCTTTTGCTTGGCCTGGTGGCACCTGGGACCTGATGCCCACTGACACACCTGTCCCTCACAGGAGCACAATGAGCTGAGCTGTGCTTCGTGCCAGTGCTGCGAGGAGGTTGGCGGAGCATCGGCCTGGTGGCAACACCGCCCTGGGCAACGTGCAGCCCCAGCACCCTGAACCCCTGGCATCTAACCGTCAAAAATAAACACACACCTCGTCACCCAAGCCTTGCCACCCCACAGCAGGCTCCTTCCCTCCATAAAACACCTTTTTTTCTTCAATCCAGGCCCGAGGTGCCTTTTTCTGAGGCCTCAGCAGCAGCGGTGCAGGGTTAACCCAGTGGAGGTGGCACCACACAGCTTCGCACCCTCACCACACCGGGCACCTCACCACAGCAGTTAAGGTTGTGTTACCTCAAATGGCCCAAATTTGGATTCCAGGCTCCTAACACTGGGGTGTCACTCAGCAGGTTGATGTGGGGAGGGGAGCAGGTGATCCCCCAGTGTCTGTGGGAGAGCCCTAAAACCATTTTGGCTCATCAGGTTAAACCTGAGTTTTATTTGTGACTCGTGGCTGGACCAGCTGATGTATCTTTAATTTGTATTGTTCACCCAGCCAGCTTTAACCTCCTTGTTCTCCACTCATGGGTAATTTGTGGTTGACTCTAGCACAATTATGTTGTAATTATTATTTTTTTTAGAGTTCAGATACAAACATTTTTGCATGTTCTCAAATTTCTGGAAACTCTCTGGCACCAACATATAGAAATTCCTACCCTGGAGCGAAGGCAGATGCGGCACCTGGGTAGAGCCCAGGGCAGGGTGAAGGGGCTCAAGGGCTGGGGGCTCATGGGGAGGGACAGAATCCCGCCTGGAAGGGCAGCAAGGGGTTGGAAGGGTCCCTGCAGCTGGTGAGAGGGCTCATAAACTGGGGCTTTACAGACCGGGGGTGGGGGCAGAGCGGGAAGGGTGGGTGCTTGGGACGGGCATGGCGAAGGGCTGAGGTGTTTGGGAGTCTGCAAAGCAGGCTGGAGGAGGACGGTGTCTTGGGTGTGACTGAGTAGACTTAAGAGTTAGAAAAGCTGCTCTGGAGGGGGCTGTGTCCTCCCAAGCTTGTGCTACACCATCCCCTCGTGCCTGTGCCACACGCTGCAGCTCTCGAGTGCTCACCCTTCATGTGACACTGAGCTCGCCGAGAGCAGGACCAGTGAATACAGCTGCTGGCTCCCCTTTGTCTTTTCTTGAGGCTCTCAGCTCTGAAACACCTTGAGCCCTTCCAGCCCTGGCAGGCTGCAGCATCTCTGGTGGCTGATGGAGGCAAAGTGGAGTTTCTCTACTGCCACAGGCCTTGCTGAGGGTCCTCGAGCCCAGCAGAAACTCCCTCTTCAAAGGAAGGACTGGGAAATTTGTGGCTTTGGCATCCTGAAGCCCTTACAACCTTACCCAACCCAGACACAAAGGCTTTCTTCTCCCAGCCTGTTCAGGGCCATGGCCTGGCTCCAGCTGGAGGACCTCACCTTTCCTCACCACCTTGGGACACACACCAAAGCCACGTGGAGGCAAGTGGCCCGAGATGCGATGGGCATGGATGGAAAGAAGGGCAAGAGTCCTCGAAAGCCTCAGCCTCCACGACCCACCGCTCCCAGTGCTCTCAGCCCAAGCTTTTAACTGTCTGCAGCCAAGTTACACATGATGCAGACTTAGGAGGAGGAAGATCTGCCTCAAGAGAAGGGCTGAAAGACTTAATTAGCTGCCTGCTGGCACTTAGCAATTACTGTTGTATGGTACGGCCCAATTACGGTACTAATAACTGCAGTTCTCTGGAAATTCAGTGATTAATAACACTAATAATTCTACTGACCTCAAAGTAATTGCAGAGCATTAAAGGAGAAAAGTGTTTCTAATTAAGTGATTCCCAATCCTTCTGTTTTCTCTTTTTCTGAGCCTCTGGTTCCCTCTCAGCTGTCCTGGCCCAGCTGGGGACACAGGACTGGGACAGAAAGCGCTTGTGTGTCCCCCATCCCCCCAGTGAAGTGTCATCCCTGGAACTCTTCAGCACTTAAACCGAGCCTGTGCTAACCATAGTCCTGTGCTCTGTGATGCCTTCTGGTGGGAAGTCTTTGTCTCACTGCCGGACCAAGGCCCCTGGAAGGAGACCCAGCAGACCCCCCCAGGCTCCCATGGGTGTCACTGCACATGGGAAAGGAGTGGCAATGCTCAAACACTGGCTCCCTGGTGCTTGCTCAGCACCAGGCTCTTTCCATTGATTTCATCTTGGAGCTGAATCACAAGGATAAACATTTCCCTCTGGGAAAGTTCTGGAGGATGATGAAAGGGTCCAGACTGCTCTGTTTTGTGTGGGGAAGGAAAAGGGATGGGAAGATGAAATGTTATCTGGAAAAAAACCACAAAGTGACCTAACCTCTTTCCACAGGCTCTCCCGGAGCTGGATGAGCCACAGGGATGCCCCTGGAGCACGCGGGATGCTGGACGCCAGCATCGCACCGCCCCTGCTGGAGGATGTCCCTGTGGTGCTGGCTGTCTCCAGGGAGAAAATACTGGTGGTTCTCTCTTTCTGCTGCTGCAGACACTGCTGGGGCTGGAGTCTGGGCTGGGATGGCCAGGCAGTGGGTGGAAACATAGATCAGGAGCTGCTGGGAACCACGCTGGACTATTGGCAAGCAGGGAAGCAGGAGCGCTCCCCTCCCCACACCGGGAACAAATGGCCTCTCCCTGTGGGTGGTCAGAGAAACCCCAAACCCTTTCAAACAAGGAACCAGAAAAGGCCGTGGTGTCTGGAGGTGAAGAAGGGTCTGGGTCCCTTTGGGGGTGCTGCTGTGCAGCATCGTTGCTGCCTGGCTGGGCTCTGACTCAGCCCCAGGCAGCCCCAGCATGTGGTTTCCTCCTGCCAACCTCTTAACGGTGATTGAATCTAAAGTGATGGTGGCTGTCGTGATTGGAATGTGATGTCTTTCAAAATCAGAAAGAAACAGAAGCAGTTCAGGTCTAGAGGCTGCACTTGGTGCTTGAAGTGATGCTGAACATGGCCTGAAGCAGAGTCTGGCTGAGCTCTGTTAACACTGAAACCTAATGAGGACAAAAGCTGTGTGTTACTAAGCAGCTTGCTCCGGCACTGTGGCTTGGGGAGGGTCACACTCAGCATGCAAAGAGCCCAGCAGCCCCATCTCCTTCAGCAGGAGGCAAGTCCTTGTCTCATCCTCTTGTGCTTCGGCCCATCAGTGAGGGAAAAGTGACTGAAACACCAAAATGTTGAGATGCTGCAGGTGGGTGGGTTTCCTTATCTTCCAGTTCTAAAATGCAGCAACGGAAAGCAGAAAGGCAGAGAAATGAGAGAGTTCTAAGATGATCATTTATGTTTAAAAATAACTAATAACTAATTTCACTGGACAGCCTGAACAACACTCACCAGCCAGGCTGAGCCACACTCAGTGGTCTGGCTGAACTATGCTCACTGACCAGACTGAACCACACTCACCGGTTGGGCTGAACCTCGCTCACTGACCAGACTGAACCACACTCTCTGGCCAGGCTAACCAGGCACTCTGGCCTGGCTGAACCACACTCACCAACTGGGCTGTCCATGCTCATCAACTGGGCTGAACCTTGCTCACTGGCCAGATTGACCATGCACACCAGGCAGGCTGAACCACGCACTGACCAGGCTGCCCACACACCCTGACTGGGCTGCTCACTCTCACCGGCCAGGCTGAACCACACTCACTGGCCAGGCTGAACCACACTCACCTTGTGCTTTGAGGGGTGATGGGAAATGCCAAAATGTCCTACTCATACCTGTTCACAGATGGGCCACCATTGTTTTGTTGAAGAAGCCAGCTATTAGCAAGCTCCTGTAGCTCCTTTGGGCTCTAATTTTGTCTGGCTGGGGTTTGGTGTGGGTTTTTTTCTACTCCAGCATGTCAGAGACATTTACAGAAAACACCATCAAAAGGCCTGAAAGTGTAGAGGACTAAACTGACTGGTGGCCCCAGGATTTGCCAGGCTGGTTTTTATCACACCACTGGCAGCCAGGAGAGGCTACAACTGTGTTAACATGGGGTTTGGGGGGTCAACACTGAAATCACATCATGGCTGACTGCTGTCAACCAGCTCCCTGCTCATCCTGACCCCATCCCTCCGACAGCATGATGGGAAGGAGAACTGTGGGGCAACGAAACGCACCAAAGCCAGATGAACAAACAGCACACAGGTCTGTTGGAGGCTGGGATGTAGGATCAACACTCCCACCAAATTGGGTGGGAGTGTGGATCTGCTGGAGGGTAGGAAGGCCCTGCAGAGGGATCTGGACAGGCTGGATGGTTGGGCTGGGGTCAACAATATGACATTCAACAAGGCCAAATGCCGGGTCCTGCACTTTGGCAACTTCCCCAGGCAACGTCACAGGCTGGGGCAGGAGTGGTGGTTGACAGCCACCTAAACATGAGCCAGCAGTGTGCCCAGGTGGCCAAGAGGGCCAATGGCATCCTGGCTTGGATCAGGAACGGTGTGGCCAGCAGGAGCAGGGAGGTGATAATCCCCCTGTATTCTGCACTGGTGAGGCCTCACCTCGAGTACTGTGTCCAGTTTTGGGCCCCTCACTTCAAGAAGGACGTTGAGGTGCTGGAGCGTGTCCAGAGAAGGGCAACGAGGATGGTGAAGGGTCTGGAGAACAGGCCCTACGAGGAGGCTGAGGGAGCTGGGGAAGGGTCTGGAGAACAGGCCCTACGAGGAGGCTGAGGGAGCTGGGGGTGTTTAGTTTGGAAAAGAGGAGACTGAGGGGAGACCTTATTGCTCTCTACAACTCCCTGAAAGGAGGTTGCAGTGAGGTGGGGGTTGGTCTCTTCTCCCCAGTAACAGGTGACAGAACTCGAGGTAATGGCCTCAAGTTGTGCCAGGGAAAATTTAGGTTGGATCTTAGGAAGAACTTCTGTCCTGAGAGAGTCCTCAAGCACTGGAACAGGCTGCCCAGGGAGGTGGTTGAGTCCCCATCTCTGGAGGGGTTTAACAGACGGGGAGATGCGGTGCTTGAGGACATGGTCTAAGGGTAGACTTGGTGGCGGTGGGTTAATGGTTGGACTGGATGATCTTAGGGGTCATTTCCAGCCTTAAAATTCTATGAAATATGGCTGCAGGCCGCTCACACGCCATTGCCCGCCGACTCCTGGTCACTGTGGCCACAGCCCCAACTCGTGGTGAGCGAGTGCTGCTCACGTGGTGGTTGCCAAGCGGAGGGAGCATGTGTGGAGCCGTCGGGCGGACAAAGAGAAAAGTGATGCTTAAGGGAAAAGACCAGAATGAACAATTGGTTTATCCTGCAAAATCTCCAGCGAGGAGCTGGGAGCATAAAGACGGAGGCCAAGCTGCAGGGAGGGTCTGGTAAGGTGAAGATTGGTTCTGGTTTATAATCTGTAAGGTTTTCATGCTAAGAAAATTTACTGCAAAACAAGCACATCAGTGGGTTAAAAACTGGAAACACGGGATCCTTCTTTAAAACCACACAAAATATTTTATAGCTAACTACAAACATGGCAGTAGACATTTAAAAGATCTCTTAGTGCAAATTTACGCTGACTTTTTTGTTTTCTTTCCTAGAATTAAAGCTGCCCAAATCTTCAAAGACTTCAGGGCTCTTTCAACAGCTGAATTACAGTCACAAGTAACAAAATAAACCATCAAGTTTAAATAGAGGGAAAAGATAACCCTCACAATTCACTTTGGTATCAACTCATACACGAAAGATCACTCTCTTGACACATTTTCTAAGGCTGTGAAATGGCAAACTTTTAGTATTTTAATTTATGGTATTTTGGTTCCAGAAGAAGGGCAGCTAACCTGTCAACCATCTCACCTTTTAGATCTAAACCCTGCTGAAAGGAAACTGGGTTGAAGCTATTTGCCCCTCAAAGCTCCTCTACAAACAGACGAGATGCAAATGACAGGACAAGCCCTGAGTAAGGCCTCTCCCAGGAGCAATCCCTGCTCCAGAGCTGCAGCAAAGAGCCAGCTCCAGGAAGCTGCATCACCCCAGAGTGCTCTCCAGTTATTTGGGCACCTCCACTCCTGATGCCAAGAGGAGCACAGGCTGAATGGAACCCAGGGTTTGACCACTTCAGGACTTGAGCGACGCGGGTTCTGCTCTAGGGCAGGTGGCTGCTGCTTTCTTCCATCCTGAGAGCTCAGTGCAGCCCTACGGGCACAGCTGGAGCACACAGAGGGGTGTCAATGCTCCTGAAGTCTAAGAGACGGTGTAGGTGCAAGTCAGACTCTTAAACCAACTTAGAGTAAGATCTTTTGAAAAGAAATGTATTTTCTTCATAAATACAGTACAATTACATTTTACAATGTCTTTTTACTTTCTAGACACAAAAAAGCTACCTTTAAAAAAACAGTTCCTATACAAACACATGAAGAGACACACACCCCCCCCTCCCCACACCGCCCCCCGCCCCAGGAAACCATCGGCTGCCGCGGGAAGCAGCACAGGGGGTCCAAGCGAACCTGTGCCAGGTCCCTCCCCGCAGGGCTCTTGCGGGGCTTGGCCGCACCGTGTTTCTACCTCCACCGTCTGAGAAGCAAGGGAAAAGCGTGTTGCCCGGCCGGGGCCCTCGGGGTTCCTTGTGTGAGCGGCCACAGGCCGCGGCTGTTGACACTGCTGGAGCTGAAGGACACGGCTCGGGCCTACAGCTCCGCTGTCTCCTCCCTCAGGCAGCCTCAGGGAGGAAGCGAAGCTCATGCTGGTTTTAGCCTCTCTCTGAACTTGACAGCATCTCAGCCCCTGACAGTGCCCGCTGACCTCACCTTGCAGGCTCCTGAGGAGCAACACAGATCCCCTGTGAGACCACAGACCAAAAACTGCTGCTCTAGACCCTACGAGAGTTGCCAGGTAGTAGGAGCTTTGTGGGGCTACTACTGACATCAGGCCAGACGGAGTAAGAGCTCCCTGGAGATCTCAGGCAGCTCCCTGAGCTGTCAAATCCCAGAGGAGTTGTCCGAGGGAAGGACCTGTGAGTTTGGCCGTTCTGTTAGCAGTGAAAGAGGAGAAACAACTAAACTTGATCTTCTTGGTTTTCTCTACAAAGAATATGTGGCTTTCTTTATAAAAGCTACAATTCTGCTTCTAGTACCCGAGTTTAGGAAAAACTCTTGGTCTAAAGTTTTGGTTTGCAAAGTAGGTAATTTCAATCACTGTGTTAGAAATCACTTTCTACTAGAAATGAGCTCTATGGAAGGAAACTATGTGTGCAGTTTGTTGCCTTAAAGCAGTTTCTGTTTGAAAACGAAATAAAAATCTGTACAGAGAGACCAAAGACTATAGTACACATCTTCCTCAAAGCAAGCAGCTCTTTTACATTCACATCAGGATGGCTCTGAGGAAGCTCAAGGGAAAAATACATTCCTGATGGCTCCTAGTGTGTCAGCATGGGGAGATGACCTCAAACCTCCATGTCAGAAGTTTGGGGGGGGTTGCTTTTGGGAGAAATTAAAATAAGGCAAAGAACCTGACCTAAACAATGCAAGAGCACACCATCTTCTCCCAAATTTACCTCCACAGGCACAGAACTGCTAAGGCTCCTGCAATCCTGGCAGCCTGGGCTGTCAGAGACCACCTGGCTTCCATTGTCTGGAGGAGACAGTTGCTGTCCATAATCTATTTTATTCACAGAACAGTATAATGTCTTTTTTTTTTTTCTTTGTAAAAAAGGATAACAGAGGCACTCAGTTTGAACAGAAAGAGCTGCAAGGAGGATAAACAAATTATTTTTACCTAGTCCAACTGAACAGCCAATATCAACTGGGGAAAATAAGTTTTCTAAACCAGATATTATCTGCAAAGGACCCAAATTTTCTTAGACATCTGAGAATTAGTATGAATCAAGTGAGTTGGAACTGTTTCTCTACAGCCCAGCAGTTGAAAAACCTCTCTCCTATTGCTGAGAAGTACTTGTAAAGATGGAAAATATTTTTTCCTATCTTTAAAAGAACACTCAACATCTCTCCTCCCCTCAGAGACACTCAATTTGATCTCCCTTACTGTTCATTCTAAGCTCAAACCACAAAACATCATATTGAAAATTAGGATGAAATGGGAGAAAGATGGACACCTTGAGCTGATGAGAAGTGCTTCTCCTGCATTTTTCAAACAACTGTGGAGGAGGAAATCACTTCAAATCATGCACAGCGGGCATTACCTCACACAATGGGATGGAATTAAGCTAAAAGAAATCAATGTAAGACATTCACAGGGATGAGAAAGAAGAGGCTGTGAACAATGTGTCTAGAAAAAGGTGGGAACCAATTCAGGCAGATTATTAGAATACACTTAGGGAAGGCCTAAGACAGCCCTGTCTGGGAGGACGATGTCCCACATGGCAGAGAATAGCATGGGAGGGCCAGGCTGTTTAGACTTCATTCATACCTTATCATACACATTTTGCTGTCTCTAACTTCTGTGAGTCTACAAATACAGCCTGGGAAACACTGACAAGCAGCAGATCTGCTAGAAAAGATGGGAACTGATCATCACTAGAAGACAAGCGTCCAACTCACGGCTGACCTTCAGGCACTCACCTGTGCGGCGGACAGAAGGCACCTCCTTTCACCTCCCAACGTCCAAGGTGAAACTCACATTAGATCTGTTGATCTGGGAAGGCTGTTTCAGTGGGACACTATCAGCAGAATCAACTGAGTAGGAATTGAGGACAGTCACTGACTGTTCAATGATCAATTGCTGATTTTCCTTATTTCTGGGGTGGAATGATCTGAAATGACAATCCAGCTACTCTAATGCTGCACAGAAAGCTGAGAGTAGCCAGGTTCCCAGCTCATGACCACTGGCTAATTAAGTATTTTAACATTCAAGTAAAAAAAATTAAAATAGTAGTTTTTAACAGAAATTAATATTGAAGTGTTTTAATAAAATACAAATACAGTAACAAAAAATACTTGTTTAATTCTAGTGGTCTTAATATCTCCCTACAGGATCTGCAACCAAATCATTGCTGCATCTGTGCTAGTTCCCACAAATCCAAAAGTGACCCTCATGACTTTAATGTGTAACTTCCCTCTGGGACTTTCTTTAACCCACTCCCTCCAGTCAGATGAAGGAAAAAAAAGTATTTTGGAAGGAGAAAATTTGCCATCTGAAACTTTAGACAGAGCTTCTCTTTACAGCTCTGCCACTGAGGCTTTGCTACATGAAAAAGAATAGAGTATCTCCAAGGAGGAGGAGAGTACAAAGTAGAAGGGCATTTGAAATACAGAAAGAGCTGCTACAGAGAACTCCACAGCTTCTCCACAGATGCAGGAGATTAAAAGCAACAGGGCTTGCATCATGGTTAATTTGGAGCAGTCCTGCTAAAGCAAATGGAACTACAATGGCAGAAATCTGATCTTACTGGTCAGGACTGAGCTTGTAAACTCTCCTTTTCCAATTTACATAAAATGTGAATGGAATATATTATTTACTATCCTCTCTATAAATTATTGAAAAGTACTTAAGTATAAAAGCATGGAAAAATCGGCTGCTAAAACTAGAAATGTGAAATGTGACATGAATCACCAGAGTAATTTTTTTTTAATACAGAAATAATAGCATTTGGGAAGTAAAACAAAACAAACAAACAAAAAAAGACAACTATTACCACACTGAAAATGGAAATCTTCCCAGCCTGTGATTGTGACAAACCTGTACTGAGTTCTTACACTGAGAGTAAAGAGATAGTGTAAGGAGAGATCTCTCTCGATCACAGCTCAAATGAGTAAGTTTCTCTGAACACCTGTCTTATGAAACCACTGAGTGATGCTCACAACTGAGTCCCTGGTCCTGACTGCTGTAAGGCCCTTATGCCCATCTTACCATTTTCAAGCTAGACATTAATTAACAGCTGTGAGAGCAGGTACTCCTGGTTAAGAAACTAAAAACACTGAAATGAACCCTCAGGTGCAGTGTGCCTAAGTTCTCGGGTTTTTTCTCCAGATGCTACCAGATCCAGTATGTAAAGAATAAAGGGGTAACTGTCAAAGAACAACTGTTATGGGTTTTTTATAATTTAGAACAAATTATAAATTAACCTGTCCATACTTTTGAGACATAATATACAAGAGCAAACAGCTAAGTGGTTCTTTTATTACTTGGGTACTACAATTTTTTTTTTCCAATAAAAATGTCTTTTAAAAATGTCTTGTTACTGTATCCCAGCTCAGATCCTGGTACAGCCTTTCAGATGAGGTATTCTACCATCTCTCCATCTGGGAGGTCCTGCCCCATGGCCTGAACAGGAGCTTTTCTTTCAAGAGTGCTGGAGTGGAAGAGCGGCCCGTCTACATGATGAGATGAAACAAGAGACAGACAATCAAAGCTGTAACTTCAGTGAGGTTAGAAAGGCGATGTCAACATTTTAGGAGACAAGTAACAACCCCTTATTTAATTTCTTAAGAAAAAATAAATTTTCCATCTATGTAGCCAGACAAATAAAGATGTTTTATCAAACTCCCATTTGGGTATCTCCCACTGATAAGCAATGGCATATAAAACTGGAGTGACTGCATTTAAACCAAGGTAGTGAGTGCAGACTCACCACAAAACCTGTTCCCCCATCTCCCTCGATATCCATTAAAGAGCACAGCAAGATGCACAGCAGACCAGCCAAATTCACTCTTCCATAGAGAACAACATAATTGTAATGTGTCTGTAAGTAGAAGAGGCAAGGCTGTGTAATCTGCATCGATTTGGCAGAGTGCGCTGGAAAACGAGCAGCTCTTGCCAGCTCAGAGCTCTGTGGGAAGCAAATTCAGCTTCTGCAACAGTCACTGTTAACTGGATCTACCTGCACCAGTGCTAAAGCAGCAACTGGGACAGCACAGTAATGAGGCCACGCTGCCACCACAGTCACCTTTCCTTGTTCTCCCTCGCCCCCAGCTGAGCCCACTTTTCTGTGAACACCCGCTGAAGGGCAACAGCCCGTTTCTGCAGCACGTTCTCAGATGCCTGAAACCCCACCTGCTCTTGTGACCCACTTCAGGGCTGACACTGACACAGACTATATCAGCATTTGCATACAGCCAATTTGCTCAATTCTTAAATCTTGCTATACCTCTCCACTCGCTGTGCCTATGCTTGTGCTACCATTCTTAGGGCTTTTTTTCCCCCCTTAGGGCACTTAAGACCCCTCAGGACATTGTCATGCTGCCTCTGGGACACATCTGTCCTCACAAAAACTAAACCCAGTTTTCCTGAAAGGAAGAAGGGACAGCAGGGCCTGCCCCAGGAGAAGAATGGACAGGGAGTCAGTGGCAGGGACCCCTGTGGGAGGGCAGCTGTGCTTTGTTACCTGTTTTGTCTGCACTGTAGGCCAGGCTGGCACTGGGGAGCCTTCCTGGTGCGGGAGCTGCAGTGGAAGGGGCAGCTTTGCTCTGGTCGTTCCCCCGGTCAGTCTGGGTGCTGCAGTCTCTGCTGCCTGTTTTTGAGTGGGCTGACAGCAAAGGTGTGGAAGGAAGGACTGGAGAGGGGGTGGAGGGAATGGATTCGGAGCGATATTCTGTTCCCAGCAGAACACCTTTTGGAAAAAAAAGGGAAGAAAATGTCACAGTCCCAGCAAACTAACTGGTATCAGTTCCACACCCTGCTGCAGGACTTGCTCTAGGATCTGGAAAGCACCCTGTGCTTCAGCAGACAGCTCTGATTTACCTTTCTATAGCATCTTCCACCATTGGGTGCTGAAGCACACAAAAAAAGGATTAAAAATCATCTAAGATTTGCTGTGCTACAACTCATTTTCTCTGACAACAGTGTTGAGCCATTCCAGACAGGTGTCAGCTACCACAGGCACAACACTACAGGGCAGCAACCCTGATCAGTGTTTCTGCTCCTGTTCAAGGAGACTTTACACCTTCAGACAGATGTAACAACCCAGCAAACACTTGGGACAACTCAAAACTGTACCTCAAAGATCCCTAAAATCAGGTACCAAATTGGGAATAAAGGCTTGTGCATTCTAATGACAGAACCTGGACACCAGAAGTCTCTGTCTCCCAAAAGTGATTCAAACAAGCAGATGAGCCAAAATGTGTCCCACCTTGCTCACAGTCAGCTTTACAGCACATTAGAACAGCAGATCTGTCTGCCCAACACAACTGCCTTCTGCTGCTTCTGCCTCCCCTCTAAGCAGTGACTCACATCACTGATCTGCTGCTGTTATTTAAAACTCACCAAGGCTGCCTTTCCAGCTCTTGTCCTCCCTCTTCTCCTCCAGGATGGGAGTGCTGCTCAGCGTGGACGAATGGGACAGCAAGCCTGAGCCGGCGTTCGATATGGACATCAGCGACTTGGCAGGTCTCATGGAGGAGAGCTGGTCTGTCTTACCAGGCTCCTTCCGGGAGCGCTGCTGCAGGACTTTGATCATGGCGTCCTTCTCGATGATCTGAGCGTGCAGAGTCTTGATCCTTTTTGAGAAATACAAAGAGGAAGAATGTACTTGTGCTCCTGTCTCTGCAGACAGAGGCCTCAGTGCTCCCATGACTCCCTTCAGCATATGGGGAAGCAGAGAGAGGATGCAAGGGAGGTTATGGTCCAGAATCCTGGCTGCTCACTGGCCCACCCGAGCAGGTCATGCGTGAGACCTCCTGTACACGTGTGTGGGATAACAGCACTGAGATGCCCACCTGCCTTTGGCTGCTGGAAGCTAAAACAGCTACAGAAGGGGCTTCGAGATGAAGCTGAGCATTTTGGGCAGGACATGAAACAAACAGATAGAGGAGGATTAACACACTTTTGGGAGTCTCCATTGGACCCAACCCCAAGGAAAACAGTTCTGTGAGACTTTTAAGAGGTGGCCAGAGCCCAGGGTCTGATGGAGATGCCCTGAAGAGAGAAGAGGAACAAGCTAGATGCAAAAAAATCTATGACAAGGCTTTTTTTGCATTAGCTCTCAGTACTGAGACAGGTTTTGGACTGCTGTGCAGATAATTCCTTGGCCAAACAAGCATCTGGCACCCTACATCACGAATTTGTGTTTCTGAGGCATCTAGTCAGACAGTGAATTTAAAATCCCTCTCCTAAAGATGCCAGATAGGACCAAACCACATTTTACCTTCCCTCCATGTCGAGACACCTCCTGTTGGCAAGCAGGATCTCCTCCTCCTCCTTCTGAATGCGAGCTTCCAGCGAGGTGTCGTAGCTAGGGTTCGGCGAGTGGTTGATCGCTGTCGTGTCCCTGAGAACAAGCAGTAGAGCACATGAAGGACCAGCTAAGTTTGCCCCTTCCCTCCAAGTAACACAGAATTATTGCTCAGCAGTAACAAACAGTAACATCTACTTTTTTTTTTGGGNGGGGGGGGAGTTTAGGCTGGCTCAGTGTCTTCCAAAAGTCCAACTCCCACACCAAATGAAAGCAGGATTACAGAAAGACACAAGTCATCCCAAGGACAGTCAATCTCCTGCCCATGCCTGGCCAAGCACCAAACCAACTCACTGTACTATTGTAAGCTGATCCATGAGGCAAATCGAAGGGCATGGCAAAGGGGAAGGACAGTACAGAACACCAGGTACCTTCTTTGAATTAAAATAGCACAAACTTCGCTTCAGATATAAAGTTTTTTGCCCTTCCCCTTCCAACAGTATCATACAGGGAATCTGACTATCAAGGAAGTAAGTGTGGATGGTTCTTAAGCAATCCTAAGCAGCTCAGTCCAAAACCCTTGGGAGTGAGCTGACAACAGTGTTAGACTGAACCCACACAGTGCCTGGTGCAACTGCAACACCAGCTCAGTCCACTCACCAAAAGGTCCCGATTCTGTGTGATGCCATTCAGCCAGAACAAAGTCACTGTGCTACACTCTGCATCACTGTGTGACTCATGCTGTTAAAAGCACATTTCAGAGCCATGTATTAATAAGAAAAAAACAAACACACCAAAAATTCTGAGTTAACGGGAGCTGCAGTCCATTGTAATAAAAAAATCTGTTCTCTCAGGCCCAGCAGGTCAGAGAACTGCCTGGAAAATGTACTTTTCACTCAGTGAAAGTTCAGATCAGGAACAGCAAAGCACCAAGATAAAGGGCATAAGAAAGTCATTCATCAAATGATCCCAACCTGACCCAGACTCCTGCCTGTGCTGTAAAGGATCCTTCCTGCAACCTCAACTTCCAAAGGGATGCTGTTTTCCACTATCAAAAAAAAAAGGGAGAGAAATCTGTGCATGTGTAGATGAGGTTGCCACTGAAACGAGAGGAATCCCTCACAGTCTGTCTTTTTGATGGAGATACAAGTTGTATGCAGCTGGCACCTAGAGCAGGGATACTGACACTAGTGGAGTACTCTCTTCTGGTGGAGAAGGAGCTAGAAGGAAATGGAAAAATAGAAGTTGTCTCTTTCCTGACTGGAAGGTGTTCTTGTTCATTTAACAAAACCTGAACATGCCTAACACTTCCTGTCATTCCATGATAAACAATAGCCTAGACCCCTACTTATCAGCACATGCTGAAAACACAACATGGCCTTTAAGGACAAGCAGTAAGAGCCTTTAGAGACTCTCTAGGGAGGTGGGAAACAGTGCACAAAAAGCATCAATATCCTAAAATAACAGCCTGCCTTTGGAGCAGGATACTATCAGTCTTTAAATGCTAACACAGCCGATCAGGAACTTTACCCCTCTAATTCTAACATGATCTTACAAGCTAGGAAGTCAGCTGCAACAGCATCCCTGTTGGAATCTGAAACACTTCATGAACTCATGAGACAATCTAAGATACAATCTGCCATCAAGAACCAGAAGGTAGTGAGCAATGAAACTCCAGGTAAGCAATATCTAGTGCTAAAGAGCTGCACTCCAGCACCAGCTCTTGTTTCCCCACTAGCTGAAGCACTTGGCCTTGTTTACAGCCCTAACAAGTGTTTCTGCACAGTTGTCTTGGAATGTGAGCCTCTCACCGAATTTCAGACACCCTTCCCTTCCCACCCCCACAGGCAGTGCTCTCCATACACAGCAGAATGTTCTGAGCAGCATTTCCTAGTGGATCTTTCTGGTTAGTAACCATGTTGAGGACAATACCACAAAGTAATTTGCCAAACTGTTCTGGAGAACAAGGAAGCCATTTAGGGTGAATGATATGAATCACCAAGCTTAGCCCATCTCACATGACTTCAGTGAGGACTGATTCCTGCTTAAAAAAATAAAACCCCAAAATCTAACTTTGAATCAACAGCTTTTAGGAATGGCTCAGAACAATTCCAGTCTAGAAAACAGCTCCTGCATGTGGGGAATGTTCCCCTGGAAAAAAGTTCCTAATTGTCAGCAATTGCACTTGTCCCAGGAAAAGCAGCCAAGCTCCAGTGGCATACAGGAGTCTGAGATGCCATTCAGACAGCAAGGACAGGTGTCACAGGAGAGTGGTAAGACAGCATCCCTGGGTGGGAAATATGACATTCAACTGGAAAAAGAAAATAATCCCTGTACTATGAAGAGTCTCATTTACCTCTGAGCAGCCACAGTTGCTGCTGCATCCAAAGCAAACTGTCTCATCACACTCTCCTCCAGGTATTTCTGTTCCCACTTGGTCATGTCAGCTTCCAGAGCAAGAATCCTCTCCTCCTTCTCCCGCAGGAGTTCCATCAGCGCTGTGGCATTGTACTCTGAGACGTTGGCTGCCTGGGATGTACCCTGACGCTGATTTACAAAAGCAGGGAGGGTGGCAGAAAAAAGGAAAAAAAAAAGGAAAAAGAATTTATTTTGCTGCTTTGGTTTGTCCTTCTAAATGCAAAAGCTTTTTGAAGGGTTTCTTTTCAGGCCAGCTATTAATGAGCTTTATATGAAATCTCAAACTGAGAACAACATTTACAAACAATATAGCAGTAAATATAATGAGGTTACTTAAAGACAAAACACCACCTAGCTATACAGCTATGCCTCAATCTTGTCATGTGCTGGATCCCCTGGTGCTCTTTTACTGGGTATTCTGGTTGGAATGGAAGAATTCAATCAAGCAAAACCAATAAAAATGCCAGCAAACCCGAGATTGTAGCTAACAAAAGAAAAATTTGCTAATTTTTCAAGATGGAAAAGAACCACTGCCCTTCTTTTATGTGTGCTGTAGGGTACAGTGTGCAATCTCACAAGAACCCTGGTGTGGCAGGAGGAGAGAGCAGGTACCTGCTGCATCCGGAGAGATTCCAGTTCTCTCTCCAGCCGGGTCCGCAGCCTGTGTTCCAGCTGTTCCCGTTTCTCACATGCTGCCTGCAGCTGAACCAAGGCCTGCTGCATCTTCTCTACCTTCTCAACATAGACCTGCTTCTTTTTGAGCTGAAACAAAGAAAGAAAACCCAACAGAAGTTAAACAACGAGAACAAGCGTGTGAACTCTGGCCTTGTACATGTCACTGAGCACAGAAACAGCAGCCAGAAAGAGCATGTCCAGATGATGCTGTCAGCACACCTCAGACTCCTACACAGGACTCACCACTCAGGATGTTACAAGTCCTTCCCACCTCTGCTTTCCTACCAGGTGCATTTGTTTTGTTCTCGGTGACCCCATGGTAACAATGGGGAAACTGAGGCAATTATCTGTTGTGAATGGTTGAGAGAAGGGGCAGCTGGGTTCATAGCAGGGTGTTAGAGTGCCTTGACATATGCTCCCCAGGCAACTGTTAAGCAAGGACAGGGATCAGAGCTGGTCCATGAGTTGGGAACACTTTTCAGTGCTATCTTGAAAACTGCTGGCAATGCTTTCAGGAGATTAAGCAGGAACTGAACCAAAACCTGCAGGGACCCTATCCCAGTCCTGTAACAGGAATGACCAGGATCAAAGCATACCCTAGACATGGCCTGTGCTCTCTCCACTGGGTGAGAGTTGGGTTTATTCTCACAAGCCTGAACATTAGAGTTGGGTTTATTCTCACAAGCCTGAACATTAGTTTTGGTCATCTTGCCCCAGTGTGACCCAAGAGGTACTGCTCCTGAGAGAGACATTCCTGGCCCTCGCCCTTCATCTTTCTACATCGTTATTCCTCAACCCAAGCTGCTATCCTGCCTCACAGTAAGCAGTGAAAATCACCATGCTAAAATCCCAATAACTATCTGAGCAAGGTTAATCCACAGATCAGGCAAAAGAAAACTAAAATTTGAATAACAACAAACAACAACAACAACAGTAAAAATAGTAATTTTAAAATTCAGAACGAAACACACCCAGACTTCAACTCTATTCTAATATATAGAATATTGCTCACCTATGGAGATAATTTTCTGTTAAGGAAAAGACTAGCAACCACAATTAGCAGGCCTTCTGGGGGAGATCTGTGGCGTTGCTTTTTAAGCTATGATTGTCATAAACCCTGAAATACAGAAATAGCAGGAAGAAGGCACCTTCCCCCACAGTGACACTGAAGTCCAGAGAAGCACCATGATGCAAAACACAGACTCCCTCAGGCAAGTTTGAGCTCTACAGCTTCATGGAAGAAAAATCCACTGAGGGATATCAAAGACAAAGGACGTCACTTTTGGCTCAGGAAGTCCTTCTTGGAAGCAGAAGGTATTCTGGGAAAGTATCACTATTTGTTGGACTCGTTCTGATGGTGTTTCCTATGTGCTCTAAGTTTTGTCAGGAACAGAATACTGAGCTCTCTGGGCTTCAGCCTGAACAACACACACTGTTCTACATCCCACAGTACATGGCACATCTACATTACACATCACACCTTCCTTCCAACACGCTCTGATCCTGTCTCTATTCTCAAATTTGTCCCTTTTTACACTCCTTGAAGCAGTCTGGAGATGGCAATGTGAACAGCAGAGAGAGAAATCTCCAAACACTATTAATTCCAGACTGGTATCCTTTTCTCCTCTTCATAAAGTCAGCAGGCATCTAATCTCACAGCATGAATGTTGCTGCCCTAGAGGATTTTCCCCAAACAAGTATTTTACAATAAAAGTTACAATAAACAGTGAGTAATCCAGCCAAGGGCCTTCCCACCAGTGTGTGTACAGTAGAAAGGTATTTTTATTCTTTGATTGCTCAAGATTTCCAGCCTGTTTGGAATGGGAGGGACAAGATCATTGTAATACAACTTAATATTCCACCACTGCTCTGCAGAAAATCGATAAAAACGTTATACTTAATATATCTTTTTATTCACAGAATTGTAGGGGTTGGAAGGGACTTCCAGAGATCATCGAGTCCAACCCCCTGCCAAAGCCAGATCATAGAGCTTAATAACACTGATTTAAGCTTTCTCAGGCTCCAGTAATGCTAATATTAACATACTAGCTTTACACTCCAATTAACAGCAGCTCACAGCAGCTATGTAACCAGCCCAAAAGGATGAAACTCAGCATCAGCAGCAGAACCTAGGAACGAAGAGCACCCAGTACCTCCGTGCTGCATGTGAGCTTGCTGACCTGGACAACTGCAGGGAACAACCTAATAAACTCACCAATGAGATATCACACACTGAGCTGGGTAATAATCTTGTGACAATCAGCTCTCCTCCCCACTCTGCTACATAACAAATTCAGGAGGGAAGGACAGACATTTGGTCTCTTATTAGCTACCACAAAGCATTTAAAGCTCTGAAAAGCTTTCTGACACACAGGTAAAATTCTCCTTGCAAAAGGCAGCCACTGACAGCATTTAGTAGTTTCATAATTAACAAACCTGAGTATGCAGATGTGTGGATTAACGTTTTGGCCTGCATTCAAAGAATACCAAGAGCCCAGCCAAAAAAATGAATTAGGACACAGAAATTCCACTGAAAGACTCACTCTGCAAGCGCTCCCATCAGCCAAACCTGCAGGTGAAATGTTGCAACACAAGCTGTTGCCTAACTCACCAGCACTGCCTGCACATGCCTAACTCGGGCACCAGACCTAAAGTATAGGCACAGCTTGTCCAGTGGCGTTTCAGAAAGACACCTCCTTTCCCCCACTCCCCCACCCCATCACAAAATACACTCCATCTTCCAGCATCAGGAAGAATTAGGAATGTTAGAAAATTTGGGGATCGTGTGTGCATTTATTTTTAATAGCTTAAAGCCCACAGTTAATTCAGGAATCCTTCAAACATGGATATTCAGTAAGCTTTGAGGGAATGGATGTGCTGTAGACACTCAGCTTTCCCAACAGGTCTTTTGATACAATTATCCTTTACATATGAGATGGTTCCATTCTGTGCACTCTCTGAACTCAGACAACCCATCACAAAGTCTGGCAGTGCCATTCATTTCAAGATCTGCCATCTCTGCCTCTGTGAGTATCTGTGGGGAGCAACCTACCTGTCTGTGAACCAGGATTCTCTAGGAGAGGTAGTAGCAAAGGTTTTTGTTTTTTTTTTTAATATTTCTGACCTGATGTGTTCCTTGAATGTAAAGAGACTCAGGAATAATTCTTCCAAGCACAGAGGTATTTTATTACCATAAATTGAGACTATGATCATGTTTTCCTAAGACAGGAATTGGAAACAGAATTTGCTGAGTATTGCCAGGGTGTTACAGACATAAATGAGATGGAAGGAAGAAAAAAGGGCAGCATGCTGAGGCTTGTTCTTGGTCACTTGCCATGGATTCCCCACCTGCTCTCTGCCAGCAAAGAGCCAAACCTGGCTGCTAAGGGACAAGGGCCACAGTCACATCTCCCAGGGGAGGTGGCATCAAAGGATGCTGGTATTCTCTCCTCTGCAACACGCCTTGCAACAAACACATGCTCTAGATAAGAGTTCATTCCTGAAGCTTCATAAGGACGCAGTCACTCCCTTGGGTATATAATTTTAAATAAATCTGACAAGATAGTAATTTTCCTTTTGATGGTACTGCATTTAACTAAGAAGCAAGCTCATGCTCACATAATGTATTGTAACTGTTTTGCCTTGAAGGGTGCTCTGAAAATGCAGAGCATTTTACTCATCATAATATCTTTATTATAACACCTCTTTAAGAAGGTAAGATCTCAAATAACCTCAGTGCATGGCTGGAAGCGCAGCAGAGCACTTCAGCGTGACTGTTCCCATTTGCAGCGTTACCTACAGCACATGGCACACCTTTCATCACACTCTTCTCCAGATCAACCCCTGACTGCTTTGGAAAATGTCCTAACCAGGTGCCAGAGGTCAGGCTTTAACTCAATCAACAAGATTTTCTAATTGAACCATTTGAAACAGAAGCAGTCACTCTCCAGTTCATATCCACTCCAATGTTAACTCCTCAACATGAAAAATAAAGGCAGCAAGGACTGGCTTGGGACTCTACAAAAATCAAGCACACAACAGTGTGAACTGATGCAGGGAATACCCCTGCAAGATCCCCTGGCCTCCTGATCAAGTACTGTCTTTTCATTTCATTGCCTCTATCCCTTGTCACTATTGCTTTCTGCAGTTGAGCACCAGCTGGGAGTAGCAGGATACACTTGGGATTCAGAGGCTTCATGGCTCACAAGGGTCTGGCTGGCCTCAAGAGCAACCTGTTTCCAGGTCAGTCAGATTTACTGCCTGAAAATGTCTGCACACCACCAGCCCCAAACTGCAGGGCTTCCAGCCCTGAAAATGAATCTACCACTAACACACAGGAACAAAACGATTAAACAAACTCACTAAACCCAGAAAACTCAAACTAGTCCTCAGAACCTTCCTGCAGAAGGAACAGCTTCCTAAGACGACATAATGCCTGTCAGCAAGCAACCTGCGGGCTTCTCCACCACAGAGAGCATTTGTGTGGTGTGAAATCAACGGCCAAGGACAGCATTCTTGTCAGAAGCAGGGCTTTTGCTTATCACTAACTGGGACCTTTGGTTATTACTACAACTGCCTGGCAGAAAAGGGACTGATGGCAGAGAATCCTGCTCCTTCGCTGGATTTAGGCCTCTCGGCAAGGCCTCCACCAAAGCCATCTCTTTCAGGACGCCAGGTCCTGGCAGGAGAGAGGCTCTGAGGCGGGCACGGAGGTTTCATGAGGGAAGGGGGAACTTTCACTGTCAGGTCGCTAGAAGCAAGGGAGGTAGAGACTGTCCCATCCTTGTGACTGGAGCTGTCTCTGAAGGACAAACACAGTCCTGGACATAGGTGGGGGGAAGGAAGGATCTTCTTTTGTTAAGAGACTGATGGTTTCCAGATGCTGTTACTCAGCAAAGAGTTTTCTGGGCTAGAAGAGAAGACTTCCTGCATAGCTAGCAGTGACTCAGAAACCCTCCCAGGCATTTGGACAAACGCAGCCCTAACCCTCTTCATCTTGGACAGCTCCTATTTCAGCAAATTGGTAACACTCATCAGCATCTGCTTGTCTCCCACCCACTATTTTGGATGTCTTCAAAGTCCTTTGTTTAATATATTCAGGGTGTTTTCATTGCGTTCTGGGTTTATCCTAAAGCTGAATCTATTCAGATGCAGCTGAAAATGTGTTTCCCCACAAAAAATTTGCCTGCTATGCCAGAAATGTAGCAAAAAAAAAAAAAAAGACAGCAATCACATTTAAACCACCTCTCCCTCTTAGAGTTGGAATATATTTCTCCAGATGCCTTTGAACCCTCAGTTTGTTTGAATTCAGGCCCAACACGGCACCACTGTCCTCAGCAAGAACCCACGCTGAAGCAATGTGGTAACACTATCCTCTTGCTAGGGAATTGTGTTTGTTGCATGGGAATGTCAGAATGTCATCTCTCCGTTTGTTTGTCTTAAAATCAGTTATAACTCTCAAAGCCACCTCTGGAAAATTACTAACAGGCAGAATACCAGAGGCAGCAATCAAAAACCAGTCATGCATTGCTACAGGAACACAGGGCACTAAAGACACGCAGACACTCCACTTACCAGGAAGGGAGGGAGTTTTCTGTCCTCTCCACTCCACTCATCCATGAACTATATGCCAACCAAAAAGTGTCCCCTTTAAAAGCAACTCTGTCCTGAAAGGAGGAGTTATGTAATTCTGAGAGCCTAAGAATTTAAGTGAGACAATGCTGCGGAGACTAGAAATATCTTTTTATAGACCCAGAGAAGTGACTGGAAAAAAACCAGGCAAGGCTTCAAGCACACAAACCCTCCTTTGGGTCTCTTCCCTACTAGCTCTGGTCACACAGCATATAAAGTACAACAGATGTCATTTGGAAATGAACGTTTCTACATTTCCGCACAGACAGAACCCTCAGTGTTACCAGAAAGAATGTGCTATTTCTCTCAGCAATAGCCAAGTGGGAAATGAATATAGTATCTTAGCTCTGATATCTGGATTATACTGAATTCTGATGGCTGAAAGATCTTACAGCTTCTTAAATACAAGCCATTTTCAGAAAAGATAATTCATTCAAACTTCTTCCCTTCCCACCGCCCCCAGTTCGCACCCATTAAAGAGGATGTCTGGTTTCTCTTTCAGTTGCAAGGTGTGTGCATGAGGTAAATATTTGTATCTTCTCAGTGGTCTTTCAAAGCTGCCTCCTTCAGGTACTCATTAAAACAGTGGCTTGTAAAGTGGTGGAGCAAAGGAGTACAAGTTACACTACTATAAAAAGCCCACAACCTTTTTTTTTTAAGTTGAAGTGTGGTCTTCCATGGCATGAATTAAGCAGAAATGACCACGTTAAAGAAAAGTTCTAGAAATTCCTTAAAAAACAACCCCCAAAGTATAAAACCAGTAGCAATTGTGCCTTCTACATCCAGCAGTTGTGGTTAGATAAAGTATTTGGCATCCAACTACCTCCTGCAATATTACAAGCCTGGGAAGTACTCACAATAAGCCAGCGCTTACCCAGGCTGGTCTTTTCTGTAAAGGCAGCAGTGTCTCTGGCCCAGAGCAAAGCAAAGTTTTAACCATCTGCTCTCAAGGTGTATGCTGGCAGATGTTGGTGAGAGCATGGCAACACCACTGTTTGGAAAGCTCATACCACCTGCCAGCTCACCCACCTGCTGCACGCTGCAGCCTCGCAAATGTTCACATCGAAATTAAGGGTGTCAAGGGGCTGCATGCTGCAAAATGAGATTTTTTCATTGGTTTAGCTGCAAATATTATCACTAACAATTTAAGTCTGTGATTGATGGTTCAAAGCCAAAATGTATTTTACCCCAAATATATGCAATTTATCTCAAATTTACTGCATATAATGAAATTAATCTGAACTTTAAAAAAAACCCCAAACTTCACTAGAAACTATTTTATTAAGATGCTGACTTTTGCATTAACTGTGGAACATCTACTAAAGGGAAGAATGAAAATGGAGAAGTGAAAGGAAGGATTAATTACAGACTATCTTTATGTACAGTAGAGAAGTAGTAAAGTTTAAATGTTGCACATGAAACACATACATACTTCACAAGCCTGTTGGTTAGTTTGTTTTATATAGCCATGATCCCTCACCCTTTTTAGCACTTGGCAGAATTAAATTCCACACTACCTGTGAGTTTAACAGCAGCTTGTTCTAAATTCAAAGAGTCATTTCACCCTGGCTAACAGATCACAGAATCACAGAATCTTAGGAGTTGGAAGAGACCTCAAAAGATCATCCAGTCCAACCCCCTTCTGTCAGTGTCTAATTCTGCTCCCAACTGCTTTCCACTGTACTTTGGTACCTCCAAGATCATCCCTTTCTCCATCACATTTAGCATCCCTTTACCTCATCCTTCCCTCTAACTGGGATGCTAAAATGCAATATATATAATAGCTCTCAAAGGACTATGGAAGTAGGCATGTACCTACATATCACAGATGAGTGGTTTTGTCCAAATTGGCAATTTGGGCAAAGGATTTTTAAAGGAATTCAAAAGTTCTTATTCCACTGTAGCTTTTAAATTCAGCTATGGTGATATATGGCCTGTAGCCCTCATTAGAACAGAGGAACTGGTGAATCTAAGGCAGGGTAACTCTGCTTAACAG
>VXBZ01001215.1:29526-61449 GCA_013399135.1 Heliornis fulica | reverse complement strand
GTGGGGGGGCAGGGGGGGGAAGCTGATTACAGGATGCAACAACTGAAATATGCACACACACCCCCCCCCAGGCCCTGAGCCACAGTGGCTGCCAGACCTTAGTGTAAGAAACTCCACCCTCTTCTGCAGGACGAGTTTGGAAATTCCAGACAATTACAGGGAGTAGTAACTCAGATTAAGCTGGCAGGAATAAAAAAGAAAATTGACCAATTGTTCTATATATCTTGGTCACTGAATGTCACTAACTCAGGCTGACATTTACAGTCCCTTCTAAATGGTGCCCTGACTGAACCGCTGGCTTGGCTGTCTTTCGGAAAGTTACCGAACAACTTGGGGATTTGAGAAGTTCCCACAACTTAATACTAATGAGGCAACAAACACTTTGTAGTCCTAAGTATTTCACTCAAAAGTGATTTGGGAAACCTGCAGAAGTGTCTCTTTACTCCTTCTGTTTCCCCTTTTTTCCCCCTCACCTCTAGGAAAAAAGGAGAATTAATTCACGCTCTCTGACTGAGACGCTTCCATATTTATCTACAAGAGGAAGGGCGGCACTTCCTACGCACCCTGGGATTCGAGCAAAGGTTGGATGCAAATGTCCAGCAGGCCTCATGCAACGAGACCAGGGCACTTGGCTCTGCATCACCATGTGGCTGGGGCTTTTTAAGCTGTCATGCCATCTAGCCTAGAGTTACTCACCTATTTTACTATTCCACCTAGGCAGAAATACTTTGCAACAGCACTGAACCCAATTCTTCTAGTAAAACGAAGAAGTTTTTGAAAAGAAAATACACAATTATTGTTAAACCTAAAGGCTTCAACTTTACTGCGAGGGAGCCGCTCCATGCCCCTACAGAGAGGTTTGAGACAGAGTATGTGTTGGCCCCAGCTGATCACAGCACCTCTACACATGCTGACCACAAGCATCAGAACAGTTCCAGGGAAGCCCCAAGGATGTTCTGTGTGCTTCAAGTCAGTCATACATCAGACTTTCAGCATAATAAAGGTGATGAAATCTGAATGAAAGCCAAAGAGCTCCGATACTCTGCAGGATCAAATGACAGAATAGCTTCAGAGCCAAAGAGAATCATGTCATCTTTAAACTACCCTATAACCTACCACTCAAAGTCCCCCTGAGCAGCAAACGTGCAAGTTGGCCTTCCCAGGGGATGCTGCAGTTCTAGCCACAGCAATGGGCTGCTCACTGGTGCACAAGGCTGGAGGTGGCCAGGGCTATCTAAGCCCTGCTCTGACTGCTGTTCTGTTATTCTGTGGACTGCTCAGAACAGAGTTCCCCAGTGACAGACCCTGGCCCGGTGTGGAGTGCTCTACAAATGAAAGGTCCCAGCCTGAGTCTGGACCAGAGACAACATGCAGAAACACACAGGCACAGCGGGCCAAGCAGATGCTGGGGGAGCAGGAACCGTGGCCTAGTCCCCGCCAACCACGTCATCAGCATCACAGTGAGGGGTGCTTCAAAGTGGCCTTGCCAGGGTTTGCAGAAAAGAGGAGGATGGTCCTGGAGAAAGCCTGGAAGTGCTTGTTAGGGGTGAGAAGGAAGGGGTGGTTGGAAATTGAGAAGGACAAAGGCAGGAGACACCCACTCTGCAACACAGAGGGGAGAGAAACGGGGTTGGGAAAACCATGATTGAACTGGAAAGCAAAGAGAAAGTGCCTGAATTTGATGTAGTGGAGAAAGGAAATTGAGGTAGAGCACTTAGGAGAAAGGCTGCTAAGGAATGAAGGCAGGTAACCCTGCAACAATTTGCTGAATGAGCAGAGCAGATCCAGGAGGAGACAGGAAGCCAAAGAGATTAAAAGTACTGCCAAGGGGCAAAAATTAAGAAGACCATGGAAAGAAACAAAGGAAGGCTCAGGAGAAGGGCTACTGAGGTAAATTCAGAGCTTAGAGAAGAGCAGACTAAAACTAAGAAAGTGGCTACATCTGTACCTGTGAGAGGAGGAAGGCAGGAAAGATAAGACAGGAGGAAGTTCACTTTGTATTTGATCATTCCTCATCTCTTGCCACAGTGGGATCCTGAATGGAGAAAGGAGTAGAAAGAAACAAGGAGGAGGTTTGAGGAATGTCTCTGAAGCCAAGCAAGATGCAGGTGGATATGGGCACTGTGCTCAGATGAGGGTGATGGTGAGTGCTAGTGGGCAGGAAGATGGTGGAACTGAAGGAGAACAAATCTACAGTGGAGAAATGAGATTTCCTCCCGAGGCTCTTGATGGAGGAAGAGTAGGAGTAAAGGAAGCAGAAACTGGGAGTGGGAAATGGAGCCTTTGAGAGGAAAGGAGTAGGCGGGAGGAAAGAGGATGGACACTGTGACGGCAGTGAGGTGAGAGGCATGTGTGAGTGGCAGGGAAAAGGCTACAAAGGAAACTGCTGTGAAAGCTGTCCAGCTAAGCAGCTCAAATCATTATCCCCTCTTGGGAGGAAAAGGAGAGAAAACAACCAAGGTCATGCCCAGCTTATTACGAACACTGGGCACATATGGTGATCTGCGCTGTGCACCGTGATACCCGGGTGCAAGCAGGGTATCACACCTGGCAAGGGGACAAGCTGCATTCATTTGATATTAGTTAAAAGTCCATCCAGATCTGAATTTCTGCCAAGTTCAGGAGGTTGCCAGAGCTGGTATTTCAGTTCCAGCACACTTTTATCAGCTAAAACAAAAAGAAAATGAAACGTGGCTGCTTAGATGAAAGTACTTCCAAGGAAATACAGATTTGCTGCTTACTTGGGCACAGTTCAGTGGTTTGACTAACCAACACAAAGCTGAGCTGACATGAGCATGCAGATTTCTTCATCATTTGCACAAGACAAACTCATTCCCACAGTCACCTTTACTGGAACCCAAGTTACCCTAATTTCTCTCTCCCAGCTTCCTTACCTCCTCCTCCAGTTTCACCACCTTGGCCTGAGCATTGTTCAAGGCCTGGTCTCGGATCTCAATGTGTCTTCGTTGGTCCTCGTTGGTGGAGCGTGCAGCAGCCAATTCTATTTCCAGTTTCTCTTTTTCCCTCTGTGTTTCCTTGTCTAGCAAAACAAAGGGAGAGTTATCAATAGAGAGCTGTGGCCTCTACTCAACTTCCAGGAGCCTTTCACTCCAGCAGGGAAGGAGAGATTGTACTGGAGCTTCTTTCAAGAGAGAGGATGCAAACCTAGTGCTGAGGAGGAAAAGTACACAGATTTCAAGGAAGAGAAGGACTTGTAACCCTGACAAACCACCATGGTACCTTCAAGTAACAAGTCCCACTGTGCTAACAAGAAGGAATATAACGTGCATCACTCAGTAGGCTCAGGTAATGTGCTCTGATTATGCAGATGGTTAGTAAAATTTGGCTTTCAGGAGTGAAAAACAAACTGGGTAATTTTAATATCCCAGGCTAGGGAAAGGAGATGGCAGACTTCTGTGCCTGAAACACTTGTCCCCCTTTATTATGTTTCCATGCTGACCCTACAAACAGGAAGGCTGCTCTGCCTTGGGCCTTCTCACAGTAATACCCACTCTTTGCTGGTAGTGCCGTCAGGGGGATGAGGAAAGCAGCGAGCAGTGAGAACTCATCTTCCTCTGGTGCCCTTAAAAATGACCCCCTGGGCCAGAACTGAGACACATACATCTGTTCTGTCACTGCTCAAATCAGACCTGCAGTTCATGAGAGTATTTTGCCCAGCACTGAGATCTCTACTTTAAATCTGATGCTTTAAAGCCACCAGTCCTTTTCAGCTGCTCTTCAGAAAGACCTGGACCTAAAGGGAGCAACTATGTAAGTCAGGAGCAGTGCAACTGCCTTCATAACAACAACAACAAAAGGCTAAAATAACTGGGGACTGGAGAAATTATCACACAGGGTTGTAAAGCCAAGCCACAACACAGAGCTGATGTCCTCTGTATATGTTGTCATTCCCAGCTCAAGTCAACCAGCTATAACGATAACATTAGTGTGCTTGCTGGATACATAACCACAGAATACTCCCTGGAGTGATCTACACCCAGCATTGATGACACTGGAGAAACTGCATTCCAGAAACCAATATCCCACGACAAAGGAATGAGGACAAGGAGTGGAAGGCCTGAAAAACAGGAACTAGATCCTGGGTGTTAGGATAGACTGCATAGTACACAGGCCCATTTGTGCAAGCATGTGCAGAACTATATTTACAGGACCACAATTATTCTCTTTCTTCTGCCAGCAGAGAGCCAGGAGCAAAGCTTTAGCAACACAGAGTAGCTAGAGATTCCCTTCTGCTAGGGAACCAACACAGCCCACACGCAGGTTGCAAAACAAACCTGTCCACCAACAGCAGCCAGAGCTCTGCAGAGCAAACCCTGACTGTAACTCCGAGCTAGCCTGTCACATAAGACACAAGGACAAAAGCTACTGTCACCACTTGCCTATTCTCCTCATCTCAACCATCCCAGTATTCTCCTCCACCCAGGAAATGAGCTGCTGACAGTGCTGGCATGCTAAAACATATTGCTGAAAACAAGGAGAGATGAGACAGGGTGGCGTTACGCCAACAGGTATCAATCAGTACCAGCAGTCTGATTATTAATCTGCAAGTGCTTGCAGCAAGGCTTCTGGTGGTTTTGTGTCAGACTTTTCCCCAAAGGAGACAAGTGCTGAAACACCAGGGCCAGTAAAATACAGCACTGTGGTTTCCATGT
Organism: Heliornis fulica; assembly: GCA_013399135.1. Classification (NCBI taxonomy): domain Eukaryota; kingdom Metazoa; phylum Chordata; class Aves; order Gruiformes; family Heliornithidae; genus Heliornis; species Heliornis fulica. The sequence continues at coordinate 56,776 of VXBZ01001215.1, read as the reverse complement.
TCATCCAAAAGGACAAACTGAATGTAAAGCCTCACAACTTTGACCTTCCCACCTCTCTGGGTGAGCCTGTAAACCTCAAAGTCCACCCAACCAGTTTAAGTGTGAGACTAAACTCACAGACTTTCCACTGGCACCAGGAGTTTGGAATGTAGACCCTGACAGCGATCTGCTTGCAGCACAGGCCACAAAGAATAAGCTAAAGGCAACACAAGAGAGAGATACCGGCATTTGCACAGTAGAAGCAGCACGTTATGCCACAGAAAATCTCTGTTTTGCAATTTTATTGCATTACCTTTTTATACAACAACTGGAGAGAAGTGAGCATTGTCAGAGGGGTGGAGTACACCACAGGATGAGAGAAAAGTTGGCTTGTTGCCTCCGGCCTCAAGACATTTCAGGCCAAAGGAAAAGATGCGTTTCACATCGTCATCCTGGCTGGCCTTGTGATAACTCCATGGCTGTGGACACAAGTCATGATCCTCTCACAGGCCCAGCATACTGCAGGCAGGGCTCATCCCCTTCGTTTATGCTGAACTGGATAGGGCAGTGGCAAATTAAAGAGGAAAGAGATAGGAGACTACCAGCCACCAGCCTTAACAAATACCAAGTTGCTTGTCAGCCTGGAAAGATATAAGTCCACAGTTTCCAGGGAACAAAAGAGGTGGACAAATTATCCTGTACATTATGGGGCAAAAACTAATTCTGTGATTTAACTGCAACTACAATTGCTCCAAAACCTCTAATAAATGCCATCAGAAGGACTTCATAGACTGACATCAACAGAATTATTGAACCCTTCTTCCTCCTTTCTCCACTGCCAGTTGTGAACTGTCACTGCCTCGATTTCCCTCTCAGCAGCCAACCATCAGCTCTGAAGCACTCTACCCCACTGCACTGCTATCTTTCCCAGGAGGATGGAGAGCTGCTGCTGGCCTGTAATGGTTGTGTAACTCACTTTGTGCAAAGAGTTGGGAGATGGTCTTCCGATTGTCTTCAGAGCCCTCAAACTCCTTCTCTGCAAGCTGCTTGTTGGCTGTTTCCATACGTTCTGCAAAATTTATCAACAAAAGGAACACTAAATCATTAAAAACCTCCAGGCATTAAGTAATTTCTGGTCAGGACATTTCTAATGGAAGCTGGAGGAATGGATCTCCTAATTCTATACAGCCAGAAGTAAAAAAACTATCAGAAGCTGGCACTCACTTTTCAAAATGTTTCTGATTAAGTCCTTGAGAAAATATTCTCCATGAGACAAAATTAATTAAAGTTAAAAAAAAGACTTTAAACAATTATTACACATAAGGGTTGTTTTTTCTTTTTTTTCAATTTTTACAAATGCTAAGGCATATAACCTTATTTTTTCCACCAAAATAAATCCCACTATGCAATTCAAAGACTCTCTTACAACTCTCTACTAAAACTTAATAGTTGGATGATTAAATCACTATTGTCCAATTACCTGACTATAGGGAAACCTTTAAAACCCTAAGGACTGCTTACCAGTTCTGCTGCTGCAGGCTGCTAGAAATGTCTACCAGTCTATGAAAGTAAGAAGGAAATGGTGTGTTTTATTGTGTGTAAGATTACTTAATGCAGGCCTTTGTGTATTGTCCTTCTGAAAAGTGCTGGCCACTGTATGGCCTTACCTTTGGATGCAGAACAATTTCTGGGACCACAGTAAGAGGCTAAGGGCAGTGAGAGCAGATGACATGTAGGACAACCAGAAGTATTTAATAAAAAAAAAATTAAAAAAAGAACTTGCAGTTTAAAAACCTGGTCATGTACCTTTAAACATCTCAAATTGCAGATTTTTTTTTTGCCTTTCAAACTAATGCTTAAACCTTGACCCATGGTTAAGGTCAAATACCAATCACCATCACTCCCCACTGCCAGCCATCATACTGCCTCAGCCTATTTGCAAGAACCAGACACTAATAACATCTCACTCTGGAAAAGGAATGGAGATAAAAAAACCCCAGATGCCTACACTGATAAGGAATGACACAACCTTCAGGAAGAGCAGACAGTCTGCAGTTTGTATGTCCGTGCCCAAGGGTCACAGGACAGGAAATAAAGTCAGATTGCCTGGTTTGGGATTAGGCAGTCAGCAAAACATCTTTCCATTTGTATAAACTGAACAAATTGTACAAATTGTGTCTAGGATATAAGACAAGAGAGGGTTCCAGCCTTTCATCTGGCTTATGGTATTTGGCTTATCACATGTTTCTTCTCAATGAGAAACAGGCTGGAAATGAGAGACTACAGCCCTCTCCTAAACCTGGCTTTTCCACACTCCCAGCAAGCTCTTGGTACTCAGACTCCTGAACATACCTGAGTATCCTGCCATACTCTAGTTGTGTCAATAGACACGGTGAATCCTGCACCAAAACACTGGCCTGCCAGGTAAGCACAATTAAAAAAACCCACAACAACAACAAAAAACAAACAAACAAACAAAAAAAAAACCAAAAAAAACCAAAAAAGAACATAAGTTTGACTTCATTCACCTCTTAGATCCCTGTTGAAATCATGAAGCCTACGAATTTCTCCTTCCAGCTTGTTTCTCATGGCCTTTTCCAGGGCATCCCTCTTAGAGGATGATTTCTCCAGGTTTTTGTACGCCTCTGAAACTTGCTGAATTTCTGTTTCCAGCTGCAGTGGAAGTGAAAACAAGGCCTTACTATTTTATCACTAACAATTCTTTTCATTTGGTCTCAGAAAAGAGATTACTTTCTCTCAAGTTTTCTTCACTGAAGGAAACCTAGACATCAAGTAAAATGACAAGTCTCACATTTGTGGCAGATCCTTATGTATAAACAACACCGACAGCTGAAGTAAAGATCTGGATCCTCCTTCCAGTCTCCAGCTCTGTTCCCCCAGTATGATCAGAGGATACAAACAGCAAACTGAAGAACCATAAATGTTGTCTTTTCTAAGACTGGGGCAGTTTGGCACGACTGTTTGGGCAAAAAGCATTTACAAAAACAGCTAATGTGATATCAAATTAAGTATAAAATAAAACAGGGAAGGCAGACAAAACTATGCTAAAAAAATGCTAGCAGCAGAGCCTGTGTTAGTGATGAGCTCTGCAGATCTGTAATTGTTATGATCCAAAGTTCACAATAAACCCTCCTGATGTTCTACATTTACACTTCATCAATTTAGTTGTGTTTTTAAATATTCAATTACTAAATGAGGGGAAGAGAAACATTAGCAGCACAATATGTTTTATCCTTCCTTCTTGCCTTCAGCATAAAGCTTCTCTGACTGCCTGGAGCAGGAGGAGCTTCACTTGTAACTCCCCTTACCAGGCCTGGTTTGCATTGCCATGGAAGTAGTGGATCCACCTAAGAGCAAACACCATCATCACAGTCTACAGAAAGTCATCATCAGGGTGGTGAAGCACAGGGCATTTTTGTCCTTCTTTCACTACCAGGTAGCTGTCATGCTTTTCTCTAAACTATTTCCCTAGGAAAATAGTTTATTTTTTTTATTTTCCCTAGGAAATAGTTTAGGAACCTTAAAAAAAACCAAAACAACAAAGCAAATATATGTCCCTGAAAAAGGCAGCATAGGGAATAATTAATGTAGAAAGCCACACTGGTCACCAGAACTCAAACAAGTGTTTTAACAAGCCACACTTTTATGGCCCTGGAAACTGCTCAGTCCAAAGAGCACAGCAAGCATCAGCCTTTTTGCAGCTGCAAGGCAACAGCAAAGCTGCCCTGCACAGCTTTAAACCACTGGTCATCAAGAAGTTATTTCTATGAGACTGCAATGAAAATACCTCTACACACACACACTAACGATGGGTCTCACTGGGATTATTTCTCTTTAAATATTTTAGCATCACTTACTCAACTTGCTTCAGAAAGCCCAAAGTGGCAAATAGCTCAATCCAAAACAAGATACTAAGTTTTCATGGAAGCTGTGTGGTATTGAGGGAGTGACAAAAGAAGTGTTAGCTTCAGTCCTTCAGCCCACATGTCTTTAATGTAGCCACAGCAGCACGACTTTTCTTACACACCGTCCTGTCAACCAGTTTTGTAGCAATACCCTGTTGTCTCCTTGAGCACCTATGGTCTCATGTCATTCCAAAGAGGCCCTTCCTCTAAAGTCTTTCAGCTGATGCAAAAATGAAGCCTGCTGCTATCCTGGACATAAAACCACTAGACTTAATTTAACCAAGCAAACCAAACAGCCTCTTCAAGAGAGCTGATGATGATGCTCTTTGGAGCACGGTCAATAAGCTGTTAAAATAAAACTGAAGGCTTTGATACTGTCTTCTGACAAAGTTAAGCTGCTGCCCAAAGAGACAGGATGCAGACTAATCAATCTGCATATAAAAGACACTACATTAGATAATCAATCCCTCAAGCAAAGAATGTAACAGCTGCAGATCAGTGTTGTTCAGTTATGGATGCTACAAGAAACAGGAGAGTGCCTGCTGTCCCAAACCACCCACCTTCTGCAGCCGGGCTACTTTCTCATAGCACCCATCCAGCTCCTGTCGTAGAGACCTGTTCTCTTCTGACAGGATTTCCACCATCTGCTGGGCTCTGGAAACTATGGCAAAAGGATCTACTTGCACCTGCTGATAGGGGGAAGGTATCTGCTGAGCCCGGGTCATTACTGAATAGGAATCGCCTTGCTGTTGCTGTGGGCCTAGGAAGGGCTGGCAGAGTCGGTACAAATCTCCCTGATGGACTTGGTTGGACAAGAATGGCTGCTGGGTCCGTGGCAGGATGCCAGGATCTCCCTGGCTTGGAGTCAGAGGTTGCTGATGCTGGGAAGGGGACAGCCTGGATGGTGGCGGAGACTGAAGCAAAGTCAAAGATCCCAGGGACGTCAAGGAAGAAGTTGGGCTGTGGTGGTGAGGTGGTCTCTGTTGTAACTGCAGCTGCACATCTGGGTTCTGCCTGGAAAACAGAGAGCAGAAGCTCCATCAACATGATGCAGAAGAAGGTGCACAACCCCAGTGACAAAGCGTGGGATGACCTGTGTAGCTCCTATGTACAAGTCTTCCCACACAGAGGGCTCGTATGTGAGGGTTTCCTCATTTTTCTAGGTCTGCTGTTTAAAAGTGCATCAAAATCAAATCATTATCAGAAAATATATGCACAAAAGTGTTTCTTCTTGAGCCCATTTTGTACAGAAACACAGAAAAAATCCATCAACAACTACTGGCCAAAATTATTTTTATAACTTTTCTCTACACTTTGTGGATAAAACAGCCCAAGTGAGGACTGTCAGGAATGGGTTCTTTTGCTCTGCCCTGGAATGTGTCATCTTTCATGGAGAAAACAATGACTTTTCTCCTGCAAATCAGGATACTGAGTTAAAGGGACTGGCTGTGCTCTATGCCAGCAGCACTGATTTGGACTTTCTGAAGTATCAACCAACAAGCTCCACCCTGGTGAAACGAGACAGTTAAAGGATGTGAAAACCAACCTAAGAATCAGGAGCAGCCTTTTGATTCAGAACCACCCTAAGCTCTATGCAGTACATATGTTTACTGCTCCTAACAATAACATCTATAGGATATCAAAGACAGATCTAGCAATCTGTATGTAGGCATGCTGGAGTCTATCACAGAACTATGTCTAAGCTACACACTTCCCAGGCCCTGGAGATGCCCAGCTCAAATTCTGCTGCATTCACCAAGTAAGAAATCTTTCTTAGATGACTGTGTGGATTTGTAGTGCTTGGATGACCTCAGGAGGCAGGTTGTGCTTCCTCCTCCAAAGATGCTCACCCTTTAATGTCTCTGGATGTTTATTCTAACAGTTGAAGGCATTCCCTCTCCATGCTGCAGCCAGACTCCTTAAACACAGACCTCAGTGCGGTGCAGACCCAGACTGGCAGTTCAACACATTCTGAAACACTCCTTTTGATAAAACTTCCCACTCTTTGGGATGCAATGCAACCCTGCAGCTGGAAAAGCACATACTGTTGTTCCACCTGGCCATAGCTGCTGCATGGTTGTCTGTGCTCACAAGAAGGATCTGATGCACTTGCTTGCTGAGCAGCGTATGGGTACTGGGTGTACAAGCCAGCCCTCAGCGTAGGTCTCCCACCACACCAGGAGCTATAGCAGCATGTCAGTTGACAACAGCAAGCATAAAGCTAAACCAGGAACTAAAGGGTTACACAACAGGCTTCTCAGCCTGTGTGCAAACACTGGGCATCATCCTTCCTGTTCCCCACAGAAAGAATGCATGGACTCTTCACAGCATCCAAAGAGGAAACGTCTGCGCTACAAACGGCTGGCAGCACATGTAGTTTGTAGGTTCTCAGCCCAGTGCAGGGCTCACTGTTTCATTATCATGCACCTTAGGTCTCATTTTTCCAGCAGAGAAAGTGCATAGAAAGCTCCAAGCTGATGCTCTGATTCTTTAATGGGGAAACAAATCTTTGTCACTCAGGAAAAAAACAAATAATTACTGCTCTACTTACTGTTTCTCTCCTCCTCACGCTCAGGTGGCTGTGGTCCCAGCCAGCAACACTATTTCAGGAGCTGGATCTCCCCAGAAATAACCATATGCAGCACAAGGACCTCTGGGTCATGCACAAGAGAGCTGTTCAATTAATTTTTTCAGGAATGTTCAGTTTAGTAGCAGCAATTTGGTTCTTTCCCTCCTGGGAGGTCAGCTCTACTTATCATCACATTTATTTCACTACCTTTATTTGTCAGTTCTCATAATGAATAATGAGGCAAAACCATCACATGCCATGCTGAAGGTCAACTCGTTTGTCTCAGGTGGTTTCCAGCTCCTTTCTTAGCTCACCCAGTTATGTGCAGAGTCAAAACTTTGCATCTTCACAAACCACTTGTCTCCTTGAACTTAATCTTTACCTAATGTCACACACCTCAGCTTTGGTGTTATAATCAATTAGGGAATAACCTTGCTGTGACTTTTAATCTATGATGACCCACAGGGGTTAGATCAAGAGATACGCTGTCAGTCTGCCTCAGGGATGCAAAAAAGCACCTTTCCAATTCTGAACCTACAAAAAAACCCCTACCTTTTCCAGCCTGAAAACAACCTGAAGCAGTTACTCAGAAAGACTGACTCTGCTGATCTCATGTATTAATATTACAAGCCTAATGAGCACCATTTAGATGCCAGTGTTACCAATCAGAGCTGTTTGACTAAACACATCTCGTTATTCTGCCGTTAGAGTCGCATGGGCAGAATCTTGCCAATTCTGCAGGACCCCAGTGCTAATGACAGGAACACAACAGTGACAGCTAAATTCTATGGGGACACACTTGGGACTGGCTTGCCTGGTAAAGACATGTTTCTAAAAACCTAGGGTAAAGAACAACTTGAGGAAATCGTGGCTGAGTATTTCTAAACAAGACACATTTCCCAGTTTTCCAGCACCTTGGCACTCACATCCAAAGTGTCTCATAATCTTGAAATGACACCAATCTTGTGGGTTGGAGCTAAAAACACCTCTTGTTTGGTTGCATTACAGCATTAGAGCTTCCAAAATGTCACAAACACATTTATATTCCCAGCAAAAGGACACAACAAAACTGCAGTAATATATATCTTTAAAAAAGTAATTTAAAAATCCTAGTCACAACCAGACCTTTTTACATGCCCACGGTCTTAAAGTTTCTATACAATCAAAGAACTTTCTAGCATCCCCACTACTTTCAACTTTGTCTTACAAAATACTTTATGTATTTGTGGGTTCAAAATACCTGGCTCTGAAATCCCTCAGATTAACATGAGAATTGCAGAATTCATTCCTGTGGTAAACCAATTTTGGACTGAGAGATTCAGAAAAATAAATGAACACTACTGGACTTTCCAATATTTTTGAGCCAGACTGAAAATGTTAAGGTACAAATCACTATCAGGGGCACCTAACAGAACTGCTGCTAGGATGGTAGGAAAAACTTCCTTCCATGAGAGAATCAGCCTTTGGGTAACCCTGCAGTAATAAGCAAAATTGTATTTGAACTAACCCCTTCATAAAGACTCAGCGTACATGAGAATGAGAATGCAATCCCCTTCCATCTGCCTGAGTGTCACAAAGACCTGAAAACCCCAAACACAGGGAAAAAACCTCAGAGCAATAACTGCCACAAACGGTTTAAGTTTGAAAACACAACCTTAAGAGCCACTTCATTGGAGCCTGTATGGCACAAGAATCTCTGCTTCCCACACGGCCCCTGGTGCGTATCGGTGGAACACGCCACACGGGCCAAGTGCAAACCTGGATTTATGGCTCTGCAACTACAAGGGTCGCATTAGCTTTTAAGCCATGAGGAGGGGTAGGGGGTAAGGGCAGCTCTGCAAGCAAACCCAGCCGTCAGGAGTCCTGAGGCCGCCAGGATTGCAAACATCAAGTCACGCATAAGATCTGCGGGTAGCGCAACAAAGTGGGGAGGGCTGAAGAATGAAGAGATCAGGAAAGGTCTCCAGCTCGTTAAAATTTTTTTCTGCCTTGCCAGCTTCTGCCTGCTTGGTGTTCAAGAAGCTCCAGTTCCCCTCTCCTCCACACACCCCGGGAAACGCTGGCTGCAGGCTCCACTTGATCAGACAGCTGAAATCAAACCGATGCATTTTTGTTCTGCTTCCCAGTCATACCTGATTATTCCCCACTTTGATGCTGCTCAGGGGAACGAAATGCACAGATGTGATTTACTAATTACGGGACAAACTGCAGAGCTCCTTCTCTGAAAGTTTCTGTGAAGTCAATGGGATTAATCACCACAGCAGGAGCTCGGTCACTTGGGCTCTGAACACAGGGTAGCGCTTGAATCACAAAGACAGGGAGCTTTCTTTGCACCCGAAACTGTGTCCAGCCCTGTCTCCCCGGCTCCTGCTGTCCTGCCACAGGAGACCTTGCAACCTCATGGGACACTGAGCCCAAGGCACCCGTCTCCTCCTCTTAGACCTGGAGGTTTGTTTTCATCCTCGACGCTAAAGCGCGCTTGAGAGACCAGGGGGAGAACCTGGAGTTTGGAGCTTCACGTGAGGCCGGCGCATTTTTCAGATCTTTCTGTATAATTTCCAAACAACAGCCCAGATGCCTCCGGCATGCCCAGTATTTACATTAAACCAACATCATCACAAACATATATGTGTTCCCAAACTTGCACCGCCCAAGAGCAGGTGAGGCAAACTGTTTGCAGACTGGTTTAAACTTACCACACAGCCCATTCCTTTCCCAGACTGGGGAGGGTGAAGCATGAGAATGCTGTGAATTCCCCAATGTTTATCTTGCTCAACGAGTTTTATTTAACCACATCGTTAGGTCACCCTCAAATTCCCCAGAACAATGAGGGGAAAAACCCGCAGAAAAGGGTGTGGCTTCACCAGCGAAAAGAAGGGGCTTTGTTCCTCTGACGCACGGTTGGAAAAATGCACAATTCCCCGCGCCAGGCGACCCTCCATAAACACTGAGGTGCCGCGCAGGGACACGGGGGTCTCCCAAACTCCCGGGCCGCTCCAGGCACAGCCTGGCACAGGGCAGCACACCCGGGAAGGCTGCACTGCTTTAAAATCCTCACACCATCACCCAGCTGCACCTTTAGCAACACAGAAGGTTTCTTGTCTAAATGACAGTTTCTCTTCAGGCGTGTGGGAGAGGGAGTCGAGGACTCGCTCCCTTCCTTTGCTCTGCTGCTCTGTAATTTATGGATTAGTCTTGCAATTGTTCTACTGCTCCAGCATTTGCTTGCAAAGGAAACCTCTTCTCTGTGCAGCTATTTAGGTTAAAAAGTAACCTCATTAGATTCCCAANCTTTCAAAGCAGCCAGGATCCATCCAATACAGACAAAAATCACCCTGTCTAGAGGAGCTGGCTGTTGGCCTGTTTTCAAATACCTCTCCCTTAAACAGCAAGCAGGCTGTGCCTCAGATGCACTATATATATATATAATATTATGGGTATTTCTGATGCAGCATAACCGTTAAGGATCTGTTTCCCTTTCCTGTGTGCACAGAGATTCGAGGCCTTTGAATTTTCAGAAACATGCTTGCAACAAGCTTCTACAATCATTACCCCCCCTAAACCCTCTACTTCCCCTTTTCCTGGCCTCTTTATTATTTATTTAGCCAGATCAAAGGGCCTTTTCATCAGGCCTGTATGCTGCTGAAGTCATTTCAGATCACAAACAATGGTGGACAAACTCTGGAAATAGCTCCCCGTAAGACTAGGAAGGTTCTGAGCAGATTCAAATTCCCCAAAGCTCAGACTCCTTCCCAAATACAGGCTGGTTTCTTCTTCATGCTCCCCTCAAAACACAACATGGTATGTGCAAACAAAAACACAGAGACTTCATCATTTATTTATATAGCAACACTTTCCTCTTGCTCCCTTCTAGCTTCAAAATTACACCAAATCCCACCTGCCCTTGGACAGAGATGAGATGGTAAGGAAACGGGTACAGCCAACTTTTAAGCCCATCTGAATAAAACTTTATCTTCACACACAAGGACATCAGTGTTTAGCTCAAGCCAAATCTAGCTCCTGATCTAGAGGAAACCTGAACAGGCTGAGATTTCAAACAATGCAAAAGCTAAACAAGCAAGTATGGAAGAGGCACAAAGCATCCTCCATTTTCCACTTTTACACATTGGTCCACTGGCAATCTGAAAAGCTCTAAAGGAAACTTGGGCAATTTTTATTACCTGCACCATTGATGTTTTCATTCATTTTCTCCTGTCTTATGCAGCATTTAGGTGCAGTTTAAATCTAAAAAACTTTTGTCTGGGCACATGTAATGAAACAGCAGCTTAAGTCTTGCAATAAGTAACTGAAAGTTTCTGCTATGAATCACACCACCACTCTGGCTTCTTTAGCAAACCTTTTGTAAGGCTCTGGAGCCTCAGCATTAAACTTCCTCATGTCACAAATCCAGCAGGATTTTTTTTGTGGGTTTTTTAATCTGGTTTGGGGTTTTTTTCTTTTCTTTTTTTTTTTAAATAAAAGTTGGGCCTCTCTACATAAGCTACTGAAAGAGGTTACAGCTCCTCCAGCAACAGTGTGTAGTTGAACATGGTCTGACATCTCACATAATAAAGATGGAATTGTTGCTGAAGGAAAACCTGCCTCAGAAGTAAAGGGCTGAGTCTTATACTGTCTTTCCTTAGGTGGCTGCCACGGAGTTTGCTTTAAGATCTTGCTTACCTGACTGACCCATACTCAGGGGGATGCTGATACCTCATCATAGGCCCATCAGATCTTCCCTGCTGGCTCATGCGATGATCGCTATAGAAATGTCCTGAGTCCTGAGGTTTGCAGTTCATAGACGGGGTGGACACGTTTTTGTAAGGATACTCTGGAGGAGGACCCCGCTGCTCCATTCCTTTCATGGTGGGCTGAGAAGGGGGCTGCACTGAGTTCTTGTAGAACTCACTGGAGCCAGAATTTTTGTAAGGGTCGCTGGACTGCTGAGGAGAAAGTGGAGAGAGCGGGGAAAGCGGTGCGCTTGTGACAGGCGCGTGGGCCTTGACACCGCTGGTGGCCAAGGACAGCTGCATCAGCCTCTCACTCAAGGAACGGACGTGCCCTTGCTTCAGGTCCTTAAGTCCTTCATCCTGGTGGACCTTCCCTGGGCTCACCCGCTGAACTGTGGGCCGCCCTTCAGTCCTCATCTTTTGGTTGGTGACCCCCGTTACATAAAACGCTGCCCCGACGCTAGCGTGCGGCTGGCCCCTGAAATACTGCGACTGGACTTTGGCTTCCTCATAGGTTGGGAGATCCTCGCTGTTCTGAAGTCGTGGGGAGAGCTGCTTCTCCATGATGCTGTTGTCCACCTGTATCTCCTGGCCCTGGGGCTCCTGACGGGCAGCATGAGTCACAAGCTGGTGGTCCTGGGAGCTCAGCCCTTCGTTCTGAGATGCCGGACTCCCAGTGCTGTTGAAGGGGGGGGCATTTCCTGTGGCTTGCTGGTGTAAGGCAAGAAGGTTTCGGTTGTCATTTGGGTTTCCGTATCTGAGCTGCTCCTGCAGCAGGCGCTGTAAAACTGTCGTAGCTGCTTGCTCTTCTGAATTCCTCATCTCAAACTGTGGTGCCTTTTGGGTGGAATGTAAAAGCTACCCTTGACCTAAGAAAAGGAGACACGGTTATTAGCGCCTCAGTGGATCAAGCAAGAGACATTTAGAAGCAATGGCTTGAAATACAGAAAAAAAAAAGCAGGTTAGATTACCAAAGGTTCCCATAACAATGGTGGTCATTAAGGCCCTTGACCTAAGAAGGACTTGCATGCCAGGGGGCAAAGTCTGGAAAGGTGATGAAAGGTGACTTGCAAGTTTATAGGAATATCAATCGCTTGCGAGTTGCTGGGATGCATGCCGAATACCTCAGACAGCAAGGATGCTTTCAGGCAGAAAGGAGCGCTGTAATTGACAAGATGATGATAAAAATGCCTAAAACCTGGCTGCTTTACACCTAAAGCTACCAACGGTGAAATACACTTCCCATACTTCCAGGCAGACAAGGATTAAAGGGTGAAATTAGCAATTTGTCAGAGGTTTGTGGTTTGGTTTTTGCTGGCTATTTTTTTTTAGTGGGGAGGGGAAAAGAGAGTAGATAACATAGATATTGATAGTTCAAAGGAAATAAAAAAAAATCTTTTAGCTTAGATCATTTAAAGCAATCAATGAATACCTCATTATCCAGCAGGTTTTTAGAGTTATGAAATACCCAGAGTGAGATCAGCACCTAGTCTCCCTGCTGCAGAAAACACTGCATACAGGGGCAAGTGAGGACTCTCTAACTTCCTGATATACAAAAGCAACCAAATCCTGACACATCTAAATATTGTCAGCTGAATGCATGCAAATGTAAGAGGAGGAAAAAGAGTTGTCTGATCTAAGGAACAGAAAAAGACCTCTGAGTGGCAGGAAAAAACACTGTGTACCAATGAGAGAAATACAAAAGGCCAATGTCAAGCACATCCTAAATACAGATTAAGTCGGTAACCAACAGTGATTACACTTCACTCTGTCTCCCGGTGGAGTCAGGAATTTGTCATGGAAATTCAAGCCCATTGGCCTTACACGACTTGAAATACCCAAAATTAACGATACCTTAGAGACATCTAGCTAAAAGCAGAACACTAAGAGGCTGGAACAGTTCAGAACAGACAGTATGCTTTACTTGTCGACTAAACTGTGGCTGTGTCCTGACAGCAGAATGCATGTTAGTGCTCTAGCATTTTATTTTGACGCCTCTTTTCTGTTTAACATTGGCATCTAGCTTTTTTCTGTGGCAGAACTAGGGACAGACTGCGGGAGTGAGGAGATCTGACGGGTCTGCTCTGTTCTTTGTCTCCACAAACACCCAGCTGTCTCCCTCAGGCCAGCTTACCAAAAGAGTCTACCCAGGTAACACAAGGCCTGAAGGACACCAGGCAGACAGAGCCCTTCTGCCAACGGTAACCAAGAGAAAGTTAAAATCCACCTCATTGCAGGCTGCCTGACTCTCCCGGGTCTGGCTAGGAATTCAGGCCCTGTTAACCGGCCCAGAATGCGATTCTTCTGAAATCCTGTTTGCAGTGGCACATACCTATTTCCTTCACTTTGACTTCCTTGGTAAGGAGAAGCAGATCTGACACATGGAGGGACACACAGCCTTCCTCCCACAAGTCCAAAATCTCCACTCTGAGATGGCTTCAGTCTTGTCTTCAGTAGGCCAGATCACTTGATACTCTCCTCGCTTCCAAAATAACTCTGAGGAAAGCATTGAAAACATCATTTTAATCAGCAGATGAGACCCTAGAAATAATAAACCTCGGCCCATTTTCCAGACTTTCCTTTTGTAGCTGTTTTTTTTTCACCCAGAGCCCAACAATTTTGATCCTTTTAGGATGAATGACCCCCCCGTCCCTAGCAATCTACTCCAGCTGCTGCTATAATCATGACAATTTCTGCTCCAAGATTAAACGTTGCCAAGTAACACTGTCCCATCTGGGCCTTCAAGTGAAACAGTGATTAAAACCTGCTAATTCTTTGACTCTATTGTTTTATTTTGTACTAAGAATGAAAGCTGCAGCGCAGATGATGATACCCTCTGCTTATGGCTTCCAGTGGTGCTGTATATTTCAAACCATACCAATAGAAATCCTTTGATGAAAGGTGATATTGTTAAATGCTTTATAAACTCCAAGAAATTATGCCTCGGAAATGAGAGAATGTGAGAACGATCAGTATACGAATATTGGCTTTATTTTAAAGACTGGTAATGTGAGGGGAAGAAAGGGACGCTGACAAACTGTATGCCAGAAATACAGAGCACAGCTCTAATTCCTGAAACATTCTTTAACTGCATTACTTTTTCCTTTCAGAATACAAAGCACTACTCCCTTAACCATTGAGGGGAACATTTTTAAAAATAGTGTTTTTAGGCATGTTACTCAAGAAGCAGTTAAATCTACTACTGAAGGCATCCTAAAGATGACTGACCCAAAAGGAGTGGAGCATACTTGTGCACTTGGTGTGCATATACTTATGAGGCAGGCAAGTCAAACAGAACCAGGGAAAGTAAAAATACTTATTGGGATGTGTAGTTTAACTTAATTTCCTGGAATGTTGCAAAAAATAAAGCGAACTGATGTAGTGAAGGAATGCAGACGCAGATACTTCTGTCTCTGTCTTGTTATGGCACACATCCACACCCAACAAAAATTATCTCAGATCTGCAAGTTAAATACTTGAGGTGTCAACAGCAATTTCAAGTCACATGAACAATATCTAACTGGGGAACAAGGCTGTGTTGTCTGGTGTGGTACTTCAAGATGGTGGTTGAAAAAAAACATCTAATGTCAAATTCTTAACTGGTGACTTAGCTCAAGAGGGATATATTGAAAACAGCTGCCAGCAAATATGCAGTAAAGAACCTTTAAACCAGGCATTAAGAGAGCAGATAACTAGAGCAGTTTCTAGCCTCTTTTCCCAGTGTTGCACAACAGAAGTGAGGGATTTCTTGTCCCACTCACACCAGCATCATCACTTTGTTCAAAAAAAAAAAATTTCCTCTAAGCAACCCTTTTTATTACAGCATAAAAGGCTTTTATTATGCAATACGATGCTGCTTTCCACCCAAAGATTTCTTTTGTCTCAAATGGAAAAATCTAAGGGGCAGTACATGTGTTTATTTTTTTTTTTTTTTTAATACAAGGATATAACCCAGCTTGAGATTCTGCCTCTCTGCCTTAAAGATTTTCTCAACAGACAAATTCAATCTGTGCATGTTTAACTCCTTCAAACGTCCAAGGACATAACTCTGGATGCAACCATTTCACACACAGAGCTTCACTTCACAGCAATACAAGCTTATTCTGTTGATCCAGTGAAGGGCACGGTTCACGCTGAAAGTATTTGCTATGGGACTGCATACTGCTAATTTTAGTGTGGATGAAAACTAGCAATCAGCCTGGAAATCCAAAGCAAAAGGTGGGCTGAGATAAAATATGAAGATATTCTGGCAAAAAAAAATCCACTTTCTTTAAACACCAACTGTTAGAATTAAGCCTGGGTTGGTTTTTGGGTTTGGTTTTTTTTTTTTTTCTCAGTTCTATCCCATTAGTTTTAATTAACAAAGACAATCTTGTGCAACTAACTTGGGTGGCAGCATTCCTGGAATCTACTTTCTGAACAAGCTGGGAACTTGTGGCAGAACCAGGGAGTTAACTTTTTTATGCAATGAAAGACAAAAATGAACAGTACAATTGGTACTGAAGCCCATGTGTTATTTATTTGGACACCAAATTCTATTTGTGTTCGGCTATTCCAGAAATTTCAGTTTTCAGCACGCCAAGACAGAAATTAGTGAGGTGCAATGGGAAAGTCATGATAGAGCAGAGAAGAAACTGGAATAGGTTCTTTAGACATTTAAACAGAAGAATCTGTGGGGGTTGCCTAAATGTATTACGATAGGTAGGGCTGATTTCAGACTCCCACCCTCTCCATTCTGCCTTACAGAGCGGATGGTGCACTCTTCTTAACCACAAAGCTGAAAAGCTCTTTGCTTTTCAAGTGGAAAATTCAGTTTTAGACCAAGGGTGTTCCAAGGAACCGCTGTGAGGCAGATTTCCCAGGCTGAACCAATTTTGCAGTTTGTTCCTGAGCATCATAACTCAATCATTCTAACCTCAGTCTGAAGTTGTTCACGGGAATTTTATATCTGTATGTTCTAGAGAGAAGCATCAGGGTCTAGAACCGGTAGAACTAAGGCAAGAAGTGCAAACAGTGCTGCACAGAACCACGCTGTGATAGAGATGGGGCATAAAAGGGTAGGTAGTATAGGCACTATTTAAGGAAGAAAATACCTGTGTTTACGGGGCATTGTGTAAAAACTCAGTAGCTGAGGCTTCTCTCTTAAACATCATGTAATTATTCACAGGAACCCTGCCAGTTCCTTGTGAGGAAGAGTAACTAATGAAGAATTTAAAATGATAATACTGCCAGGCTGTAAGGAACCAATGCAGCACATTTCTGTACAGCATGCAAATACTTTCCAGCATTATAAAAATAAACAAGCTTAGACAAGTGAGCTACTCACCACTGTTTGATGAGTGGCTATAATGCTGTATAGCTCAATTAACCCACACGGAGCAATAACAGCCTCACAAGTGAAGAGAAGCATCTTTCTTTAGCTTGTGAAACTAACAGGAATGCAAGAGTCCCTGTGAGGACAGCCTGTACATACTTGCCCAGAATTACTGCTTAGCCAAAAAGCTAATTAGCTTATGCATCAGGTGGCATGGGAACAGGTTCACCACGGCAAAAGGGCTGGAGTACAGTTGAGCACTTTCAGTTTTACTACTAAATTTTGTGTCACATACACAAAATGATCCAGTGGCGGCGACAGATTTAAAACTCGAGCAATACATTTTGGGAAGCAATTCTGTGTGTTTCTGGAAAGATCACAGGATCCCAGACTAGTCTGGGTTGGAAAGGACCCCAAGGATCATCGAGTTCCAACCCCCCTGACCAGGGCCACCAACCTCCAGGCCTGCATCTAGATGTGCATGTGACACTGCTTATCCTGGCTGGCAACAGGTGATGAGGTGCTATCAGGCAGGTGGGGCCTTTGGTTGTTCTTTTAGGTGCAGAGGTATCTTCAGACATACCTGCACACTGGACCAGAGGAGAGGAGCACAAACCAGAGAGCGTAGAGAGGACTAGCTGTGAAGTATGCGGGCGATCACAGAGACCGGCTCACTGAGTCACACAGTTTAATAGAAATGCCTCTGCTCCACGGCCCACGCAGGGCCAGCAGGCCGACTGCCAGAGCCTGCACGATTCCCTGACACATGTGGCTGGAAGACCACTGCAAGCAGGGTTCTTCTGCACACACACTGGCTTTGAAGTGGCTAGAAGCACCAGTCTCACGAGGGTGAGGTCCAAAATTGTTTAATGAGTAGTGCTGGTTATCACTGAATGCTCTTCGTTTCATTTCAGCCCTCCTACCCACGAAGGAGGAAAGGAGAGAATACACACCAGGGTAGTCCTTGAGAATAGAGGTTCCCAACGCCTGGCACCAACACCTAGACCATCGAGTCAGCACACAACAACTCCCAAAGTTGGGATAGCATTTTAGCACCTTCTGCTAAACAAAAATGGGTTTCAGACTCCAACCATAAACACTTCCCCAAGTTTCATACAGCCATCCAGTCCCTGCTTGCCTAGATCTGCTGACTGTGGCTCAGGTGATCCTGGAGGGTGGCACGGAGCAGGTGCATGGAGCAGCGCCAACATTACTCATCTTCATACCAGAAGAACAGAGTCACTGGGCAAACAAGAAAAACTTCCTTCTTTTAACTAAAAACAAGAGCAATGTCACCTGGAGGGGTGCAAATAATATGCATGCCCAGCATATTGGTCATCAGGCAATTATAGCAAGAGGCTACCAGAACACCCAAAGATTGACCACGGTTCTAAAAACTCTCTGGTCAAACCAAGTCCACCTTCCACCATGACCACACTGCTTCATCAAGACCCACTACCCATCCTCTTCAAATGCCCACAGTCTTAGGATTCGGGCACAGAACAGCACAAGAGAGCGTAGCAGCCCCAAAGAAAAAGCAGCGAGTTGATTGGTTGGGCTTGAGATAAATAAATCAAGACATCAACATAGGAAGACCCCTCTCAACATCACCTCGAAGGAAAAAAACTGAAAAGACCTCACTTGACCTTTGAATTACTGCTTCCTCACTATAAAGCTTCAATTTCTTCACAGGGAAGCACCTATAATCTTAACCAACATAATAGGTTTTATATTACAAAGAGGAGGGGGAGGGAAGAGCAGAATAAACACTCACAGAGCCTGGTATAAATAGGAATGCTTCATGGCTTTTAAGCACTCTGATAAGAACGCTATGGAATTTCAAGCTCCTCCAAAAAATTTCGAAAGCCAGAGGGGCTGGAGGATTTATTCTGAATATACTGGTGTAATGACAAAACCAGTCCAGGTAGTTGTGTTTGGCTGGTTTTACTGGGAATCCTTTGACACGAACACATCACACTATTCAGTTACTTAAACTGCTATGCAGCACTACTGACACATCTGCAGATAACTCTTTGATGGCATGCACTGTAATTTCTGCATATCTAATGAAGCACTAATTCCTGCACAGGTGACAGGAGCTCTGCTACCAGCTTCACAAAGGCCAAGATCTCACCTTTTAGATGTCGCCTTGATAAAACTAGATCAAGCTCACACAGGTAGTCACATCAGGCCTCATCTCAGAGGACTGCCTCCCAGCGCTTACCTAGCAGGAGTCATCTGCTCCCAGCTTCACACAGTTCCAGTAATTATCCTTGTAGGATCAGGGAACTGTCATAAACCCAAGCCACAATTTTAATTCGACATCAAGTTTTGTTTTGTCTTTTAAGAACGCTCCGCTTCTTGCAGCGCCCCACGTCTGTCGTCAGCAGCCCCTGGCCCACAGCTATCCCAAGTATGCCTCAGCACCATTTTCATTGCATTGTGTGGTTTCTCCATTCCTTCACTGATTTAGTCCAGGCCTCTCCTTGGGGCTCTGAGATAATGAAAACCATGTGAGAGCAAAATGTAATCTTCAAACACGCAAACCGGTTTCATGTGCATTATCAGAAGGCAGCAAAACGTTGACAGTGCATCATTTGTCCCAGCGATAGGATCAGGCTGCTGTAATTGCCCATGAGATAAAAAAAAGATTAGAATCACCATCCACACTAAAAATAAAGTCAAAATTCAAACCTAAAAGCTGAAGCTCTGAAAGCAATGGAAATACACTCTCCAAATAGATATATCCTCTTTATGCTACCTTAAGGTGGTTTTTCCTCTTAGATCAGTTGTCCTTTACTGAAAATTTCTATCCTAAGTTGACACAAACAAAAACTGCAGGTGGAGAAGAGTGTAGAGAAGAAAACCATTACAGCCCAACTTTAGCATGGAATTTTCTGGCTTTTTCTAGCATTACCGCAATTTAAACTATTTTAAGCCCCCATATGGAGGAGCCCTTCTTATTTCACAACGTGGTTTTACAGAATTTAATGGGACTAGTCACAAAATACGAAAAAGCAAGCAGACATGGGTGCTTCTTTTTTCAAAGGGCTCCTTTTTTTTTAAAGCTTTATAAAAATAAACAGTTAAAATGCAGTTAAATCAGGTGTCCATCTAACAGAGCTGGCAATGCTCACTCTGAGACACGTTCAAGCAAGGGAGCAAACCTAACGCAGCACAAAGCAAGCCCATCTTCAGGTATCAATGCATAGCATGGGTTAAAAAGATATATCTGCTTTTTCTTTTTTTAATTACACCCACCAGGAGATCCAGACTACTGAATTTTTAGAAAACAAGAATATTATAAAAGAACACCACCAAAACCACTTTTATCATAACCGCCTGAGTTTTTCCTTGTAAAAACCTTTAATTACTCATAAAATGATTAATTAAGCCTCACCACCACACTGGATGGAAGATATGACTACATTCATTTTAGTGTAGCATTGCTGGGCCAAGTCCTGGCCTCCATGTATGTTTTTGTTGCCACAACTCTGTCACTCAGGGAATTGATTTCTTTCAATCTAGATGCAGTTAAACTAGGAAAGAATTGGGTTTAGGTATGTTACTGAGGAAACCTTGCATAAATCATACCAGTAAAACTTCTTCCTTCCTAACCAAACTTCACTGCTCCTAGAAAGACCTTCCACGATAACTGATGCAGCAAATAGTTAACCACAGGTCCTGCTGAAATGGTTGTGATTAAGGATGTAGGCATCTCAGAACCTGTGCAAGCAGAAGGCAGGGGGACTTTCTGAGAGTTCTACACCTGAGAAGGTACTTCTATGTGTTATCCCAAGCAGCTGCAGGAACAAAAAAGTTAGAGCTCCATAATACTCCCCTAATGAAAGAAATCTGCATGTTCGTGTTTTGATGGTACGCTGTCAGCAACTAATATCACACCATGCTCTTCTACCACTTAAGCAGCAAGATGTGCTTCGTTTTATCTCCAGTGAATGCACAGAAACCACACGTAACACAGTGCTCCTTAAGCACAAATCCACAATAATTAACCCTGCCCCAGCCCTCGTTCAGAGCACTGAGCTCCCTCCGCTGCTGAGGAACGGCGATGGGGCTGCTAGGGCCTCACTTGGGCTGGAAACCCGCCATGCTGTGTCTCACAAGACAGGGCACGGCTGAAATGCTCCCACGGAGCCGTCGGCCTCCCACAAGGACCATCTTGGGCCCTGATCTCCGTTTCGGCCTTTTGAGGTTGCTCCATGGAAACATCCCTTCAAAATGCCACGCGAGCAGTTTGGGATGCGGCCAGTGGCCACACAGACAAATTTTCCCTTGCCTACTTCCTCAAATCAGAAGTGCACTGGTCTTTGCCAGGCAGTAAGTCCACTCTTCTCTCCATAGGTGCTAGGACTTTTTATTCCTTCTTCTCCACAAGCAATCCCAATCCAGCAACAGTGAAAGCTGGTGGATTCCTCCCTGCTAGCTCTCTGCACTTTCCCAATCCACCCAAAGGACGGTGGAATACACTACACAGTTGCTCTCAGTCTCTCCAACTTTTATCATTCTTCAGCAAAAAAGTGTTTCAAATCTGGTTTTTACCAAATATCAGCATTTGGTTGTAACAATTTCAATGAACTACAGATTCCCAATTCCTTGTGCACCTCTGTGGGCTATCTTTTATGTTCTGCGTCTCCAGAAATATGGAGGAGGTTTCAGCTTTGTTTCTTTTCAAAAAGACAATGGGAACACTGGGAAGATAATTTTTCCCACCCTGTTTTTCCCAAGCCCCACAAAAAGATGGGCTAATCCTAGTATGAAGCAATAAAATTTGTTTCAGCTGGACACAGAACCACCCAAATGAGAACAGCAGGGAAAATCCACCAAGCCCAGAAGCGAACAAAGTCACTGAAATGTGGAATTACTTTCCTTGAGGTTCACAGTAAATAACCCTAAGAGATTAAGTAATGCTTTTAAAGAACAACTTGTGTAGAGACACGAAGCATTTTAAAGCAAACAAACATTGCTGTGATACAACTCTCAGATGAGGTCTTACAAATGCTAATTAATTCATTAAACAAAAACTTAAATTGGCTTAATTCATAGACATTCATGCAAGAGAACTGCTCAACAACACCCTGGTCCATAATTGGACACTGTGAGCATTTTGCTAATACAATTAAAAGCAAGACCTTTAAAAACCAATTTTATCAAATCAGTGAACTTTTTAATGGTTAAAGTTTTGGTTCCATCATCTAACCAACAGCTATGACCTGACGTAGTCCAACAGTAGTTACCAAGCAAAACAACCAAAGACCTCTCCAAATCCCTAAAGATTTTCAAATATTTAGAATTAAAAAAAAAAACCCAACCAAAAAAAGGGATTGTTTTAAGTTTTGCCACAACCAAACCAGAGAACGTTCCTGCCGAGGAAGAAGCTCCGGGGAGCACATCGCACGATGCCCAGGCGCGACAGGGGACGCCAATGCATGTCCTGTCTTCACACAAAGCACCTCACACCACCACTGCTCTGCTAAGGCTTCACTTTAAAGCTTTGAGAACTCTGTTTCCACAGGCCTTTTTATTTGGTTCACGTCTTTTTCCTTTCCCTATTTCTCCCAAAGTGCTCTCAGTGGCTTAGCCCAGTATTCAACCTCCTGCTTACATCAAATCTCGTTTGCCCTATACACAGGTAAGTTTAAAATATATTCTTACTTCAAAAATTACATCCATCTAAGTAAACACTAATCTAATCAACCCTGAAAATCTCCTTTCACTCACAGGCATAGGAGGCAAGTAAGACAAATATTGTATTGCATATTTTAAAATTAATTGCTCCCAGCAGGTTCTTCACATTATTATTCCCCAAAGTTGTTGAGATTTTTTTTTTCTGTCTTCAAGATTTCATTTCAAGGCAACTCCAGAGAGACAAGTAACGTGCAAGACAGATATCTGCTGACTACAGAGCTCTCCATACAGTACAGTATTTTCACAGGGATACAATTTCAGCATCAGATCTGGTCAAGCCATGAACTAAAATACTTTTGCAAAAGCTGAAGGTATGGCCGCAGCGTGGAGGCTGCAGGATGCAATTTATCCTGTGGCCAGTACTGCATTCCAGAGCTGTTTGGGAATACACTCTCTCCTGCAGAAGAAGGTTTAACAACTGAGAAGCTCCTGCAGCCAAACTGGACTCATAGGGCAGCTATGTGCCTGTTGTTTCATAAAGAGAATGATTTAAAGCCTACAATAAGATGATGCCATATATGGGGCACACACAAAGAGAAGATCAGGCACAAGAGGTAGAAGAAAGTCTAATCTAGAAAGTAACTGCTTGCCTGAAAGTAAGGCAAGCAAAGACATCCTGAAAGCAGAGAATCAGCTTACAGAAATCAGTTATGGCCCAGATTCAACACAATGGACTAAATCATTTTGACAAATTCTCTGGTGCTTCCCCAAACATTGTAACGCCAGCAATAGGCAACTTGGAACACTTCTCTGAAGAACCATGAGATCCAGGCTGTCTCTTGTGTTTCAGCAGCTAGAAAGAGCACCCTCAAACTTACTGCCAATCACCAGGAATGGCTGTTCTCACACTATTCTAAACATTTGGTCTCCATGGAAGGGGGATACCTAGCAGCAAACATTGGCAACCAAGGACATTCCACTCCCACTGTATTGTCCACAACAGCAAAGAGAAAATAACATAATCCATAAGGCTGATTCAGTCAGGAAACCTCTGAGAAGACTTCTGCAAAATTAAGTGTCTGAAAACACCCTGAAATACAGGAAGGCGCAACAACAGTTAGATGGGCTGAAAACACACATCTTTATCCTGAGAGCATTTCTACTTCACCCCAAAGTGGGAACATCTAATAGTCCAAAAACCTTTTGCCAAGAACAAAGTCACAGCTTTCATTTAAGTTCAGAGAAGAACCTATCACACACCCCACAATCTGCACTGAACGGGGAATCTCGTCGTTTACAGGTGTTGGAGCCAGGCTTTGGTTTAATATAAATTTGTACCATGTCAGAACCTTTGTATATTGGGCTGTGTCTTTCCATCTGGTTACAGCTGGGTGGCTCTTTAAAAGCTGGCAGTAAGAATGAAGCACGAATGGCTGCTCCAAGAGAGGTATAAACAGATACATTCATTCACAGCTAAAAGTATTTATACAGTAACATACACTTGGGCTGATGATAACTGTAGATTAAAAGACTTATCTCTGTATATACATTAAAACAGCAACAACATAATCCTACATCAGATTCTGTTCAACATTAAGGAGAAAGAAAAAAAAAAGCCTTCAATGAGCTGGAATTTTACATCAGTTCTTCACTGTAGTGACAGTGAGCCCTTGCATGGATCAAGGCACCACTGTGCTGGGTGCTACACAGAGTTCAACAGTGCAAGTTATTCCATCATAAAACCCACAAATACCCCTTCTCTCCACCCTCCCACCCCCCAAAAAAAATTAAAAATCACATGATACTGAGTTGGAGAAAAAAAGAAGGTATAGAAGAGGGAGAAGTGTTTATGTTTGGATAATTTAAGGGTTGCACATCAATTTCTCTGTCGCAGTATGGAAAACATGGCAGTAAAGCAATGCAACCTGATTTCTAAATAAACAAAAAGATTGGTCAGTCTGCTGATGAAAGACTGGATAAAGAGGACAAAAGAACTATTACATTACCTACACTTCTGGGATTCGTGCTATTCTCTCACAAAGTGAATGGCTTATGCTAATCAGGATGCATCTGAAATACATCATCCAAGCCTTCTTGTAAAAATATAGCTCTTATTTATCCAGAAAGATCCCCACCAGCTGGCAATGTTTGCATACAATGTTAAACCCAACTTCAAGAGCCCATGCATTATGAGTCATTTTACATTTAAAAACATTAGTTCTCTTAGCTGTTCTTTAGGATAGCATATCCCATAAGAATTTCGGTGGAATTCAACAATAATACACAATGTTAGCATCCTACTTCCTCCAGAACAAAGAAACTGCAAGTTTTCTGTTGTGTAATGTTTTGGTTTTATTTGGAGGGTTTTTTTTTCTCCTAACAGTGCTTTGTCTACAGAACATCTTTGGAGAAGGGACAAAAGGATTTGCACCGCTCTCTTCTATATGAATCAAACATTTATGCTATACCCTTTAAGCACTTTCATCTAGTAACCTGTGGAATGTGATCTCCTGACCCTAACACTCAAGCATGTCTAAATCAGCCGCCCTTTGAGCTGTATTACAGACTAAAGAGAATTTTTATACATTTCTATTACAGGCATATGAAAACCTTGTGGCCCAGCCGTGGCACTCTGTGCTACACACTCTAAATGAGTCCAAAATGGATTTAAGCAGAAAAGAGGAATCCCTGGATTCTCCCATGTTCATGGCACAGCCTGATGTCACTCACCAGCATACACAGGCAGAACGATGCACCGTGTATTGACCAGCCATCAGGGTTTAGATGTATCATGGCAAACAACCAACCGCACGTTTCCAAGGTGCCAGCATCACTGCGATCCCCTGGCCCATCATACTCTGCACTGCTGTCTCCATCCTCCTCCCTGGGACAGGCAGTGCTGCCTGCAAAACATCTCCAGAATCAGAAAGACAACAAGCTTGGGGGAAGAGCAGGCACCCCTTTCCCTTCTCCTGCAGCTCTTACCCTTTCCTCAAGCAACCACTGAGGCAGGAACAAATAATTCTGTGTTATGTCCATGGCCCCTAGGATTGTTCTAAGGACAGGGGTTATGCTGCAAATAAGTGTCCAGGAGAAAAAGAGGGAAACCAAGTGCTCCAGATGAACCTGCAGCATCAACTATGGGACAATTTCTCCCATGTTGTCAGTTCATGGCCCTACTCCTAGGAGCAGCAGTCACTAAAGTAACCTTGGGGAAAGTCTGACCCCCACGATTTAGTAGGGTCATGGCCTTGATGGAAGGGTTCACGTTTTTATATCAGCCCTGAAAAAATGCTGTGGTGGTGCCCATCACTCAAGCAACAGCAGCACAAGGGTGTAGGACATGCTCAAGAAGATGGCTCTTGAGTGCTGACCCTTGATTTGTCAGGAAGGCTCAATCCCCAGAAGAAATGCAGGGTAGCAGAAAAAAGTGAGACAGCAGCTAAAACCAATGCCATGCTCTCTCCCCCAGGATGGATCCCTGTCACTCACTGCCCCAGTCCCCACACAAGGTGCCTGGCTGGCGGTTACACCTCAGCAGAGACACACTGTGGGGGCACCCACAGTTCTCTGAGGGTCCACAAGCTCAGAGCATGCTGAGTTGCTGCCCCTCCCCCTCTAAGGGAGGTATGGGACACCTTTTCCACATTCTGCCACCCCCCCATCCCTCCAGGAGAGAGGAAGGGAGGAAAAAAAAAAGAGGGGCAGGGGGTGGGGGCGAAAAGGCCCAGAGACCACAACAGACCAGTATTTAGCATTTCCTGTATCAAGCTACAGGAAAAACCCACGCAGTGGGGAAGAGCATGATGTCAAGGTTGGTTTCACTACATAAACAGCCAGATCCCTGCTGAGGGATGCTGTGTGTTTCCACTGGGGACGATAAATCCTCCCTGCAAAGAGGCGTCCTGCTACCACTCATGCCAAATCCCTCAAGTCCTTCCCTTGCACAAAGGCTGGCAGAAACGAACGCTCTGGTCCTACAGATACCTGCAGAGCTGGGGGAGGAGAGAAGGAAAGTTAGAAATTCACAGCAGTACTACCCCTTGTAAACCAGCACACAGCACTTGGCCCCCAGAGAGCGGAGTATGCTACAAAATATGTCTCCCTGCACAGACCCTGGGCCTCCATCCAGTTATGATGTGCACATGACCTCGCTGAGTTTCTGGTCTTACTTCTAAAACGCTCTCAAAACAAAGAGGACATCCCCTCATGCTCACAGCGTACACGCCAAGCGTGTTCCTGGCCACGCTCAGTCATCTCTTACCGCGCGTTAATTACGGGTTCCACACTTTCACACCTGATGACACAGTAGCAAAGCACTTCATGTACAACAAATTCCAGCATGAGACATGAAATCTCAACCGACCGACGAAGCCACTTGCACACACGTATGTAAACGCACACGCGTGCCTCTGTGAAGCGCGTGAGCAAAGACCATCCCAAACACGCGCATCACAAGCACAACGACTGCAGTTACTTTCTCAAGAGAACTGCAAGAAACACGGTTCCTCGCAAACCCAGCCTGACACAACCCACTTCTGCCCCTTTCACAGAATTCCACTCCATCCCAGCACACACCAGTACATCGCTCCCGCTGTTTCACTGCCAGCGGTGAAACGGGAAGATGAGCGTATTTTCTGCCAGAATTCTGCAAGATGAAGAGGAATCTTTACAGGAGAGAGAAGTGATGGGCAGAAGTTGACAGAGAAGAGAGCCAGTGTTAACTGCCAGGTTTAGGTTGCAAGAATGAATTCCAAGTCCCCTGCACCATGATCTTACCTACTGATCTGCTGAAGACAAAAGGGTTTTCTTCTTTTCAGAAACTGGACACTCGTAGCTCGTTGGGTCAGTCACACAAAGCTTCCCTGCTGCCAAAGGTATTTTTCCCCCCCTCGGGTTTTTGTTGTTGTTGTTTGGTTTTTACCCAGAGAGTAAAGGGCAGAATAGTGGATTCAGCAGGGGCAAAGGGTGGAATTCGAGACTCGACAGGCGAACTGCAGGGCTCTCTCTAAAAGATGTTGTATTTCAAGGCGCTTTCACTTGCAAATCCTTCTTCATCCTCTGTGTCAATAAAACTTGGGAGGGG
>VXBZ01001215.1:18121-28951 GCA_013399135.1 Heliornis fulica | reverse complement strand
GGCGGCGGTGACGGCCGCCGCTTCCCCGCGGCGGCGAGCGGCGAGGCGCCGGCCTGGCTCGGGCACGGGGCGCATCCCCAGCCGGGCCTGGCTGTGCCGCGGCACCTGTTCCCGTGCGTGCGAGCCCGGCACCGAGGGGCGACGGGGGCCGGGCCGGTCACGCCGTCGCCCCCAGGAAGCTGTCGCCGTTAGCTCCAAGCTCCAAACCGCTCCGCGGAGTCGGGCGGGTTTACACCAACGTACGCGGGCCGAGGCACGGACGCGCCTGCTTTGTGCTGGACAAGTGCTGAATGCGATGGTAAGCGGGGCAGTGACTGGTTGTGCATCTGAGCAGCACATTAAAGGCACTCCCTACACACACACTGCTCTGCTTAAAACCGAAACATACACCGCGCAGCCTTCCAGGGCTCAGCTATGACAGCAAACACCAGCCACCGCTACCCTGACGCGGCAGGACCGAGCAGTCGGTCTGGAAAGAGGCAGTGGAAAGGTGCTTTCCCCAAATGCAGCCCCGATCTCGCCACGGTTTATCCTTTTGCCACATAATAAAAGGTGATGGCCACATTCAGAGGTGGCTTTGGTGCCATGGAATCGCGCTGTGGAATTTCAACTTGAAAAAATAGTTTGACTTTAAACATGCAACAACCTTTAAAGAAAAGCGTGAACATTATCACCTCTGTGCAACTCTTCCCCCTGGAAGGCAAGCCAGGCAATCGGCCCTAAACACTGATAAAAGCTTTAAGCCATTCTCTGGTTTTGGAGACCTCTGTGTCCAAGAGGCAAAACTCTTGTTCTGAAATGGGGTGAGCAACTTTAACTTCTCCCAGCCTGATGCCTGTAATCAGGGCACATCCCCAGTCTAAACAAGGCCAGAGATAGCAAACTGGTCCTTCAATAGGGACCTATTTGTGTACAAACAATGGTCCCTGCCTTTCTCACAATCCTCCTCCTCTGGCTTTTGCATACAAAGCACTGAATCCTCCCCAGTGAGGTCACTCCTGTCCCTGAGCTCCAGGCTCCCATCCACTAACTTGTAGTTTCAAGAAAGAGCAACACAAAAAATGTGAGAAACTGTCACAGTGTGTCCTACAGCTGACTTAATACCTGACCACGCAAATACCAAGCCCATGAAGTAGTCCCAGTTCCGTGAGATCTGTCCAAAAGATGACACCAGTACTAAATGTGCAAAAACCGGCTGCATGTTGAACCCTTGCACCGTGAACTTGCCTTACAGGAAGGAAGGAGTGTGAGAAGAGGTAACATGGTTCAGCCATTTACCTTTTAACTGGCCTAAGCAAAAGAATCTTTGCTAACATTTCCAACTCCTAACATTGAAAAGAAAGATCTGGAAAAAAAAAATAATCAGGAAGTCCAACTTCAGAAATCCCAAATGCAGTACATTCCCCCCCCCCATAGCTGACATTAAATCACTGGAACATTTCAGTGGAACAAACGTGGAAGCACATGTAAACAGTTGATTAACATCCCATAACCTTACAGTTTGTGAACGTAAAAAGCAAGACCACGCAGAACAAGCTAATGAAGCGTGTATTTGCTATATGCTGCTGGGTGGAGTTGTAAGAAATATACAGCTCCAGTAAGTTAAGAGAGTTACAAACTGCTTCAAACACACATCCTGCCTCCCTCCCACACGCTAAAAGAAAATAGCGAAGAGTAAAGAAAGAAGGTAGAGTCATCGAGAGAGTAAAAATACTGGTTAAAGCAGACGCTGGAAAGCACGGAGCCTTGCCCGAGGCACACTAACCTCACCTCATCTGCCGCTGTTTATCCCACACAGCGCTAGCGCTGCCCACTTAACTCACACAATTGGAGATAACAGCTTTATCGGAACTGGAAAAGAACAAAGATGCACGAAAGCCACATTCTCTTCCTTAAAATATTCTCCCCCTGCATCCTCCCTTCACCCAGCTCCCCGCCCAGCGCAGTCCTCAGGAGCCACAGCACACATCTGAACGGCTGCCAGCGGAGGAAGCGAGCAGTTTCCATACACACATCATGCCACAATGTGGGAATTCAGGAAACAACACAAGAAAAGGGTTCCTAATAACTGTTCCAGCGTACTCCGGTGCCAATTTATGCACTCAAACAAAGGTCACAGTAGATGTGTTAAAAAGCACAAAAGATAAATGCCACAACGGCAACTAGTTCAAAGTAGGAAAATAAACCTTGGGCTCACAAAGTGTTTGGATGACCTGGAATTGCTCCACCTACAATTTTTTTTAAGAGGTTGTCCTTCACATTCTTTAAGATTCCTCCATCTTAACGTTCCTCCCTCCAGGAATCGCTGTAACTCGGCCATCCTTTGTCCCCAGCAGCTCAGGAAGCTGCTGATGTTACCCTTCGATCGCCGCTCAGTCCTCCGTCCATTGGGGCAGCTGAGAGGACTAGAAACCCCTTTCCACAGATCTCTGGTCTCAGGCCAGTTTAACTGAGTTTTTCTTCTTGTGCACAAAAATAAACTGCTAACTGTGCTCAGAAGTGCCATTTAGCTCTTGGGAGCAGCCAGTACATCCCCACACACACCAAAGCAGGGTAGGGGGTGTGTGTGTTTCTTTGTCTACTCTGTAAATACTCCGTTGGTTGAAATAATGGCCAAGTTTACTATGTGAGCAGGAGCAAGAAATAGGTAATTCTGAGAAGAGGGATCAACTTTCTTGCCACAGGAGCAAAAGTCAGTGTGACAGATATGTTCATTGTGGAAAAGGAAGTGAACAAATCACAGAATCACAGAATTGCAGGTGTTGGAAGGGACCTCCAGAGCCCATCAAGTCCAACCCCTGCCAGAGCAGGTGCCCTAGAGCAGGTCACACAGGTCGGTGTCCAGATGGGTCTGGAATGTCTCCAGAGAAGGAGACTCCACAACCCCCTGGGCAGCCTGGCCCAGGGCTCCGTCACCCTCACCCTGAAGAAGTTCTTCCTCACATCGGTGCGGAAGCTCCTGTTGTCCAACTTGTGGCCATTGCTCCTTGTCCTGTCCCCACAGGCCACTGAGAAGAGGTTGGCCTTTGTCTCTCCCAAATACATTAGGGGATACAGATCCAAACAAGGTTATAAGATGTCAAACCTGTGTTAAAATCACAAAAAAAACGTGTGGAGAAGGCACCATGGTGTAGGAGGCCTAAGTGTGTTGTCCCAAGTCACACTGGGAGCTCACTCTGGGCTTGTGGAGTCTGAGAGGTCACAGGACCTGCCTTGCTGCCTGCACATACTGTCAGCCCAGACGTACAGCACTGCTGCTTGTGCTGCCACGTTACCAGCTGGGCCCTCAGGGAGGCCACTGCCATCTTCAAGTTGTATTTAGAAGATTAAATATTGCTGCTATGTCCAACCCCAACCTGTAACAAACCCTGAAAAGCTCCCTCAGGTTCTGCCACTGTGTATGGCTGGAGACCAGCTACAATTTCTGAAGAGAAACAAAATCAATTTAATGGACAGGAGAGTGAGGCAGGAATTTTATGGAAAACCAGTTACCATTCATCAACAGATAGTAATGACAGGCATTCACAGACCAGCACCACGAGTGATCACTACTGCCACTCTTGACATTTGTGGAGTCACAAGAAAAATTCTACAAGAGCAGTTGTAGTTATGCACAATGTATTTCTCTGTCCTTCACCACATAATTGCTCTGACTTTCTACACAAGTTTATTATTCCATATAATAAAACTCTAATGACACATAACTGCTGGAGAGAAGTAATCACTACAGAGGCTTTTGCATAGACAACTTCACACCCTCCCTATGCCACTGTACTGTGGCTCCTGCTTATGAAAGGTTTTGTAGGGTACTGCCTGTGAGGATTTTGTGAAGTATGATGGTTTGGATAGTGTAACTCAAGTTCAGCATGGTTTCTTGGGTGAACAGCAGGAAGGGGGAGAAAGGAACAGCTTACCACAATTAAATGCAATATAGAAGGCATCAGTGGTGTGTCACCCTTGACCTGATTGATCAGGTACCACTGTAAAGAGAACTATGCTAAGCACTGAGCCTTGGCCTCTTTTTATGCAGAATTTCAAAAGAAAGCTGTGGAACTACAAGTGTGACAACTGCCAACTATGGAAAAACAAAATAAATGCTTCAGCTTTGCTCTAAATGCATTCCCATCCCAGTCTTCTAGACTTAAACACATTTTGGTGTATGAAAGTTGACCATCTCCCTCATTTCTCTGCACTCTTTCCTCTCATGCCTCTTTAAAAAGAGGGGTTTCTTCAAAATCCTCTGGAATTAATTCAAAGATTCCTTCATCTTTCAATGGATTTGGATCAGAGTAAACTGGAAGAGTAAGGCATGGAGTCCCTGCACTTTAACACAGCCTTTGTTTGTTCTGCATGACTAAAGAATGTATGAAGTCAAAAGAGAGCAGGTTCTGCAGCAAAAAACACAGATTTGATAATCCTGATTTTTCAGTGACCATGAAGATTATCAGGGGAAAACTACAGCTGATTTGAAACCAGAAAGCCTAACCTCTTCAGTGTCTCCAGGCCTTACAGCTGTACTGAGAAAGACCACAGGGACAGGGAGACGGGTGCTTTCGATTAAAGTTTTTGCAACTCACATTTAAATGTTGGTCAGAACTCAGAGATCAGACTTGGAACTAAAAGAGGCAAAACAAAAGCAATCTTTGGTTGGAAGCAACCTTCCATTGCCTGGGAAGGTTAAAAGCATGGTGAAACAACGCTGTACAGATGCTCGGGCTATACTAATTGTAGGAGCAGGGCTATGTTCCCCCACTAACTATAAGCTATACTGTGTGGTAAGCAGATTGCCTTGAACATGAAATTCAAGAATACAAATGGAAGGAGAAATTATGTTATGTATAAAAAAGGTCAAATGCATTGGAACAAAACCCATGAAACGCTGTTAAATAATTGCTTCGTGAGGAGGCGATTATAATTTTTCTGAGCACGTAGCTGTGCTCCTAGAAAGGTCGTTCTCTTGTAGTAAGCTACAAAAAGACATAATTAGAGACAGCAAGATGTCAAGTTACAGATAACTGATTAATGTTTCATTTTCACAGAAATTAAAAACTAACAATAGAATTAGGAAACAAAGTCTGATTAGATTTTCCGATCAATTTCAGAAGCTGCTGCCACATGCTGGAAGAGCACCAGCACTCTCTGCTGGTGATCCTTGTCCCCTGGTGGAATGAAAACACGTTCTGGTTTTGATACAGAATGCCATTTTTGTTTAAAATGGATGATTAATTAGATCCTCATCGATTAAGCAAATGACAA
Organism: Heliornis fulica; assembly: GCA_013399135.1. Taxonomy (NCBI): domain Eukaryota; kingdom Metazoa; phylum Chordata; class Aves; order Gruiformes; family Heliornithidae; genus Heliornis; species Heliornis fulica. The sequence continues at coordinate 23,695 of VXBZ01001215.1, read as the reverse complement.
CTCCAGGAGCTGGTTACATTTCTGGAAATAAGAGTCATTGCTAAGAAGTGTTTTTAGTTTGGACAATCATCATTCACTGACAGAAATTTCACTGTTGCAAATAAACATCTCATGTTTAACGTCTCCAGACAGCACTTCTGCTGTGCTGCAGCACAAAGACAAGCTGGTGTGAGAAGTTCTCATGATGCCAAATCCCTTGGCTACACCTTGACTTTCCATCAATTTTAGAGCTATGCCAAGAAAAACAGTTCTTTAAAAAGTCCTAGCACAGCACCAGCATCTTCCCCTCAGGCAGCCACAGTAGAAATGCTACTATGTTTTAATGAAAGCAAACCCGCTCCCAGGCCAGTCTCTGCTACACCCTCTTCGCCAAGGAAGGGGAAAAGCTTTCACTCCCGCTCACCCAAGCCTTGCCCACACCCTCCTGGATTACTGTACCCATCTGAGCCAGAGACTGCACAGGGACAAACAGATCACGAGCAAAAAAAACCCCAAACAAAGCCAAGGACCTAAGTGACAGCTGTCCTAGTTTCCAAACCAGGAACCGATCGGTGAGAAGGGTTAAAGACTGGCAAAACGAATCCATGTGCAGCTCATGCAAGTGTGGGAAACAAAAGAGACAATGTGAGCTAAGGACAGAGTATTCATTAGCAAAGGGCTCAAGTTTCTTGGCTTTTGCCGGTCTGCTTCCCAATGGCCATTTTTCAAGGTAGCTCTTTGTTCTTTGGTTTTGAACACAGTCCTGGAAAGACATTATACTCCTCAGCTAACCAACTAAAGCTCAGTACATCTCAAACTGCTTAAAATAAGGTTTTTTATTCCCTGGAGGCAAAAGGGGAGAACAATGTCAGAGATGGGATTTTTCTGTTGAGCTACAGTGGGTTTTGGATCAGAACTTTATACGACATATCTGACCCAAAGACCTCAGTCATAAATATTCATTCACACTACAGTATGAAATACACAGAGAAATCCAGTGTTAAAATAGTAATAATAGATGAGAGTTCATAATGCAGCCCTATTAAACCGAGTCAGAGTAAAGCCAGCACTGGAGATCGGCTGCCACACTCCAAGCTCCTGCCCCAGCTCAGCTCTGCATTGCTGGGGATGGATGGACAGGCCATCCCTCCTTTCAAGGCCTGCAAGGCACTCAGCTTGAAAATGAGGAAGGCTTCCAAGTATTTGGGATGCTGAAGAGATTCAGCTTACAGCAGCAGCCTTAGGTTGAGAAAGGGATCCCAGTCATTCATGAGGAGAGGCTTGGAGCCTCCAGTTTTTCCATTGAGGGGTACAGCCAGCCCTCACACCAGGTGGAGCGTGTAGCCTGGGCTGAATGGAACAATATGGGAGCATGAGCTATGCCAGTGAGGGCCCAGTGCTCCCAGAGCCTTCTGGTAGGTCTATGCACCACACGGGAGACATCCAGAGCAAGACTACAAATCCCCTGGTGCACAGGGCCTGGTAGGAGATAAATGCCACCTTAGGATCTGCTTCATAAGGTCCTTCCATAAGGGCAGTCTTAAAAGTCTGACCATTCCTTCTCCAGAAAAATCTGCATTTTGGTAATCCTGCACTTAAAAAGGAACTGATTTGCTGCTCAGTCACGAAAAAGCATCAATTAGGGTGGAATTCTGGGAAAAGCAATTAAGATCACAGATCAGAAATTGAAATCCAGGGTCTATTTCACTGTTGTTGGTAGGGATCTGTATGTTAAGTGCAAGAAGACACACAGCATTTTACCTTGACTATTTTACTTCATGAAGTAAAAAACGGGAAGAACATCTTCTGAATTAGAGAAACAGCCAAGAGCCCTAAAAGGAACACACACAGTTGTAAAAATAACTGAATGTTAGCACAGTCATTAAGTCAAAGTCAGAAATAATTGTTTAATGCATTCTGGTCCTGAAAAATCTCAACTTCAAAAGAGCTTCACCTCACGGAGAGTCACAAGAAACTTTTTATGCATTCAGGGATCACCAACACTTGGCTGAGTGACAAAGTGACAGCCAAATGCCAAGCACTCTCAACCACTGCATGAGGAACAGAGATTCCAGCCTAAGGGATCAGAGCAAGTTTCCCACTGCAGAAAAGGCCAAAAGGTTTCAAACCTGAAGTTTTCTATTTTTCAAGGAAGTTCATATTCTGGACGTGACAGGAACCAGCAAGAGATCACTGATCTACAAGGAATGAGAAGATGCTAAAAGCCTCGAGACGTTGCATAACAATAGGAAATTAACATGACTACTTTTTTTTAATATTATTAACTACACATGCCAGACTGCTCTTAAATACTCTCTTCCCACATTCATACCCACACCTTTACCTTCGTACCATATGAATTCCACATTCAGTTCTGCCCCTTGATCATTAATGCAGACTCCTAAGCCTCAGACTTCAAAGCAACGCACGCGTCCGAGTCACAGGCACAGGGCTGGAGCAGCGTCAAAGCCTCCCCGTGCAGGAGCCTCGATCTTCTGTTTGACTTCACTGTACAAATATCTCATTCTATCAAGACTAGGAAATTCAATGATTTATGTAGGGCTTCCCACAGATTAAGTTAATAAGGGAACCCAGCAGTGCCTCATCTCCTTCCGCCTTCCAAACAGTGGTAAATGAAAGGAAATGGGAATGTCTCCCGGGGTAAGGGAAAGACGTGAGCGCTCTACAAATGTGCAAGGGAAGAAACCAAAGGCTTCATTGTGTGGATATGCACTTCTCCAGGAACCCTCTTCCCTTCTCCTCCCTCACACAAGTGGCATATGATAGTATTATTAGGGAAACTTGGTTCAGTTGCAAAGCCTCACCCACACCGCACTGACCATCACCTAGAACGGTGTTTCAGTGTTTTCCTGCTTTTTCTTTTATATTTTTCCTTCCTTTTTCCCTTTCTTCTGCTCTCACCCTCCCTCTTTTTGCTGCTCAAAATGTCTGCTCTCACTGCTTCCTTACTTCTGCAGGTTCCCTTCTGTCACTCACAGCACACTGCCAGTACCCCCAGCATTACTCGGAGCTCCAGTCATGTCTTCCTAGTCAAAGCCTCCAGTGCAAGAGACTGAATTACAGTTTAACACAACACAAATGATGAAACTGCAGCACAGATACATCAAGATATAGGTCTCTCAAAGACCCTATGGGGCTCCTTTTAATGTAATTCACAATCAACCTCCCTTTGAGTTACATTTGAAAATTACACCAACATACCCTGTCTGAGATGAAGCTTCATCTCGGCCTTTCTCAGCTTTATTTGTAGCTACTCGTGTATTGCTGACTTTCAAGGAAACTACCCAACACCAAGATAAAGTAGGAGGTTGCTTGAGCAGTCAGAAAGCTGCTCTAAGCCATCAGATTCAGGCATTTTCATCGATAACCTGGTCTGTGCTTGCTCTAAGTTAGACATTATGATGACAAAGAGCGAGAAGCTGTTGTAGATACACATGCCTCAAAGTGCTTTCATCAATTTTATGATCCCTTGTAAAACATTGGACTACAGTGATAGAACTGCTGGTGTTACCAAGCAATGATTCACTCACTGAGCAGGTAAACTATAAAGCCAAACTCAGAAATTTCTCTGCCCGACGAGAACGTTGCAGCAGGTCACTGCTGAACACCATGCAACCAGAGCAAAAACATTCCCACAGAATCAGTAATATGTGACAGCAGGTATTTGGAATGAGAACAAGGATTTCATCCACATAGCTCTACTGCTGAATTATGTAGATAAACAGTGCTCCTGAGACAGTCAGCTTCCAGTGGGGATGTGGCGGTGTCAGGATTCACAGACCCAGCTTAGCACTAGCAACCTAGAGCCTAAACTCCCAAACATGGAAGTTCATGTCCAAATTTGATAAAATTTGACAAGGTGTCCAGAATTCTGACCCCTAGACACTCAAAGCTCTTTCTGGGTCACAAAAGAACTGGATCCAGCCATAACCTTTGTATCATCTAGACTCCAGTGTGGGCTATTCCCTAAATTAGTTCGACTCCTAACCTCGCTCAATTCAGGCTGTACATTTTGGTGAGCTCCCAAGAACACAACCTTTATTCAAACAACAAGAAAAGGCACTTTAACAGGCGAACACTCTCCTGACTGCTTTTGGTCACTAAAACTCCCTGAACTTCTCCCTCCCTTGGGTCCCACACAGGCACATGGAAATACCTGCTGTTGGGGCAGGCAGGTCAGGAGAGTGAAGATCTTCTGGTTAATGGATGCTGTTCTGATCAGGGAGATTAAGTTACAAAGCCATCCCTTTGAAGACTGGCTTCTGCAGTGTGGCACTTTGGTTTATGACTGGGGATTTCTCTTAATTAGATTGTACTCTTAATTATTTATGACATGTATTATCTTCAGAAGCTGTCCAAAACCTACACCTTAATAAGGATAATTGGAATAATCATATTTTTTCCTCTTTTTAAAGCACCTTAAGCCTTACAAATGAAAAACGTTAAGACAGGATTAGATGCATAATGAAATATCATCATTAAATGTTAAATAAAAATGAAAAGTGAACTAAATTGGAATTTTCTATTTTACACTGTATTAGGGCTGAATTGAGGATCACTTATCAGAGGTGACACTCAGAACTGAAAACTTAATTGGGATCTTCTTTATGCATCTCATGATGGGAGATTCCAAGGGCCGGAGCCTGGGCCCAAACATCATGAGAAGTCGGTCAGCCCCCAGAGCCTGCGCTGTGGAAGTGCTGGGCTATACTGCCACAGGCTGATGACTCGAGCAGGTCTTGGCTATGTACAGCTGGTTACAGTCACCAGAGCTCCTGCATCCACCACAGCTCCTCCACACTGAAAAAGATTTAGCTTTCCAGTCCTCTCCTTCCTCAAAAAAATCTACTGGAATTGACACTGACAGGATTTGTGCTTCTGCTTCAGCCACATGGTAAATCTCACAGTGAATATTTATGGGCCTCGCTGCTAATGATAATGAATCTGCTAACTAAAGACATAACCTGACCCAAGGGCTGACTGTGAAGTAGCAGTAGGGATGGCTAAACCCTGAGCCTCAAGGGGCTGGTGGGATCCTCACTCTTTTCCTAGCAAGGCTGCAAACCCACAGCTTTTAACTCCTTGAGGGTTATCATCCACTGACTGGCGTTTTGATCTCTGAGACGAAAGCAGGAGGATTTTGGGTCAGTTCTGTTGAATTCAGAGTCTGGGCTGATCAGCTCCTGTAATGTTTGGGGCTGGGAGAGACAGGGACTCTGGCGGGAAGAGGAGGGCACCATCTCTTGTAGCTGAGGCAGGACCGAGGCCCTGGACCTCCTCTGCAGGACTGCAGACAGCAAAACACCCCCCTGCACCACTGACACTTCAAAACAGACCTGGGAAGGGCCATGACCGCTCTGCTCTCCACACTGGCTCCTCAGTCGCCCCCCCAACACACATCAGGGAGTCCCCACCGCAAGCCCGCACTGCCTTCTCCTCGCCCGCTGCTTGCCCATGGCGACGCTTCCTGAGCTCACCGGGGATGCCTGTGGCGACCCCCACACACTGGACGTGGTTCCAGGATTTGCAGGCTGAGCCTCAGAACTGCCCCACAGCCGCCCACCTCGCCCGGGG
>VXBZ01001215.1:3381-17927 GCA_013399135.1 Heliornis fulica | reverse complement strand
CAGCGACCGCCCGCTCATCCATCTTGCTCCTCTTGCCTCCGATGTGACAAAGCCGGCATAGCAATGAGAGACACCGAGGAGCTCTGGGAAGCGCCTTCCCCAGATTCAGTTATTAACTTTGACCGGGCGGCTGCAACTACGGCACCCGGCATCCCCCGCTGGGCCGGCAGCGCCTGCAAAGGCGGCCGGGAAGTGTAGTCCGCCAGCCCCGCCGCCGCCTCGCCGCCAGAGCGCTGCGCGGGAGCACAAGCCTCGCTGCCCGGCCCTGAGGCGGGAGGCAGCCGCCCCCGGAGGCTCCTTCANNNNAGCCTCCTTCAGGTTTCCGAGGCCTGGCCGGTGGTGGGCCAGGCGGGTGCTCCGTGGAGGGAGCTGCTCTCCAACAGGCTTGGGACGCACACACCCCCCTGGGGGCTAACGGCACAAAAGTCCTCCATGAAATACCGTCTGGGCTGTGAAACACCGAGGTAGCAGGTGTCAAGTGGGACACACAGAGGAGAGGATGGATGTGCTTATCCTCCAAGAGAGGGGGTGCCTTCCCCACTCGCATGGTGTCACTTACAAAATGGCTGCTGCCCACAAAAGGCCCCTCCTTACAAAGGCAGAGCTGTAGCACAGAGGTTTGATGTTTTAGCGTTTTCAAAGGTGTGGCAAACACCTCTGTGTGGTAAACACCTCTGTGTTTACCACACAGAGGTGTTTTGCCGATATTAAGGATGCCCTGGCCACTCTGTGCCACACCAGTGCTGATAGCCCTGCCCATCAAGTCACCAAGAGTGCCATTGTTACTGAGTAACTTTAAGTACCATTGATTACACATTTTACAACACTGAAATGTTTTCTCTACCTCCTGTAGTTAAAAATGGATTCTAAACTATGCAGGGAGACAACGTCCATTTTTTGGTACACCACACAAAGCCAAGGGTCTCTCTGACCTTGCTGTACAAGGTTTGCACCAGTGAGCACACAGACCTGAACGTTGCCTTAGTTAAAACAAGCCATAGTTAAAACAAGCCATGTGAAAACAAAGGAACAGTTTAGAGCTGTAAGTAACAAGTATTCGTTCACGTGGAAAAATGTTTTCAAGCAGAGTCCTCTGTGTTCATGGAGCATCACTACACCTCGCCCTGTTTCACTACATACAACTTTATTTTGTGGCTTTTGATGAAATGTGGAAAAAAAACAGTAGAGGTCGGGGTCACACACTAACCTCTCATGGTGAAGAAGGGAGCTATGGAGGGAAAGGCTGCTATTGCTCCACGGGAATACACAACACAGAGGTGTAAGAGTGACACTAAAACAGGCCATGCTGCCATGATGCCTTGTTTGCCAGAGCCAGACAAGAATGACCTATTATAAAACATGGTGGAATGTTTGTTTTTGTAGCAGTGGATTTCTAAAACCCAAAGTCTTTTTGTGGCCAACAAGCTCACTCCTTTCTTTGCCTCGTTACTGCAGCTGTTGGAGGTCTGCACCCCTGCCTGGAAAACATGAATAACAGCAAGAAAGCAATCCTAGCAAAAATCGGGATCATTCATGTGTAATTAGACAAGTCTTGGGAGATTTACAAAGGAGGGGAGGAGAAAACCACAGTACTGCAGTCATTTGCATGATTTCTAGTTTCTTTTCTCTGCAATAGTCACTTTTAGCTTTAAAATGTAACGAGTATGTATTTCATACGCAGCTTTACATACACTTCAGTGTTGCTGGGTTTCAATTTGCATCCCACCATGACCAAGCAGAATTTGGCAAATAGGCTGTGTCTGATTATAACACATGCTTTCATTTTGGTTTGGTAATGTAATATGCACACATACAAATTAACTTAAAAGTGTACTCTAGGTTGTGGCTTACTACTCACCTCCAAGATTTTTCTCCATGGTTCATCCTGGCTGCTTTATACTAAAAATCTCCTGGGAAGTACCTTAACAATACTGCTGGGAATTCACCAGGAATAAAACGGGCAATTGCTGCTTTACACTGCGTAAAAGTGTTCCTCTGATCCAGCAGGATGATCCACAGCCAGTTCAGCTGAAGCATGGACTTTATCACAGTCCTTATGAGCAGAGCTGTGAGTGCTTACATCACCCAAAACACATTCTTGGATGCTGGAAGCCAGGCTGAGCTTGGAGTAGTCCTGGATTTGGTTTAGAGCCACCCTCTGCTCACATCTGGTTCCTACAGCGTGGAAGCCAACTCATGCCAGCCAAAATGGAAATCCTAACTGTGACATCTACACTGTGTTGGTGGCCCTCCACTGGTGTAGCTTGTGGTTCTGTGACATGCTCAAGCCACACCCACACCCACCTAGCCGCCCAGCTGTGGGGTTTTACTAGTTTCACTGGGTTTAGGGCCACAAACTTGGCTTGGGACTCAGAATTTACCTGCCTCTGTCTTCAAAGTTTCCCCATCAATCACATTAGAGACATTAGTTGCCTACTATGAGGCCTGTTCTCTAGGTGAGAAACACTTTTAAATTTGTACTATTTTTCCTAGACATGCACATTCGAGATTTCATCTTACTTTATTACTTGATGGCATAGAATTTTTAACAGCACATCTGTAACAATTTACTTCCTTACCAACCAAGTTCACTTCAAAGACCTGGTGCTTATGAATCCACTGGGCAAAAATAGAAAGGTAGTTACAAATGTGGTAATTAGTACAAAAAGGATAATATATCCATCCTCTGCTGCTACGAAGAAGATATTTTAATGTAAAGTGTTCTAAAAATTGAAAGAAGGACCATAAACAAACTGGGAGCACTTTAAATATGTTTATTCAGCAGCTATTACAATCAGCCTCCAAAAAACTGGAGTCCCCTCTTGTTTCTGAACCGTATCATGTGATGAAAATGCCTAGGGACATTGAAGCTACACAGTGCACTCCTTTCTGAGAAACAGACATGTCTAACAAGGATTAATCTCTTCAAAAAGGCAAAATATAAATATATACACTCTAAATTCACAACAACAATTTAAACTCACTATGTTAATTCAAGTGGGAGGACAGTGGACAAATCCACACCATGAAAACTGCAGTTGTAAAACCTCTCTGCTGTGTTGTCCTCAAACCCTGTCCAGTTTCGGTTTATATTCTGTGATCTGCCTATCGCCGAGCTGAAATACAGAAGCGCTGAAGTGTTGAATCTCAGGGGCTGTGCACAGGACCAGGAAGTGGGGTGATAGGTCTGTTCTCTACACGTTGCTCAAGGCATCCACACCAGGCAGAACCTTACCTGTTAGCAGTTCAAAACAAAGAGAAAATCACCAGAGTGATTTACACTTACAATGCTTTACACTTGTAACTGCAACATTTCAAAACAAGATATCGTAAGTTATAGGTTAAAACTGGAAGAGCTTGGCTCTACACAGACTCCTGCTGACAACTGTGGATGTGAAAGCATATGGGTTACATTTAGACTGTTCCACCCAGTATGGACTTTTTAGGGCTGCAGTGAGTACCCAGAGCACAGCTGCACTCATATGTCAGCAGATTCTTAACACACCGCAGTCATCAATTCTCAGAACGGCAAATTTCTATCCAAGTCTCTGCTCAGGTCAGATCCAAACACCAAAGATATTTTTCCATTAAGTTTGACAGCAAACAGATTTCTGAGTGGATCTAGGGAGTCGCTGCATACTTCTGTCAATCCCCAGTGGCATGTAAATTGAATTTTGGAGTGTGTGGTAGAAATCTGAAGGATGAATTAAGAAAAAGCAGCAAAGGCTCCTACAAGTCTGAAGTGTTTTACTGTGACTAAAACACACAGATCTAGATATTTGCATGCCTTATTCTGACAGAAGCAATGAATATACTCATTTTTGAGTATTATTATTAAAATGCAATGTTTTCTAAAGCAGTTTGTCCTAGTTTAATAACAAAGAGAGACCATTCTGGTTTAGGGTTTTTTTTTTTTTCTTCAGAAAAACCTATCTTCAAATGCTCAAGCTGTGTGGCAGTACTGAATTTAACACTGTTCTCAACTCCTCCCTAGTTTGCTGGGTTTCTTTGGCTTTTTTTTTTAATCTTCAGAAGCTTTTCTAATTAGCTAGACTTCCGTTACATTTAAAAGATCACACACAAATCCACTTTTTGGGCCAAAACTCAGACAAGTTTGTCCTTTCGAATAAATCAGTTGCACAGGGTTTCCTTCCAGCCATTTGCATTCTTTCCCTTTCCCATCACTCCCTAGGCAACAGAAACAAAAGCTCTGTCTCACATGTAACTGCTGGAAACCAACAGCTGCAACGCACTTTATTGCAGTTTCTCTTCTACAGAGAAGTTGACAGCATTAGATAATTTACACATATGGGGAAACAGCTAATTACCAGAGGAAATGAAAACTCATTTAGAGTACAATGCAACTCATTAGAAGCAGCCTGTAAATTCTCACCATTTTGAATCTCAAGTACCCTCGTGCAGGTCCCTCGGTTGGCACCAGAGGGCTCCCCAAACCCAGGGAATTTCAAACAACCTGGAAAGGAGACTTCTGCCAAAACTTGGAGTAGTGAGATGTCCCTAACAGAAACCAGGCATTTGAAACAGCCCTGTTAGCAGGTCTCAGAAACAGAGCCTGCTCTCAAGGATGTTTGATTTCTATTCCAGCATTTCTGCTTTCTGAGAGCAGCAGACTCTGCTGTGTGCATAAATACTCTGTTTTCTTTCCTCTCTTCCTCTAGAAAGGCTACAAAATAAGAGCAATGGGGAGTTCATTGGTGGAACAGAAAAGATATATTCCCACTATTGTTGTGTGTTCTGGAATATCATTGCATACAGAGTGCCCAGAACTACCAGATTTGCTCAGAGAAGTTAAAAGAGAACAGTTACCCTCTAGCAGTTCCAGGCTGGCACCACCTCCTGTGCTGACATGGCTAACTTTATCCTCAGTGTTCCACTTGGCACAGCAAGTAGCTGTATCTCCACCACCTGCAGCACAAAAAAAATCAGTGCATCACAGAAGAAATTCAGGTTTTGTTCAGCTTCAGTGCCTTAGCCTTGGGTCCTGCTGGCAAACACTCAGCATTCCTACATATGACAGTTTTTAAAGGCCCATCTCTAAGCTGACAGACAGCTGAAAACATTAGATAAGAAAAACAATTTGACAAGTAACTTTAACATGGTACTGACAAGTGGAAGCTCCCTTACTGCATCTGGATCAGGAGCAAACACACAACCACTTACCGATGATGGTGATGCTGCCCTTTCCAGTTACTTCTACCACTTTGTCCATCAGGGCTTTGGTTCCTTTGGCAAACTTGTCCCACTCAAAGACACCAACTGGACCATTCCACACGATTTGCTTGGCCCTTCCCACAACTTCAACAAACTTCTTCACGCTTTCAGGGCCGCAGTCCAAGCCCTAAGCAAGCAGAAGAAGCCACAGAAGGGCTGAATATCAGTGGTTTAATCCAAATCTTACAAAAGCTATTTTAGACTTAAAAATTCAGGACAGACCACAGGGCTTCAGTTTCATTAAACCATTAAAACTTTAGGCAGCTCGACTGCCTTGAGGAACACCTGCAAAGGACTGCAACTACCCTTCCTACTCCTTTAAGAGGTGTCCTTCCCACCCCCTGCTGCCTCTCACTTCCTTTAGTCCCCTGGGTATGAAAACCTACCATCCAGCCAGCAGGAATGCCCGAGGCCACGGTGGCTTCTCCAGTCTGTGCATGCTCATCAAATTTGTCTGCAGTGATGAAGTCAACAGGCAGAGTAATCTTCACACCGTTTTTCTCTGCCTTGGCCATCAGGTCCTTGACAATTTTTGATCCCTCTTCATCAAACAGAGAGTTGCCAATCTGGGGAAATGATTTGGGAAGAGTGAGAAAGACCTCCAGCAGTAAAACCAAACTGTTAATACAGCAACTCTGGAAAGACTGTTCTCTTAAAGCACCTAGGCAGTACTCTGATTTTTGAAAAGTGATTGTCAAGTAAGTTCTCAGGCTCCCTACTTAAGAACTCACTATCTTGACTCAGTGTAAGCACTGAGTCAAGATAGTGAGTTCTTAACTCCAGAATATATCAGGGATGTTCTGACCATACTATTCACTAGGAGCAGACACAGATTTGTTCTTTTCATACCTCCATGTTGTTGATCACTTTGAGGAAGGTGAATGCCATTCCACCACCAATGATCATCTCATTGACCTTATCCAACATGTTACTGATCAGCTGGATCTTATCCTGCACTTTGGCACTGGCAAGAGAGAGAAAAGGGAAGAGAATGAATAACAGAGCCGGTGCTCACAACGCCTCCATTGCAGAAACTTACTTTCTAGACAGCATGAAGCCTTACAGGCACTTCTGGGAATGAAGCACATTTAATCAACTGCTATTCAGTGATGGCAATATCATGATTGTTGCATGTGAAGGCCATTCTGAGAGAATGATCCAACAAAGGAGCTGTTGGGAGTGAGCAGAAAGGGAATTTGGCCACTTAGCAGGCCAGCATTAATAATCAACTAACTTTATTTGAAATCCAAACCTCATCTGGCCCTTCAGAGCCTGACTTCCCATGACTGTCCAGCAAATAAGAGCAGTGACCAGGGCACTGCTATCACCCCCACTGCCCAACCTTGCATCCTCTGTCCCAGCTCCTGTAACCTGTCAAGTCTGTCCCCAAGCCCCATGCACCATACAACTTCAAGCCAAGAGAATGATCTGTGATACAGAACTGCCCTGCCCAAAACCAGACAACTGCTTCTGGCAGGTGATAATGGATCAGTAACAAAGTTACTTCATGCAGGAATGGCAGAGGAGGCAGTAAACAGGCACAAGTCTCTTGTCTTCCCTCTTTAACACCACACATGGCATTTTTGTTGTTACCCAAAAGCTTCACAGACCTTAGGAAACAGCTCTCATCACAGTCTTAGTTTGACCATGCCCTGCTTGGTGACACTGGTAAGACCATTTCCTCTTCCTGCTTTAGTTTCCTTATCTCTGCAGCAGAGATAGTAATATGGATGTCACTGATAAAATGCTTTCAGACCTAGCCTTGAGAAATAGGTATTGTCCCTACAAACCAAACCTTAATGTCCATGGAGAGCTCTGGTACAAACTAGCCACCAATCCCAGATTATACCACAGGGTTGCTGATGTTTCTACCCTGTGGAAACTGAACAGGCAGAGAAACGCTGACGGGATGGGACAGAACCACAGGAAACCCCTGTGGAGCCCATCCTGCCACGAACAGCTCCACAAAAGGGAGGGAGGTGAAGGAAAACCACGTTTTTTTTATTTCTTTCCCTCCAGCACACTCTGCTGCCGGTNCCTGTGGAGCCCATCCTGCCACGAGCAGCTCCACAGAAGGGAGGGAGGTGAAGACAAACCACTGCTGGCACTGAATTGCTTTCCTGCACATGGTCTTTCTTTGCTGACTCATTTCATTTAGCTAACTTATTCTTGTTAGCACAGATGTTCTCAGCTCATCTTCTAGGCCCAGTTTTGTAAAGTATAAGCAGCAGCAAACCTGCAGCTTCAAAATGTGACTTCCCTCTGGTACAAGAGGGAAAAACCTGCCATCCCAGCTGGGAGCCAGCTGAACTGCCAGAGGAACAGTGGTGCTTTCAAACAGATAAACATGTTTCCTGGCTCTGAAGTGCTCTCAGAGCTCCTCCTGTGACTTGCTAAGATGCAGTTGTCATTCACTTGGCCACAAGGTGGGTTCAGTATCAAGCTCTTGGTCCAGGACTTCCAGCTGGATTTATAACACTGACAGATTTTCCTAACAGGCCTGATACTTTAGGATTTCAGCCACCCCAGCTGCTACTGTAACTTGAACACCTGATCAGGTAACAAACTAACAAACTTTCCTTTGGTGATAACCTGCAACTTCCATTAAAGACAATGAGGGGTATATGGCACTTATTGATGGGTCACCAGCAGCTGTAAACCTGGGAAGGGTACTGATAAAAAGGAAAAAAGTGTTGTTCAGTATAACCAAGGTCATTGAAAAAACTTAAAACTTAAGTGAGAACTGAATACTTCTTCTTGAAAACCACATTTATGGGTGCAAAGAGCAAGAATAAGCCACAGACAACATTCTTGTGGGGAACACAAGAATGTCACAGAGTCCAAGCTTTGTGGTACTTAGCAAAGTATCCAATTCACCTGATGAACTGAAACACACCTTCACTGACTGTGGTGCTGAAGTGTCACACACCTGACAAGTCACCAGCAACTGGGAAATTAGTTCTACACACAAGCAGCCACTTGGAATTGCACCTCAGTGTAGCTGGATGGGCCCCTTGTCCTCCCCAGCATCTCNCACAGCACCCGTGGTGCTGTGGAAGAGCAGAGGCCCATCCAGCTACAGTAGGTCACTGTTGCATAATGACAGATCGTGTCAACTTACAGAGTGCTGAGCCTGCAGGATGCCTGTACTCTGAACCCTGGAGGAAAGGTCACTGACACTGCCCCAGGGCCACCCTGTGCATCTAACAGGGACCTACAACAAACTGCTGCACACTCAGGTCTGTAGTAACAGCACAGGAGACAACAGGGTTGGTTGGCTTCTCTACTGCCCATCTTACAGAGACCTCAGAGACTTACCTACAGACTGGAACTGCAGGTGTGGTTAAAAGGAAAACACTTGTTTGAATCAAGCTAAAAATCACTTTTTGCTCTTTAGAGGAGTTAGAGAAAAATACAGAGTGAGTATGTTCTTGAGTCTTACCCTCCAAGAATTGCTAAGAAGGGCCTCTCTGGACTCTCTAGGGCCTTTGCAAAATAATCCAGTTCCTTCTTCATCAGGAAGCCAGCTGCCTTCTGTGGCAGATTGACACCCACCATGGAGCTGTAGAATACAAGAAGAGTGAGGAAAGGAACAGACTTCTACCAGTACAGGTCCAAACACCCCCGAGTCTCACAGCATTATACAGCTGATCCCTCAGCCAGCTGTAGCCATGAGAACAGCTGCTGCCTACATGTAAACACGTGCTTTCTGGGACTGATTCTGTACTGGCATACTGAGATGCATGACATTTGTTACATTAACAATCAGTCCAGCAGGCTGAGGGACAAGGAAGCATAGCAAGAGCAGAGATGTCTTTCTCCAATAGAACTGGGACTCTGGAGTTTCCAAGCACATATATCTAAACACACTCCCTGAGAATAATCAATCTGCAGGTAACAATTTCTTTGAAAAGAGGTGTGCTGCAATTGTGGACACTTTGTTAGAGCCTTAAACAAGTACATGTTTATCTTCAAAGCCTAACAAGTCACTTCAAGTCTTTAGAGTTTCAGCTGTCTGTGGTTCCCAGAGGCAAGCTCCAGAGAGCACACACAGCTGACAACCACCTCCACTAAATTTGTTACTCAGGAACAAACACAGCAGACTGAAAATAGGATAAACCTAAAAGAAAGTGAAAACTCCTTGTGGGCAAAGCCATGCTTCCAGGACAGACATCATCCTTCAGTTCTGCCATGGAAGGGAAATGGATACACACCTGTGAGCTCGGTGGGCAGTTCCAAAAGCATCATTGACATAGACATCTCCCAGTTTAGACAGAGAGGCTCTGAAAGCCTCCACTTTTGCAGCATCAGCCTTGATCTAAGAGGAGAGAGAATGACAAGTTGGTGCTATTGGGGTACACAGAGTTGATCCTGAAACTGAAGTCTAAGTCAACAATTTGACTTATAAACCCAAAGCAAAGAAAGGTCAGCTGGGGAAACTTATCAGTTCATCCTGTGTGTCACTATTTCATATGTTCTTTCCAAGTCCAGTAGGAGCATCAAAAAGGTTTAAATTGTTTCAACTCCATGTTAACCCCCTGGGACTGTTATTAGAGGTCTGATGACTGTCCTGCTTCAGGTTTCCAGTCCTCCAAGGGAGCAGGAAGAAGCTGCAGCACTACCGACCTTTCAGTCTCTCTAAAACATATTTCCAGCTTTGTGTGGTGACCTTACTAACACACTGCTTGTGGAGACATGCAGTGCTGAGAAGAGACAACAACTCATGCTCTCTTACTGAGCCAATCAATCTCCAAGCACCACAGGTAAAAGGATCACAGTATCACAGAATATTAGGAGCTGGAAAAGACCTCAAAAGACCATCCAGGATGAGCCAACTGATTTAGTGACTGCATTGAGGATTAACTTATAAATAGCTTGCACTCCACAACAGGCCACAGTGAAAGCAGCCAACAAGGGAAAGCTGGAGATAACTCAGCACGTACTGGGCAAGAACAGATACATATCCCTTTCTGCTAGAAGACATTTTTCTCCATCCTTCAAGCACTCTGGGACAGCTCATGTAGTTCAGCAGAGCTCACAAACAGTAGTGACTGCTCAGAGCTTCTTCACAGCCACTTGCTCATAAGGGATGGCCCAGTAATCACCTCTCCAGCTGCTTTACCAGCTCACCATGACAAGTGAGGTCTCTGCTAGCACCCAGCTGTCTCACCAGGGCAGGCACAGGAAGGTGCTCTCAGATATGCCAGCTGGGCTCAGCACAGCTTCAGGTGCACAAGTAAGATGAGAATTACAGAAATGCAGAAAACCAGGAGACTCTATCCCAAAGGAAATTCAATTCTTGCCCCACTCTTCTCCCTGCCACTGCATTCTGGGTTAGCTTTCAGCTCTAGCAGTGAGTAATTCCCAGCTTGCTCAACTTCTCAGTGCCATCTCCAAAGACTTACTGGTGCTCTGGGCTATTTTTCTAAACTACAGGAGTCCCATATCAGCCCTTAAAGGGCACCATATGATGTCAGCATTCCACTCCACGCAGGCCTCCGCTCCTTTCAGATTCAGTGCACGAAGCCAACGGGGTCACCACTGCTAAGAAAAGCAGCTGTGTGGAGCAAGCCTTCTTCCTGACCTTCAAGAAAATGTCAGAGGTGCAAGGCATGCTGGTTCTAGATGACTACTCCTGAGAGCAGACAGGCTTACAAAGGGTTTGATAAACCCCTAGGCTGCAGAACGTTTAAACACTATACTAAAACCTCAGCCAGAAAGTGTCAGTTTGTTGTCACTGAGCCATAAGCTTATCTCCAACAGACACTGTTTTCAACATCCCAGAATAAAGTCTAATAAGCAGAAATCAGCTCCCTGCACAGCCCTGCTTTGTTCCTTTTTCCTTCTTTTACAGACTACACCACCTTGAGCAGTCACCTGTGTCTTCCACTTTAACTGTTTCATCTTGGAAATTCCCTGCCTTTGACTCTCAGCCAGTCACAGCAGGGTACAGGTGAGGATCTCTGACACCCTTCTGAAAGCAAACTCAAAAGCAAATTCAAACCCCCAGGTTTCAGACAGGCTGCTGGCTCCTTGCCAGTGTGCAGCAAAGACCAGAACAGACACACACAGAAGCCAGACTAGAAGTTTCACCTTGTTCCCTGAAGCATCCTTCCCTTTCCCTTCCTCTTCTACGTGGAACCGGAGGTTTTCCAGCAGGATGATGGAGCCAGCTGCAGGATTGGCACAGGCCGCCTCCACCTCAGGACCAACACAATCCTTCACGAATAAGACCTCCCTGCAAACACAAGACACACAGTTTCATCCCACCTTTCAGAAGGGAACTGAACCATCCAGGTCCACTGACAGGGCCTGATGCATGCTGAACTTCACCTGCCCATCAGTGCTTTAAGCTCCACAGCTACTGGGGCCAAGGAGAACTTTTCAGGCATAGGAACACCATCCGGGCGACCCAGGTGACTCATCAAAACCACTGACTTGGCTCCATGATCCAAGCAGTGCTTGATGGTAGGAACAGCAGCCTTGATTCTGCAATGGCAGAGAAGCACAAATTAGAAGAGATTCAAGCAGAGTCTACCAGGCAAGCAGGCTCAGTGACCACTTACACAGGAGCACTGAGAGCTGCCCCTCAGAAATGACAGAAGAAATGGAGTACAAGAAGTCAATCCTACCTCTAGTGTTCACACTATTCAGCCTCCCACATTTGCTACCACTGTTCCTAAACCCTGTGCCTTTGTGTGCTGTGCTAGAACAATCATTCTAACATCAGCCAGGTTAACAGCTGCAGGGCAACCAAGGAGGCAGAAGGTCTTCTGGGTACTACAGAGACAGCAAGTTTTCACATGCAGCCAAAGGGATGTGGTTGTGAAGCAGACATAACCCTTCAACCATATTTAAAGAATTAAGTCCAGGCTCTGTACAACTAAGAGACTTTTCCTGTATTCTTTCCACAGCAGCTACAGTGAGAAGAAGCCTTGCAATTACTGCCAACATCTGCAGGGCTTTTAATTAACAATTGTTAGGCCTTCTCTGAGACACCTTTAATATTCTGGGATGAGCAATGACAGCTTAATCATGGTCGAATTCCAGGTACTGCTAACAGAACTGCAATAGATCAGACAGAACATGGACTTTGGTCCTTCCATCTGGGATGGGAATCATGCATGACTCACCTTTGATTGTTGGTTATCTTGTGATCCTTCATTGGAACATTGAAGTCAACCCTAATAAACAAATAAGCAAATAAATAAACAAATACCCCACAGATTTCTTTTACCAAGACTGAGGGAATCTGCCAGTAAAGGCACTGGCTAGAAAAGCAATGTTACAGCTAGAGTAAGATTTTTAGCTCTGCCTTGTACACAATTCTCTTTTGGAACCAGCATGTTATTAGCTGTTTCTGCTTGTAATAACAGAATGCAAAGGGAGAGCAAACATCCCATAGAGCAACTTAGGTAAGCTATGCCACAAATACATCCTAAAGCTCGTGACTGTGGTAGCAAAATGATGCTGAAGCAGGAAACAAAACTGAGATTGAACGAGTGTCCCTCACCCTTCTCATTTTAAACACAATACTCTCAGATCACCCACTAGGAGCTTCCAAGAGAAAGCAAACAAATAATGAAAAGTTTTCTCTAACAAGGCCTCAAAAATACTCCACTGGACAGCTGCTGCCAGCAGGCAGACTCAGGGAAGCTGTTCGGCACTGCCTACACCTTTGAATTTGTTCTCTGCAGCAGAGTGCTGTGGCTTATCCCACAGGAAGACCTGAGGCGGATCCAGAGGTAACTTCCCTAGTCGTGCCAGAGGAAGGGACGGGAGGGAGGAGTTTCATCAGCCGTGTCTCCCTAGTGCCCATGTGCTGGCTAGCAGCAGCAGGAAGCTGTGTTGTGTAAGAGCAAAGGCAGAAATTACTCACAGGGCCGGGGAAGGGAACATCAAACCGGCTGTAAGGGGAAAGTGAAACAGCGTTACCCTTCTCCCTACATCGTTCTGTACCTCTATTAAAGAAGAACTCTAGCAGCCCGCTCAGGACCAAAGAACAAAAGCTGCCAGCAAAACTGGAGTAGCTGAGCAGAAAGAAATTGAATTGGCAGCCCTGTGGCACGGTGGGCTAACTCTAGAAAGGGGAAAGAAAAGCACTATTATCATGCTATTATTCTGAAGTGAGAGAATAAAAGAACAGTTTGATTTACTGACCCATCAGAACTACAAAAGACTCAGCTCACCCTTTTTCCCCAATGCAGGACATCTGAAATCTGAGCTCTGCTTAAACCCTTTCTACCTGCCATTCCCAACTTCTCTCAAAGCTTCAGCATTAGGACTGGAAGATAAGTAGGTTATGAGTATACCAGAATTATGGCGAATACAAGAAGGAAAAAAAATAAAAGTATCGATTTTAGTAGTACTGAGAGCACGTGGTGATTCTTTTCAGGGAAATGAGATGCAGGAAGAAACGGGCACCTTGTGCTGTTTTGCTCAGTTTTAGTAGCTGGTCACAAAACTGCAGAGAGGGGAATGTGGGTTAACTACCAGAGACCAGGGGCTGGCTAACCCTTCCACTGCCAATACAGACTGTAACACCACCCACAAGATGTGAAAATATAATCAGCTGTTAAAGAGATAAAAAGATATTTTGCTGTAACAGGTTTAGGAAGGGGATGCAAATTCTGAACTAGCTTCTTCAGTATCCGGTACCAGGACTAGTAGGTGCTAACTGCATTTCTAGGGAACTGCCTCAAAATAAGGCAAGGTGAAAAGAACAAGTTGTCTGACACAGGCTGCAGGAACAGAGGCTGCAATTCTCTGCCTGCCTACTCACCGGGCGAGGTAACATACATACCAGTGATTTTATAGTGGCCTTGGACAAAGAAAACTACAATAAGAGTATTCTGAGCAGGATCTACCACAGTGCCCTTATCTCCCAGCACTTGGCAGCAATTCCAAACCCGGGCTTTCAGCAGCCCACAACGTTGTATAAATAAGCTATAAATTCCTATTTTAGAGATATGAACGCTGAATATGTGTAATTTGACGCTTATTTCAAAAAAGGAGAGTTATTTTGTTTGTGTAGCTGACCAGAGCCCTATTTTCACTTTTTTATTGTAACGCTTATTTCAATTTTATTGCAATGCTTAAACCTGCCGAAAGGAAAAAGGGACGCGGGGAGGATTTTTCCCAGTCCTGCCGAATCCAAGCGCGGCAGCCCGGCCAGCCCTGCTCTCCAAGAGCCGGCATGTGGATCACACACGCGGCGGCGCTGGACACCGGCCATCCCGGCCCCGCCAGAGCCGAGCGAGGCCCGGCCTCCACTGCCAGTCACACCCCTCCTCACACGGCCACCGACACCTTCC
>VXBZ01001212.1:85267-159420 GCA_013399135.1 Heliornis fulica | reverse complement strand
TTACCTCCCGGTTGTGAAATCCTGGCGTGCTGGGTGATGGCAGGTAACGATGCTGAGCGGGGTGGGGGTGTGTGTGTGTTTAAACGTCTCACGGCTTCCTGAGTACCGGTAACGACCCGGCCGAGTCAGGCTTCTTGGTCTTGCCCTCTCTCTTGACTTTCCCTTTTTTGGCTTGCGGAAAGGAATCACCTCATCTCCCAGAGTTAAACGTATGTGTGAGAGACAGAAGTCTCTTTATGTGCATCGAGGCTACCTGGTTAGAGGAGGACTGGGTATCCACAGTGTCTTGCCGTGTCCATCTTCCCCAGCTGCTTGGCCGTCTCCGGCTGCAGTGACTCAGAAGCTGATGGACTCAAGTCTTCCAAGGCTTCATCCTTTTGCCCTAGCTGCAAGGGAAGCCAGAAGGGTGTCAGTGACGTACACTGTCCTTTGTAAAGCGAACATTTAAAAATGAAATGTAATCTTGCAGTTTTAAATGTTTGGTTTTCTCTCTATCTGTTCTTGATTAAGTCAAGATTAGTCATAGATAATTAGTCAGGATAATTTAAAACTACCACACCGCTGCTCATATTTCCTGTACCTATTTCAGTGAGTTTGATAACTTGTACGTGGCCTGGACTGGGGTGAAAAATGAGCTTTATGATGTATTAGACACTTTTGTTTTCTTCTGTTGCACTCCGTGACCTCAAAACAGACGGCTTGAACGAGTTGCTGTAAGACTGTTTTCTCTTGCTCCAGGGGGGATTTTTTTTCCCCTCCTCCTAATTTGGATTTACTTCCAGAGTTTGTTCAGCCTTTCTCTAAAGATTAGAATCTTTTAACTACATTCAAAAGGTAGAAACATTTAGCAGTGCATTACTATAGTAGTCATAGTGGAGGCTGCATTATGTAAGCAGCTGAGATTCCATTCTGGTTTTAGTGCAACACAAAGATCATTCTGTGAATATCTGATATGGCTGTGATGAGACTAATATATAAACATTGCTTTGTTGCTTTTTATTTGGAGGGGGGGGTGTTGGAAGACTTGTATTTTCTGCTTAAAGGAAGGAGGTAACCGAAACAGTTTCCCAACTGTATTTCAGACAGGCAGAACTCCTTAATTGTGCTTTTAACTGTTGAGGTTATTAGCACCAAGGGCCAACATACTTGCTGTTTCATACCTGTACCTGCCTGAAATTATATTTTGTCAAAGTTGCTATTTGCCTTCAAACATGGCAGATCGTATTCTGCCAATTATCAGTGAATCAGCTTAAATAGTAACTGTGTTAGTGGACGGGCCATGTCTAATTAACACAGGGCAGCATCTATTTTAGAGATCTCTGATACCATACCTTATGCCACAACTGAAGTGTGGTAAGCAGGAAGGAGTGCAGATGTTACTTTGTCCTCTGTAGTGTTAACCTTGGCACGGTGTTCAGTGTTCAGGTGCTCCGAACTCCCCTCCATGCACAGTTTACAGTTCTAGAGTTGTGTTTTTTTGGCTCAGGATCTGTTTTGTGGAGCACTATACTAGAATAAACATTAAAAACTGCCCCAGGGGTTAAACTGCATACCACACATCAAGCAACAATATCAGCATTAAAAGGAAGATACGTAGCACAATTGTAGTTAGTAATGAAGTAGTTTATTAATGGTTGTTAGGCAAAGCTCTTTTGAAATCATTACATTTTTTTACTGAACTTTTTTTCTCTAATTTTGAATAGGGTATGCTGCAAATGGATGCAATAGTTAATATCAAGCTGACAAATTAGCTGACATTGATGATTGCTGGGCTGATCTGTTAGTTGTATGTACCTTTGGCTGGTATTAAGTATTCCTAAACTTTTTATTAAACTGACATAGGTTTAGGGGAGAGTTTCTATATTCCACAAATCATTTCTGAAACAAAACCTTAATTTTAGTTTGTAGTGTATATTTAGTTGTATGTTTTAATACTTTTTTCTCTTTTATTCCCTTATTGTTTGAAATTCTGTAATAGTAACATGACTTTCGTACTTTGCAGTGATATTATGGGTGACACTTTGATCTAGGAGTATTTGTAATTAGTATTTTTAGAAAATATGTAAATAATGTATTTTTTTAATTGGTAGATGTCTGCTTGTTGTTCTTATTGTATTGGTCTGAAATTCAGCGTTGTCAACGTGTTGTTTTTGCCAGGTGATATGTTTTGATGATTTAGCATTAGGCATGAGAAATTTTGTTCTCGTGGTCTGTTTATGCAGCATATGGGTTACCATGACTTGAATTGGTGGCCTGTAACTGCAGGGTAAGAGACTTCTGTGCTTGTCACTGCGATGGCAAAGGATAAAATCTTTAGCAGTGCTGCTAGTCAGGAATTCCCTGTGCTTGTATGAACCTGTGGGAATAATACAGGTTAGCTAGAAGGTGGCTTTCTGCTTCTGAGACAGCCCATGGTTTTCTCAGTGTGTGTGTGGCAAGTCCTAGAAAAAGTGGCCTTTTCTCATACAATAAGCCAGGAGACTGGTAGATGCAGATTAAAGTGTTTGGTTTTGGGTTTTTTGTAGATTTGTTTAAACATGTATAAAAACTAATACATCAAAGTATCATTCATTCTTAGGATCCCTGCTTTAAAAAAAAAAAAAGCAAGATTTAATGACTTGCTGTCTGAGACCTGGAATGGAATCTCTAATGCTTGAATTGAAGATTAGTCTGAGATGAACATTTTGTTACTTGGGATTTAATTCAAATTCTGCCTTAATCCATAAAGCTTCAAGAAGTGGCATTGTTCCTTTCAACTAAACCTAGTTGCTGATTTTTGGCTTGACTTAATGTAGCAACAAATTGTTCTCAGGACACGAAAAGGAAGAAAGCAGGAAACAACAGTGATGTAACTGTACTGATAAACCAAGCTAAGTATTCTGAGCGTGTGGTTGAATAGAATGCCACGCTTACTATGAAAGTTACCTGGTTTGTTGGCTTGCTGGGCTTGGGAAGAATTATCTGAAGTCAGTAGTAAAAAAGGCTGTTGTATCCAGGGTTGGCTCCCAGTATACAGTCATAGTTGAATTTGTCATGAGACTTGAATGCCACTCGTTTGCGTGCTGACCTGGGAGGTACCTTGCCTGGGGCCAGGGAACTGTCAGAATTTCTCTAATGGTGTTGATGTAGAATCCACCTCGATGTGTGCTTCTTGGAGTGTGGGTGATTCTGCTGGAGGCACTGTGAACTGGTGTGCATTGGTAGAGTCCCAAGAGTCTTGGTGGACAGGATGTGTCAATATTTGTGAAGGTACCCAGCCCTAATTAGTCAATAAGGATAGGGCTAGCATGGCTGTTGTAGCGCTGCACAGTAATGAGCTCTGAAGCAAAAAGAAAATGTCTCTAAGGCTTTAAGTGACGTGGTTTGGTTCAACATTTTAGAATATGCAAATATTTTAAAACTGTTCGGGGTTACACA
Source organism: Heliornis fulica (assembly GCA_013399135.1). Lineage (NCBI taxonomy): Eukaryota > Metazoa > Chordata > Aves > Gruiformes > Heliornithidae > Heliornis > Heliornis fulica. Next base: position 156,003 of record VXBZ01001212.1, on the reverse strand, counting down.
ACATGTTGTGTAAATATTTTGACAGTGTTGGAAACCTGCAGTTTGGTTTTTGGTCCAATGCGTGTTGTTAACCCATTTTGTTTGTGTTGGGCTATGCTTAAAGTTAAGGGTTAATTTTAAGGCATTTACAGATGGGAAACATTTAAACAAGCTTCTTTCCCTTTTGTCATACACTCCAGACCAGTGAAGGACAAAACATTACAATATAACAGCAAAAATGACAAGGATAAGAACAGTCTGTCAAATCATATTATTAAATATGGTTCAAACAGTTTTACTGAAACAAAAAAAAAAAGGCTGGATTTTATGTAATCTGTTGACATAGATGGGACACAGTAGACACCCTGAGAATGGGTGCCTTGCAGGTTTTAAGTAACACTGAGCTTGGAAGAGAGTTAGCAAGTATGTCTTTTAATGTCTTGTCCTGCCTATTGCAATTTATGTATCACAGAATTGTGATCTACTTGGAAACTCTTAGCTTTTGAGTATAAAGTAGTGAGTTGTTTACTAAATCTGGATGACTGTGGTGTTACTGCAGTCTTCATTGTGAAATATCTTTTTGCAGAACTGTGATATTATTTCTGTCTTGTTAATATTACTGTGTTCTACATGAGTAGCACAAACAGCACTCATATCTGATTTTTATTTATGACAATAAGTTAATCTTCCCCACATACCAGCTGATTGTAACAACAGAAGGTGTGTATCAACTGACCTCTGAAAGGACTAGCAGACTCATTGTAAATGGCATCTCAAACTCTGCTTTCTGAGCACAGCCAAGGGTTCCGGGTTCCAAACCCAACTTACACAGAACTTCTTATGTAGCATAGTAGTGGTATGAGAATAGTCAAATAACTTTATTTGCTCTCAGTAGCAGATGCACAGCCATACTTCACTACTCTTAAGCTGATGTGTTTGGTTTTATTTTAATTTTTCACTTAGTAGGTCAAATAAAGGTGAATATGCTTTATGTGACCTTAAAGAGCGATGTGAGGTACAGGTTTCCATAAATTATTTGCCACAAGTTCTAGGACAAATGAGACATCTGTTTAGTTTGATGTATGCTTCTGTTCCTCTCCCTTAATAGAGGCTTTCTTGGCAAATTGACAGATACCTGGATCCCTACTGTGTGGAACAATACTGCTTTCTGAGCAGGAGAAATGATAAATCTCTAACAACCAGGTCTAGGTATGCAGCTCCAGGTAAAGCAACTCCTTGCATTTGAAGACAATACCAAATTGTGCAGGAGTGTTGATCTGGAGAGTAGGAAGGCTTCACAGGAGGATCTGGACAGGTTGGATCAGTGGGCCAAGGCCAATTGTATGAGTTTCAACAAGGCTCAGTGCTGGGTCCTGCACTTGGGTCACAACAGCCCCATGCAGTGCTACAGGCTGGGGGAGGAGTGGCTGGAAACCTGCCTGGAAGAAAAGGACTTGGGGATGTTGCTTAAGAGCCAACTGAATATGAGCCATCAGTGTGCCTGGGTGGCCAAGAAGGCCAACAGCATCCTGGCTTGTGTTAGAAATAGTGTGGCCAGCGGGACTAGGGAAGTCATTGTCCTGCTGTACATGGCGCTGTATCTCAAATCTTTTGTTCAGTTCTAGACCCCTCACTACAGGAAAGACACTGAGGTGTTGGAGTTTGTCCAAAGAAGGGCAGAAGAGCCGATGAAGGGTCTAGAGCACAAGGATTATGAAGAGCAAGTGAGAGGACTGGGATTGTTTAGGCTGGAACAAAGGAGGCTGAGGGGAGAACTTACTGCTCTCTGCTACTACCTGAAAGGAGGTTGTAGCCCAGTGAGTGTTTAGATTAGGTTAGGGTGCCCCAGGAGGCTTAGATTGGATATGAGGAAAAATTTATTTACCAAAAGGGTTGTCAGTCATTGGAACGGGCTGCCCAGGGAAGCGGGTGAGTCACCCTGCCTGGAGGTATTTGAAAGGCAAAGAGATGTGGAGCTCAGTGACGTGGGTTAGCGGTGGACTTGTCAGTGCTAGATTGATTGTTGGACTTGATCATCTTAAAGTGTTTTTTCTAATGAAAATGATTCTATGAATGGAACCACACATGTGCAATATCAGCTTGTAGGCACATTGTCAATACATTTGTCAATCACATTGACTTTTACAGTCCTTGAATAACATTTTTAAAAGTGTGATTTTTTTTCCAAACTCTTCAGGTTGTCTTTTCCTTAGTAGTTACAGGAAGAACCTTCAAAACTATTTTTTGTTATTTATCTGCAATAATCTAACCAATCTAAGTAATCTAATGTCTGGGCAGCACATAATTATGCCTAACTTGTAGGAGACATTGAACTGCTTGGCTGTGTTCTGGGGTGAACTTAACTGAAGGGAATTATTTCCAAGTCCTTTCTGCGTTGTGGTGACAGTTCTGTTCCAAAATGTGAGTACTGGTTCATGTGTGAGAACTGAAACTGGATAACCATTTCCTTTATGCAGTGTTTCTTCAATTCTTGTGCATTAGGAGGGAAATTTGTGAGAAATGCCGTTAATCTCAACTTGTTCAAATGCAGTGAGAAACAAACTGAGTAATTAGCTGCTCCTTTTTTAGAAATTCTCCTGTCCTGAGCTTATTGCCATCTGATTATTTCTATTGGTCCACTGTTACGATAGGCTGCTAGTGTTTCCACTGGTTTACACCATGTTAAATGGATTTTACTGCTGTTCTGTTTTGTGTTAGCAGGTTGGTTGGTTGAGGTTTTTTTGGTCCAGGGAAATTCTAGGGCTGTGTGCCATTCTTGCTTTGAGTTAAGGTTTTGGTCTTTTTTTTTTTTTTTTGGAAGCTGGTTCAATTGAAAGTATAAACAACCAGCATATATATAGATAAAGGATGACCAACCAACAACCTATAGTGCAACTTCCAAAGCAAACTTTCACACTGCCTTAAGGAAACAGAGCCTGTGGTGAGTAGTCTCTGTCTGGACACTGCCCACGAAAGCTCTCTATCACTCTCCTCAACTGGACAGAGAGAAGATGTAATGAAAGGCTCATGGGTTGAGGTGAGGACAGGGAGACATCATTCAGCAATTACTGTCAAAGGCAAAATAGGCTTTACTTGGGGAAACAATGTAATTTATTGCCAATGAGAGGTGAAAACAAACCTTAAGAATGTCTTTGCCTCACCCTTCCCTTCTTCTCAAGCTTAACTTCACCCCTGATTTCTCTACCTCCTCTCCCCACAGCAGCACAGGGGACAGGGAATGGGGGGTTGTGGGCAGTTCATCACACATTCTACCTGCTGCTCCTTCTTACAGGGAGGATCTCACAGTCTTCCCTCATTCCAGTGTGGGGTCCCTCCCACAGGAGAGAGTCTTCCATGAACATCACCAACATAGGTCCTTCCTACAGGCTGCAGTTCTTCATGAACTGCTTCCATTGCAGACCTTCAGGACCAGGTTGCTCCAGTGTGGGTCCCCAATGGGGTCACAAGTCCTGCCAGCAAACCTGCTCCAGCCTGGGCTTCTCTCCCCATGGGGCCACAGATCCTGCTGGAGCCTGCTCCAGTGGAGGGCTTCCCATAGGGTCACAGCCTCATTCAGGTGCCTCCACTTGTTCTGGCATCCCATGGGCTGCCGGGGAGGCTGCTTGCCTTGCTATGACCTTCTCCACGGGCTGCAGGGGGATTCCTGTTCTGGTGCCTCAAGCACCTCTTCCCCCTCCTTCACTGACTTTGGTGTCCATCAGGTTGTTCCTCTCACATCTTCTGACTCCTCTCTGACTGCTAAAGCAGCAGGCTTTCTTCTCCCTTCTCAAATGTTATCACAGAAGCACCACCTTTGTCACTGATGGGCTTGGCCTTGGCCTGCAGCAGGTCCATCTTGGAGCTGTCTGGTATTGGCTCTGTCAGATATGGGGGAAGCTTCTAGCAGCTTCCCAGAGAGGCCATCCTGTAGCCCCCCTCCTGCCAGACCTTGCCATGCAAACCCAATACATGGCCTAACAGTGAATTTGGTGGCAGCTGTGCTATACTAGAAGTTAGGCCTTTGTTTCCTACGTGCCATGACTCGATGCAGATGTTTTTAAGAATGGATGTTCCTATTAGTTGCCCAGTTGGCTAGTAAGCCCCGCTTTCTGAAACAGGGTGTGCTCTGATACACAGATAATATATCTTTCTAGCTGCCTGCCTCGCAGCACTTTAATTCATACAACTAATTGAGCACATTCAACTGAGTATTCCTCTCCAGTTCTGAATTCTTCAAACTTGATGCTTGAAATATTAGGTCATCTTCATGAGATATGGATATTAAACTTTGTCTTGGTATAGCCCAACGTGAATTCCAGATTAGCATCTTTAGTTTCTGCTCATTTGAACAAATAGGTTTAGCAACATTGTGTTCACTGTTATTTACTATTTTCTCAAGCTTTTTCTTAAACAATTTTTCTTTTTCTTTTCTGTGCAGTAGATAGGTCATGATTCCTGGTTTGTTGTGTTTTTTTGTTTTGTTTTTGGTTTTTTTTTTTTAAGTCAACAATAGTAATGGTAAATAGTTTAGCATTATTACAGAATGTTAGGAGCTGGATGGGACCTTGAAAGATCCCCCTGCCAGATCAGGGTCACCTAGATTAAATCACACAGAAATGCATCCAGGTGGATTTTGAATGTCTCCAGAGAAGGAGACTCCACAACCTCTCTGGGCAGCCTGTTCCAGTGATCTGTCACCCTCACGTGAAAAGGATTTTCCTTACATTCACATGGAACTTCCTATGCTCCAGCTTGCATCCATTTCCCCTTGTCCTATCACTGGCCATCACTGAAGAAGAGCCTGGATCCATCCTCCTGACACTTACTCAGTGGACACATTCTGCTTTGTAATATCTCTGTATTTTGACAACTTAAATGTTGTATTGGGCTGAGCTTGTACCATTCTATATCTTAATCTGCATATCTATGATTATTATATCACTCATTATTGCATTGTTATATATTATAATTTATTATTATCACTCACATATTATCACAGTATGGTGATAAATGGAGCGTGCTGTTAAGAAGCTGGGTGCATTGATTTTTTTTTCTTACCTATGTAATAATAATCATTATCTTGCTCATGTAGAATCTTATTTGTTCCAGTTTAATTGGCTTGTCTGTCTCTAGTAAACTATCCATGTGGACCTTGAAATGTTTGTAACATCAATTTTTCTTACAGAATTTCCTCATTATTTGGGACTTCTTAAAAGTTCATGACTTAGAGGCTCCCAAATGATATTTTAAAATTCTTGAACAAAAGCTAATATGGCCATGTTTGTTTGGACTGCAGAGTCCTTGTGATTTCTAATCTGAAGGCTAATAATTATATCACTCAGATAATGTTATTGCTCAGCTTTCATAGATCATCTGCCTCATTACATAAAAATGTTGCTACCTTTATGAATGATAGCATTGTTGTTAGGGTTGTTAAAATAAGGACAATAAAGGAGTTTAAAATATATTTGAGGTCTACCACTGCAACTCTGTGTTCCTTCTGCTGTCTTTCATATCTATCTTTTGTTACACTTGTTACCATAAACTTCCCCCCTTTTCCACTTCAGGTGTAGCTATTTTTTATCTACTGCTTTCTTTTTCTAACCTGGTTTTGGGGACAACTGTGAAAAAATCTTGTTTGGTTCTCCATGACATATCATATCTTCTATGATAAAGTAATATTATTTTACAAGATTGCAAAATCTGAGTTGCCTTAGTTGTCCTTTGCTTGACCCACAAGCCTTCTGTTACATGTTCTCTCCTCTGTCCATTTGACTAGTGGGGATGATGCAGCTGCTTTGGTGGGCTCCAGCCAGGGTCAGCCCACCATGGTAGTGTTCTCCTTCATGCAGCAGCTTGTTGCAGGGGAGCTGATGGCTCTGTGTTGCTTAGTGGGCTTTAGCAGTCTTGAGTAGACACTAGTCAGAGCCCACATGGAGCGTGAGCTATTGGAAGATATTGCAGGATATATGTGGATTGTTAACATTCTTTAAAGCTCTTAACAATTCCAATGAGTAGTGACTAGTATTGCAGAGGTGTCACCGCTCCTTTCTTGACCACTTCATCCTCTCCACCTACATTCTAGCCACTTACAAACCATTGAGTTGTGTGTCTTGTACAGTGCAGATTTTGATGAGGGCTTGACTTATGTTCCCAAATGCAAAAGTTTGGGTGTTTTTGTGTGGCTACCACTTGCACATAAACAGTGAAAATACCTTTTTGCTTGTCTTTCAGGCTCTCCGACTTTCTGAACAATGTCTTGTGTCATATGTGTACTTGCTTATTCCTTTTGTTAGCATAACATAGCTTGTTAAGCTAGCTCAGAGGCTTGTTGCTACTTCTACTCACAGCAGTAAGGCAAGTAACTTCAAAACCAGTGACAGTTTGTGTTGCTACTAACAAGGGAAATCAGGCTCTTCCCCTGGTGTCCAGCTATTTGTTCTTGCTATCTTGCATGCAAGAACTGTGACCAGGGCTAGTTTCCTTGTCCAGCAAGGAACTTCTTGTTTTCCCATGGTAATTTTCAGATGGATAAAGCTTAGCACCTGGCTTCCTGAGTAGAATTGATGGCATAGGGATAGGTTGGGAGAAGACTAGATCAATCTTTATCAGCAAAACAAATTTATATCGTAATAAAGTAACCAAGCTAGGTATTGAGATGAGCAGTACCGTGAATAATTTCTACGAAGTTAACCTGTAAAGTGAATATTGGAGGAAAACAAGTCTTTGTGTAAGTGCTTTTATAATGCTGTGTATGCCATACGTGGCCAGGATGTAATAAAGAAAGGCAAATGGAGTGCATATAAATGCAGCAGTGTTGCTCATCCAGCAGCTGAAGCTGTGCTATGTGAGGTGCTGAAATACAACTGAGTAAGATTTAACAGTTACTGCTTGGAGGCTGTCCCCTTAAACTATTTATAATGAAGGGAACTGAAAATGCACTTAAACTTATGTTTCTTGATTTTTACCTATTTTAAATGCAAGGCTGAATAAATAATGTTCCAATCGATCTTGAATTCATACATTTAAAGGTAAACTTGCTGGGTTTTTATTGATTTTTTTCTTGAAATATTTTAGTATGGAAGAACTAGAAGACAAAATTTAAAAACTTTTAAAAATTGAGCAAGTTAGAAGATAGAATAGGTCAAAAGGCTTTTGAGTGACTTCAGTCTTTTTAATGTGTAACACTGATGTATAGTCACATGGAATGCAATGCTGTATATATAAAAATGTTAAATAATTTTAACTCCTAGCAGAAGATTTAAATAAATCAGTTTAACACTTTCTTTCTAAACCAGGTTTTGAAGAACCAGCTTTGAATTCCAACTCAATATTTAATTTGCAAAATTAAGTCAATCTTCTGGAAAGATTCAAGAGTGTGTGTATGTGAATGTGATAGTGGAGCAGTTAGAATGGGTTTCTTGGTGGGTTTTTTTGTTGTTTTATGGGCATTTCTTCTCCAGGAAAAAGTCTGGATACACAAAAACATGCCAGTTCTTTTATTTCCTAGACTTAAAAAATTGCTTCCTTACCTAATTATAACCTGTTTGTTTTTAGGCTTGTTTTTAGGTTTGTGGGTTTTTTGTCCTCCTGTTACTTTGTGTTATGATACTGCCCCATCTGCTTTCTTAGCTATTCTCACCAAATAACATTTCTACCTGGTATTTTTTTTTGAAGCAGGTAGGCAGATTGGCTAGAAGGTAAATGTCTTTCTAAGAGAGCAGATCAAGCATTATTGCAGACCACTTTGTGCTGTTCTTAGTTTAATTTTTCACTGCACTGGGAGAGTTGAAAGTTCATTCACTGGATGTCATGAACGTATTGTCTGCTCATTAAGGTGGGACCGTATTTATTATTTATTTTGCTAAAAACAAATCTGAGGAGATTTAAAACTAGATTAATTGTCCTTTAAAGATCTGTAGGTGAACCTTAAAATTGGTTTGAATTTGGCTAAGAAATCTTTTGTCCAAAGTAACATGTAAGCTGCTGCTTCTGCTTTGGCTTGTAGTATCCCTGTGTCAGAGAACAATATGTGAGTGTAGCCTGTATCTAATTACTATATTTTTAGCACTTGGTTTAGATCAGGCTGTTACATAGTTTCTGGTAGAATGTGGATCCTGGGAGTGAGTTACATGGGTGTGGGGAGTAAAATCTGTTCTGTGCAGTTTCAATCATTGTCAAGTCAGTAGCAGTTCAGTAGTTGATAAATATATATTCATTCTTTAATTATTTTAGATTTTCTCAAGACAGCCCATAGCTTTTTTGCTGTGGACTTTGATCAGCCTGGTAAAATGTGAAGTAGTTTTACTTTCTCTAGGAAACAAGTTAGCTCAGGTTTTTTACTAGTCCTGGAGAGAAACTGAAACACAATTGGAAATCTTTAGTATTTCTGCTCCTTTTGCCCTCCTCCCCTTTCTTGCAAAACAGGCTTGATAGGAAGCATCTTTGCTGCTACGTGTTAAGTGTTGCAGAAACTCCTTCCTTTGTGTAATTAAGGACAAACAGCTAAATTTAGCGTGTAATGCTGACCAATATTTTGCTGAACAAAATTACTGGCTCTACAGTAATTTTTTTTTAATTCCTTGCTATACAGTAAGATCTCTTGGAAATGACATGAAAACTGCTAAAGAAATTAATAGGTTTTGATGTTTACATGTACATCTAAAGGTGTTTTCATTGCTCACATTTTTGTGTGACTTTTGCATTTGTGGTGTTTATTTCACATTTCATACATATGATTTTGAATGACTAATGCAGTACCAGTATATCTTTCAGGATTATTTACCCGAGTTACAAATGATGTTAGTTAAACTGTGAAGTTAATAATATTTCTATGAGATTCATAATATTTGGGGATGTTTAAAATGTAATTTACTAGAAAAATAGCATGAAAAGCTGTTGTACAAGTTGGCTCTTTAGAACTTAAGACTTTATAAACATGCTTCTCTTAAAATGTGTTTTGTATTCATCAAGGAAGAATGTATCAGATGAATCTTTGAATTAAATTTGAGCAACTTTCACTAGATATGGGGCTATACTGGCCCATGAGAATTACTAGAATGTGCAAAGACTAGCATATGGCACCCAGGCATTTACATCAGAATCAGCACACATGCTTAAATTTGGAGTAGTGTGAAAAATCTCAATCTGGCTACAGTATCTGCCCTAAATGAGGAAGGAATGCAAGTCATGTCTCGTGTGTGTTTCACCATCACCCTATTTCAAGTGCTTAACTGCTTTGTGTAGCTCTGAGTACCAAAAGGGATGATGGAAATCTAACTACATAAGTTTAAAAAGACATTTTTAAATCTTGTTTTGCAGTTGGTTAACTTTCTTTATGAATTTTTTCTGATTTAAGAAGAAAAATTCTTCATCTGTCTGAAAGAGAAGTACAAGTAGGGATTTGGCATACATATGTCAAATGCATAAAATGAAAGTGGGACAACTTTCAGGGTTAGTCTAGAGCTAGCCTACGGAAACTACTTGAAGCAAGCAAGAACTTATCTTCTTGAAAATCCACTCAATTTGCTGTTTAATTATTTCTCACTTTATGTGGAATTTCAAACTTGATACAGAATTACTGGTTATCTCTGAATTCAGATGGTTACTTGCATCCAAATCCTGAAACTGTTGGATGAATTATTGGAATATTACTGTGGAAATACCCTAACTAGAGGACTGCAAAAGATGAGTTTAGAGGTTTTCAGATTTTGCATAAGCATTCAGGTCTGGATTTGTACTTGGATATCATGAACTGGAAGCTTGTTTTGCGTAGCTAAAAGAATCCTATCTATAACGTTGTATTCGGATTATTTTGTCGGTGATATTAGTATGACTTTTTTTTTCCTACTTTCTACCTATCCTAGTTACATTACTTGGAGTTAGCTTCCACAGATTCTACCTTTCCTAGACCCTAGGAAAGTGAAAGTGGTGTTGCTCTTGGATTTATGACTGTCAGTTGGAACCACGTGACGTTAGTAAAACTAGTTCCAGTAATAAGTTTCCTAGGGCTTAGTCAAAGCTGGAAAAGCACTAAACCTGTTCAGATGGCTTTCTTAGCTGCACTATTTTTAAGTTGAAAGGCTATATTTAGAAGCTCCTTATTTGATAAATACTGTGGGGATATAGTTCATCATATGTTCTATATAAAAAACTAGGGAGAACTTAGAAAAAAAACATTAGAGCGCTTCTGGTACCACATAACGCTTCAGTTGCAAATGTAAATTAGTCCAGTTAGTACCAGGCATTGCTATTTGAAGCTTAGGAATGAAGACCAGCAGAAGGCTTTTGCATAAACTTCTGTAGCTTCTTTTAGGAAGAGTTCTCAAAGCTGAACTGCAGGTGGATACTATACTGTATCTATAACCATTGGCTAGACTTAGTCTGGTTTGGTGTCACTGGAGTGCCTCAATTTATGTAGGAATAAGAATAATCACATAAACATTTCTGAAAGAACAGTTGCTTTTCTTGGAAAAATGTAGGAGAGTGAAATATTTGCGGGTTTAGACCTTTATATTTTGGGGAGAATATAGGCTGTCATTGGTCATTAGTAACTTTTTCACAACCTTGTGATTTGTGTTGCAAATTATAATGCCGAACTGCCTTTGCTCTTAGAGCAGCATAAGCACAAGATCAGATAATTTAATGCTTAGTAATTGTCTAAAAGTAGTAGGAGGCAATACAGATACTGAGGGGGTGGGGTAGTAAAGAGAACAAACTTTGTGCCAATGGATTTTACAATAAAATATGTTCGTATGATAAGAAACAGACAGTTACACCAGCATGTAATAAACCCAGGACAAAGACTATTTTGTTGAGTATGTGTGTACTAAATGAGTGTTCTTGCAAACTCTTGGTTACTTGTGTATTTTCAATTCACATTAAGCAAAATGGACTATAATTGAAAACCTATATCATGACTTAGGTACAGCTTACATTTTCTTTGTTGCACCAGAAGAATGTAATATGAATTTTTTCTTCTTTGGGTATTAGAATTCAGTGTAAAAGGACTGATTAGTTTATGGCTTTGGCAGCAAGATTCAACTGTGTAACTTTCTACTTCAGTATAAGAAAAAAAAGAAAAATGGACTACAATTGTATATGTAGGAGGTGAACAAGCCAGTGAAATGTGACTGGATGTGAGAATGGTCTCTTGTGGTTGCGATCAAGTTCTTGCCTTTTGGAAGTTGAATGATTAAAGATGTCTCATGAATTGATCGATACCAGTTACAGAGACACTATCACTGAAGGCTGTCGGGATGTGACTGGACAGGTGTGGGATGATCTCATCTAGGCTCCCTTTCCACACAAAGGGTTGAACTAGATCATCTTTGGAGGTTCCTTCCAACCTGGGCTGTTCTGTGATCACTGCAAAATGACTGATACTCTACTGAAATAGTTCTTAGGGCATCTGGGTATTGTAGCAAAGTGTGGCTATTAAGCGGTTTTTTTTAAGAACTGTATGACACATTGAGTAGTCCAGCCTCATCAACTCCAAGGACTTGATCTTGTTTTCAAGATTCCTCTGACTCTCACTGTAATCCCATTTTTGCCAATCTAATCAGATATTGCACTGACTTCCCATAAATCTAATATTAAAAATGTGACTAGATTTTACCTTTGATTTTTCTGGGAAGCTGAAACGAAAGGGATTTCCTTCCTTTTGAAAACAAAGTCTGGTAGACTCTGTCACAGTGAAATAGTTGCTTGCCCAAGTCAAATGGAGCAATAAAAGTTGTTCAAGGACCGGTAACAATTTACCACTGGAAGGGCTCAGTAAACACTAACTGCCTTTCCTTTCTGATTGGCATTTTGGGTGAGGATTCTGGCTACAGGCTTTTTAAGATGCTGTGGCATATGTAAACAAGGTAATAAAACTATTTCTCTTTTTATGCAACATACTGGGTACTTAAATTCCTTGTAGGGACTTAGGAAGGGAAAGGTAGGCAATTTGTTTGAAGGTGTTAAACATAATTTCATTTTCTGCCTCATAAATTACAAGGTACTTAATGCACATTGTCTAAGGAATCAACTTAATGTTATTAAGATCTTGAATAATTCATCTAGCGCATTCTTTAACAATCCTGAGGTTTTACATGTCATAAAATACATTATATTAAGTGTAATACCTGTTTGGTTTTTCAAATAGCTCCAATGCATCAAATACATAGAAATTTTGCCTCGGTGAAGCAGCTTTTATTTTTATCTTTCCAGTACAGACTGCTGTGTGCATCCTTTGGGTGGTGATTTTCAAGTTAACCAGAAATATTAACATTCCTACTTTTACTGTGAGGATAGCCGCCTCCTTACGAAGAGAAACAAACTTGCTACGGGAGTATAGATGTACATGTGTGTGAGTGTGGCCTTCCACTAGTTGTACCAGAGGTTAATAACAGTCAGAGGCAAGCAAACTCTTACAGCTGGACTTGTGTCTCTTCCGTGCTTTTAGTGTTTGGGGGTTTTCAAAAAATGATATGTACATCCAGTACTGTGTACAGTTCTGGACCCCCAACATAAGAAGGACATGGACCAGTTGAAAAGGGTCCAGAGGAGGCCACAAAGATGATAAAGGAGCTGGAGCACCTTTCCTACAAGGACAGGCTAAGAGAGTTGGGGCTGTTCAGCCTGGAGAAGAGGAGGCTCCAGGGAGACCTTCTAGCGGTCTGCCAGTACCTCAAGGGGCCCTACAAGAAAGATGGGGAGAGGCTGTTCAGTAGGGCCTGTTGTGACAGGACAAGGGGGAATGGTTTCAAAATAGAGGGAGGCAGATTTAGATTGGATATTAGACAAGAAGTTCTTTACTGTGAGAGTTGTGGAGCACTGGAACAGGTTGCCCAGAGAGGTGGTGGATGCCCCATCCCTGGAGACGTTCAAGGCCAGGTTGGATGAGGCCCTGAGCAACCTGATCTAGTTGGGGGTGTCCCTGCTTCTTGCAGGGGGGTTGGACTAGATGACCTCTGGGAGTTGCTTCTAACCCTAATCATTCTGTGATTCTATGTTCTGAAACACTTGAGCATGTTGTGAAGTTATCTTAGCAAACCAACATATACATCTCCCAAAATAGATTTTTTAAAAGTTATTTGAAATTTTTTTCTTTTGAGTGCTTTGTACCCTTAATGTTCAGGAGTCAGGGCATTTGAGTTCTCTTTAAAACAACCTGGGACCTGGCTTGGTTGTGTGAAGGTCACTTGTGACATTGGCTCTTCAGCCTTTGAGCTGCCTCTGTGAAAAACAAACCTTACCAGAATTGTAGCTGTAGCTGCTACCAGAGGGATTATCTTAGTGGGTTAGAAAAGGTTCTGGCCTTCCTAAAAAAGGTTCCCTGAATGACTGAAGAATTACAATGTGTCCTGTTTATTACCGGAGCCCATGTGACCTTTGAGGGTCTGGTTGGGCTATTGTCAATCAAAAGCCTCCTGGGGTTGGTCTGCTTTGCTGTTTGGGCGCGTCGTAGTTTGCTACTGGGTTACAGTAGGAACTAAATGGATAATGAAAGCCTGTCCCTACAGTAAAGCTATAGCATTTTGAAGTCATGGAAATAAAAAAAAAATGGTTTGCAGAAACCAGAGAGGAAGAGGTTTTAGCAGATTTCTAGATGCAGGCTTGCTTTTCCTAATGCTGTTTATATCAGATACATTAAAGCTTTAAGTTTTCAGAACCAGAAATGGAAAATGCCAGTAATTAAGTTTCACAGGTGTTCTCAGTTGAAATGTTCTTGACCTGTGACATAGAAGAGTTTAACTATGAAAAGATCGTTATATGCTACTTGTAAAAATCATAAATAATGTATTCTGTAGATAAACTTTAATCACCATTTCTTTGTTGTCTTTATTTGTCTAAGCTTTCTACCCTGCAATTATTTTAAAATCTTATATGCATCTTTTATTCTTCCCACTGCCATATGGTAAAGATGGTTAAATGTGGAGTTTATTATTCATTGAGTAAGCATGTGGCTTGGTTTTCTTATTCTTGGGGAATATTTGGTCAAATAGGAATCTTCTATTCAGAGACACCCTTAAGGCATTTCTGCATAATTAAAACTTTCAATATGCAGCTGTTGGACCATTCAATCACTTTTTTATTCCTTTGCTGCTCAACCTTTTAACTGATGAACCATATGGAGATAGGGCTTTGTCACTGTAGTCATAAGTAGATGGGTGACTCATTTCAGTAACCACAAGCTATTCTAGAACATGGGCTGTAATATTAGTGTGACGGCGACACAGTGCCCTGCCTTAATAGTGTCATAGTGCAGTTCTGTTGCTGTCATTGTCTGAGTCTCCTGCTTGGAAGTAGGCATGCTGATACCATCCTGGCTGTCAGCTCGAATACCGTGTGTTCAAATCCTGGAGGACAAATTCTGTACTTCATAAGGAAATGTGGGGTGTAATCTGTTCAGACTTTCAAGTTTGAAAGCACAGGATCACTAGATAATTAGCAAAATCTCAAATTGGAGGTGGGCCCTGGTAGCACATTTTAAAAGACTGCTGAAATTTCCAATGTGTTAAACACAGCTTTAGGCTCATGGCAGAAAAACTATGTAGTACTTAGGAGGATTATTCTCTATTCCTGACTGTGTTGTGTGTGTGTGTACAAGTAATGTCATGCATATAGTTTTTGTGGAAAGTATGTTATAAAAATTTGGCTTAAGTCATTCCTTTTGAGCATGTGCAAGTTTGATATTTTAATTCCACAATGATTCTATTCCATGATACTAAGCTCTCCTATTCAGATTACTTCATGTTACTATGTATGATGCAAAAATATCAATTGAATTCTATTTTAATCTAAAATGGAATGTTGCATTTGAACATAAAGACTCCAGGGAGTCTGGAGTCTAATGTTTTGCAGTTTGATGACAACGGATAGAATGATTTGCAGTAAACCAAGTAGCTTACAAAATCTGATCACTTTATTCTGAAGTTATTTGTGACCACTTCTCCCAGCTGCTGGACTGTTAGACTGCTGGTTTATGAGTGCAGAGGTTACTGACTGGCCTGGTTCTGGACAGGACAGGACTGACTTCCCCAAGCAGCCAGCACAGGTGAGTTGGCTGGGGCAGCTTTCCACACCATCTGGCATGAATCATGCCCCTGTAAAAGGGGTGGTCAGGCAGAGACAAGTGTTGAGTGCAGGCAGTCCTTGCATTGGTTCAAGGACTTACTTGGATTCAAACTCACTGCTCTGATTAAGAGTCCCATGTTCTTCCAACTGAGCTACTGACTAACCCCTCTTGTTGGGCAGTGGCTCAGGTCGGCCCAGACAGTCATCACATTGGTGCAGTGCTCAGACTCGAGCTCATGACTCTCCAATTAAGAGTCTCATGCTTTATAGGGGCTGGATTGACATTGGGTGGTGTGGAAACAGCCTGGGCCAACTCAGTTCACCCATGCTGGCTGCTTGGTGAAGTCAGTGCTGTCCTGGGGCACTGACATATGGATTGAGATTAAGCAGAAAAGATACATGATTCTGCCTTTAGGATCAAATGGTTCTGTTTGTGAGAATCATAGTGGAACCATTTAAAATGCTGAAGTTGTTCATCATGCATACAACTAAACAGAACTTGTGTATTATGTGCTTACTATATTATAAGTAGTTTGCTTCAACACTTTGATCCACTATGGATCTGGACCATGTATATTTGAAAAGTAGACTTTCAGTGCTAAGGTTTCTTAGATTCTGATCTTGAGAGAACACTAGATTGAACTTTGTATTATTTACCTCTCTATCATTTAATTGTTGCTGAGATGCAGGTTAAAGGCCGCTGTTTAAGCGCTCCAGTCAATGATGGTGCAACCTTTTTAATTGAAAAAACACAATGGTAATTGCAAGTACAAGAGCTGGTAGCTAACAGGGCCTCTTGTCCCAGTTTCCTTGAACTTCAGTCCAATTTACGTTGTAGGGTAGATGGCTGACCTACTTGTACTTCAGTCAAGCATTAATTGAAAATGGCATAAAAAGCTTTCCTTTTCCTGAAAAGCAGGAGAAGGGTAGAAAAGACTAGTCTTTCTGAGATTAGTTGGCCAAATCAAACATTCATTTCACATTACCGCATTTGAGGATTCTACATTTGAGTGTTCAGGGGTTTATTTTGTGTTTGAGAGTTATTTGAGGGCAATTAACATGTATCCAGATATCTGAAAATAATAAAGACGACTGGATACTTTGGTGTTGGGTTTTTTCCTAAATCCTTAATAAGATTAGTGAAACCTTGAGAACTGAAGAAAATCTTCCATCACCTTGTTTGCCTAACCTTGATCTCATATGCCTGTTGTAAAGCAGCACCTTGTTGTATATGCTAAAAAACTTTAATTTTTCAGTTGCCTTAGAGTTAAATATAGATTTGTGTACTATATGTGATTTTTTTTAAAAAGCAAAGCCCAAACCCCCCACAAAAAGCCTAATCCACCACACAAAACCCCTGAACCTCTCAGTTTGTCAAACTACATTTGCAAGGAAAGCCATGAAATGAGATCTGTGACCTTAATACTTGAGAGTAGTTTTTCTAGGTAGCTTAGACTGATGACTTCAGTATGTGGTAAGGAGCCAGTTTATTATATGTGTTTTAAAAAGTGATTGTTGGGGATATTTACCCAAGTTGTACAGATTACTGAATGGTTAGGAGAGGTTTTCTGGCCTTATTGCAGTAATTGCCATTTCAGGGCCAGAAAATTAAATTGCCTGGAAAGATGAAGAGTCCTTGCTAAAGTTTACCTTGGGCTTACTGAACTGAATATCTGTTTAAGCAGAATTCAAGAGGGTTTTTTTCAGTGGCCATGTCAATGAAACTAAGTATTAATCAACTTTCTCTCGTACCTTAACACAAGCAAACAGTTTAATGCTTCTAGCTGTTCTTCAGAAGCTGGATTCAGTTTGCTTTAAAATCTGAATTAATCTTATTTAATCTGAAATATGAAACACTGTCACATGTTTGTGCTGTTACAGTATAGCATTGGTTTTGAAACACTTGAACAGATCTTTTATTGTTCCTAAAAGAATAATTGGTTAATTAACTTACTGGGGCAATAGTGAAAGCTGTGTGAGCCTGTTTTCTTTCTACATTTATGAATTGTACTCTGCATTGGTACATTTGGTATCAGTTCTAGCAATGGCACGGCTGAAGAGATATATAAAGCTTATTTGACACTGATCAGAGCTGAAAATGTGTTTAAGTTGTGAGGCTATCTTCCTTAGTGATGCCATTTTCCCCAAATACCTGCTTTTTGTAAACAGGGCTGTGACAGCAAGGGGATAATGGCTGCCAGAAGAATTGGTAATAAGTGAAACTACTGTTTAGCATAGAACATAACTGTTGAACTAAGCCAACAATTATGGGGTGATTATTTAATTTCTGCTGTAGCAAATGTCCTAGGGGACAGTTCCATACTAAGTTATGCTGGTCCGTTGAACGGAAGCTTTCCTAGCAAGCCACTCCTGATGTTATAGAGTATTTCTCTTGCTGTGTGTGTTAAGTAGGCATCCCAGAATACTGGTGGTTTTAGTCTCTAGTAGAGAGTAATCTGTACAGCTGTAAGGAGTTTTGCATGGAAACATGATGCCTCTACACTGCTTTTAATTAAGTATGAGTGACTGTGGTCTGAGAAACCAAGGTGTTTTACTAGGTCTTGGAGTCTCTTCCTCTATCATCCTCAGTAATGTCTTTCTGAGACTATACATAGAAAGGCCTTGTTTTGTTTGTGCTTTCTCTTACTTTTTCTAACCATCACTTTCCATTTTCCTTTTATTTTCTGGGGTTTTATTTACATCTTAAAGTGACAGAGGAATTAACAGGGTCCACATGTGCAGCTAGCTTCCCATGCCCGTGTCGGCTTTAATGGCCCATATCTCTCCAAGAGTAATAAAAGGTAGAGTATGCTGACATGTTGTGAATATATTGCACATTATGTGCAATATATTCACAACATGTCATCAAACTTTAAATATTGCACATAAATATGTGCAATATTTAAATATTGCACATAAGCAATATTTAAAGTTTCTATCAGCGATTTAGTCTTTAGAAATACATATGTGTCAGAGGCAGTCTTGGGGCTAGATCCAGTCAAAATGTGCCTCCATCTTTCACCGAGTTAAAGAACACTGTTCTCCACCAAAACCCAGTAGTATGATTAGGAATATCTTCCTTGACAGGCTGCCCAGAGAGGCTGTGGAGTCTCCTTCTCTGGAGACATTCAAGGCCAAACTGGACACGTTCCTCTGTGATCTACTCTAGATGACCCTGCTGGGCAGGGGGGTTGGACTGGAGGATCTTTTGAGGTCTCTTCTAGCTCCTAATATTCTGTGATTCCGTGACTGTGGGCGACCCGCAGTCTTTCTTAAACATTGCAGTAAACCTGGATACTGTGCAGAACCATTAGAAACTGAAAACAGGGACTGAAAACCTTGTGTTTGGTTTAAGTGCTGCAGCGTGGGGAAGGGGGAAGAGACCTTCACTGAAGCTGCAAGGTTTTCATCAGCCCACAAGAAATGGAGTAGCACATGGAGAGAATTCCACTGGTGGAAAGGGAGGTCAGGCAAAGCTCTTCTCTTCTAGCTCCTGGCTGTGCAGTCGTGTTGCTGAGCTCCGTACTTGGCAGGGGGGAAGTAAATTGTGAATTAAGGCATGTCTTTTAAGGTATTTTGCAAACAGTTTATTGAATAACTCACTGTACAACTCTAGTAGCTGCTCTTTTACCACCAAAAATTTACTGTGTCGCAGCTGATATGAAAGTATTTTTGGCCAAGTGAATGTGACATTTTGTAATGCTTGTTTGAATGTGAGAGGCTGTGTTTGATCATGCTTGAGGTAATGGTTCTGGGCTTAAAGTCTGCTAAACCACACATCTCTTTCTGGACCTGTTGCTGTATTGCTTTTTATTTATGTACTTCTGTGGTGTTTTCTATTTTAGAGTACAGCAGTGTTCATGTTTTGTGGTGGTTGTGTGGTCAGAGAAGTGCCATGGCACCTTTTAGCTTAAAGTTTTGATGTCTGAGGCAGTGCTAGTTGTAATGCTTTGTTTTGCGTCTTACTTGTATGCTAGAACAGTTGTATGTCAGGAGCTACTTTGTTAGTGCCACTGTAAAGACTGTTTCATGTTTTCTCTGGAGGAGCATACATCAGAGCTGTTGTTCTTCTGCACTGTCCTTTTGCACCACTAAAATTCTAATTAAAGCATACACACTTAATATTTAGTTTAGTATTTCCCATAATATTTTACTAAATTAAGTTTTCATTAGGAGTTTATATACGAATCATCTGATTCCACTAACTAAAGGCCTTATTTTGGTATCTGAGCACTTTAAAGATTCCTTGGGAAGTCAGTGCTAACTATGTGTAATTAGCAAGATGAAGGCATGTGGTTTTGTGCCCCTTCTTGCTTCTTTGAAAGGAGCCCTAAAGACATATTTATGCCAATTTTATTTATTTGGGAAACATGCCAAAATAGTAAGCTTTGTTTCACTTCAGGAGACTTTGAGAGGACATGTGAGTTAGTGAGTGATGTCACAGGAATTACAAAAGTGAGGACTGGAAAAGGGTGAACATTTATAACATAATTGTTTTTTTGCATTCTAACATTTTAATCACTCAAACCTAAATAATACAACCATCTGATTTTTAAAAAATACTTTTTGATCTTATCAAAAGGTCCTGAGTTCTTCAGGTGGTTTTCTGGTAAAAGTTACTCAAAGCCAATTTAAGAAAATGTTAATATGAATTTTTCCTTGATAAGAAAGACTTGAGTTTCTCAAACAAGTCTTAAATATTCTTTTAGAGGACAACTACTAAATGTTCTACTTGATAGTATAATACCTAGGTCTTAAGGCTGTAGTTAATGTGCAATTCTTTTCTGAATCTAAAATTCAAGAAGTATGTTTCAGGATGGGAAATTTATTCTGGAATAAAGAAGCGTTGCAGAGTTTAAAATCTAAACCACAAGTGTGCTGTGACCACAAAGTCTACTGTGAAATTGTTCTTATGTTCATTCTTTTCTGTGCATTGCAACTGAAAGAGGGAGATATTTTCCTTGTTTTAATGTTCTGTGGTTAGATTCTGTACCTAATGTCAGTGAAGGATACTATTCATGTGTACTTTTGCCATATTTACCTGTTTCAGGTCACAATCAGTACTCGACATGACAGCACCCCTCCAAAGTTTTGTTTCAGAAGTTAAATATTGATTTGTTATAAAACAATGTGGTAAGATGTGGGTTTTGTTTTGTTTTTAAATTGGTTCTTAGCCTAATTACAGTACTCTAATTTAAAATTTCATTATTTTTACAATGGAATCTTATGTTTGCAAGATCATTCAATACAGTAATCAGTCTGAATATTTGGAGAGAGAATTTGGGGAACAGTTGTTTCCAGTGGTTATGGGTAAATATATGAGTTTATGTTAAGCTAGCTATTGTACAACTTCAAGGAGTAAAGACATAGTGTTTATGGCCTGAGGTTTTACATGTGACTTAGCAGCTGATTTTTCCTTGTATCAAGGTCACCTTTGTTTCAGATGTGCTGCTAATTTTGTTATCTTGATGAATCCTGAAGGAAATGTTGGAATAACAATTTCAATTTCAAGAGCGAGAATGAATTTGCCAACAAATGTTGTTGATCCAGGAAACATGATACAACTCTATATTGTGTATCAAAACTACTCTAAATTCAATATATTAATTTTTAGTGCATAGGGTACAAACACATCGGCTGTGTTCATCCTCCAGTGGGTTGAAATGAAGAAAGCTTTTGCCTCCACCTAATTCCTGTAGCGAGTTCAGATTTTGTCAAATCTCAATAATTAAAAAAAAAAAAAAGTAGTAATGCAAGAGTTCAGGAGACTGTGATGAATACTTTAGCCTAAAAATACAAGTGCTAAATAAGAGTTAAATTCTTTATCGAACAAATTGTGTCTGTGTAATATATATTAATTGCACAGCTCCTTTTATGCCATATATACAGCAGATACATTATTGAGGAAAACTGTATAAGAAAATTAAGCTTTCTGGCTGCTAGATGCTCTAGATAAATTTACTCAGCACCCTAAACAGCTGTCTTGCAGTTTACTTTAAATGTGGTTAAGCTTGGCATTAGTGTTTAGGTTTTTTAACAGAAAATTAAAGCTGATCTCTACCAACATAGAAATACTTTCAAAATGGTGTGTCTAACCTTTGTGAACTTGAGTGTGCATTAAAAAAGGTACATTTCACTTTTTACCAGACATACGGTTTTGAAGCCTTAACTGTGGTGGTCTTTGGTCTCTCTTTCTAGATGCAAATACTGTTGAATTTTTAAAAAGCTGTTGAAATGAGTTGCTTTTTGTGAGGAAAAAACACTTAAGTAGTATCACTTCAAAATTAAAATTTTAGGCACGTTCAAAAAAGTTTAATGAGTATCTGTTGATTTTGGAAGTACTAGGGATAGAACATTCATTTTGTATTACATTCTTATACTTTTGACAACTTGTGGCAATTGAGTGCACATTAATCATAATTTTGTTGTATTTATTGGACTTCTCTAGCTCTAAGCAGACAGTTGTGTTTAGAACGTGATTTTGAAGTCTGTAAAAGCAAAAATGCTCTCTGACACTGCTTGATTTAAAGGATCTCTACAAATGTGAAAATTATACAGTAGCTTCTAAAAGACAGAAACTTCTGAAAGGTGTTTGAGAGAGACTTTGGGATCTTGTAGGCAGTCTTATCTGTGTAACTCCTTTTCCAATTATATTTCTTGCTCTAACAACCCCCATTCCCGAAATGTCTGTATTCATAAGTGTATCTGAGACAGTTGGATAACTTCAAATGGCAATACTCGAGTTATCATGCCCCTTCGCTTCATGGAATAGTAGGGATTAGCTCCTTATTTACACATCCTTTCTTAATACAGGGTAGTGTTCAAAAATATTGCAGGGTCCATTTTTGAAGATGACAAAATGACATGGATGAAGCTTACTTTATTTAACCTTTCCTGCCATTTTACCAACCATTGGTTGGTTGCAATGAATTTTAAATTGTTCCTGTATTGGGAAGTCTCTCTTCTGTTTATCTGTGTTCAAGGCTCCATTTTGGCCTTTGGCATAGGCCTAAAAGTGATGCAGGAAGAAGTACCTTGCTATATCATAAGAGATGTATTCCCCATCATACAGGAAGTATGTTTTATTTTGTGTTTGAAATAAAGAACTCTGTCATACAGAAAGTAAAAGAAAGTGCACAATTTTTAGCCCAGAGCACGTATAAAAGAGTGTCATTGCTGAAATGCTTTCCTTTTAATGGCATGTAAATTCATGGAGCTGTTCTTTAGCAGCAAGCGTAACTTCAGTACCAGGCAGGAAAGGCAAAAGATGACTCCTTGCCTTTGAGTAGTGCTCTGTGTAATCTCCACAGGCATTTTTCTGTCACTTGTGTGGTGATTAATATTCCACAACATTGGTTATTACAGAGAAGAAAGAATGCGGGGGCGGGGGAAGTGCAACCAAAACCCCTGCACAATGCTTCAGAAATTCTGGCATCTAATATTTTGGCTTAGGGCAATGCAGGTCTTTTTTAAATGCTCGTACTGTTAAGTCTGTAGTTTGAAATCTCTCCTACAGGTTTTACTCAGTGGCAGGCTGCTAGAGTTAAAAAGTGTTTGTAATGAAAAATAGAAAATATTTCAGTGACTTAAGGGGTGCAATAATAATTTTAAGAGCTCTGAACTTAATCTTTGCAAGTCTGTCTGAATAAAGCTGAAGGTAGACATTTGCATTTTTCTTGGTATGAATCATAATGGCTTAAACCTCTCTAACTTTTCCTGACTTTTAGGCACAGAAAAAATTATCAGAATACTTTAATGGGAATCAACTTCAAATCTAACTGCTTGACATTTGTGTAGTGGTGGTCATTAAAAAAAAATTAAGTAAACTTTCTTGATTAAATACAACAGAAGCATATTTAACAAGTAAATCTTTTAACAGCTTTGGATATTTTAAAACTAAAACCCAGTGATGAGGTAATTTATGTGCGGATTGGTGTTGGTTTTGTTATTGTTATTATTCAAATATAGTTTCAGAATTTCTGAATTGACAATTCAAAGTCAAAGCTTCCAATGTTGGCATGTCCTGGGTCATATATCTGGCATACAGCAGGGGTGTTTAAACAATGCTATCCAGCTATGAGCAGAGCACTGTAAACACAGATGCTGTCTGTTTGCAGAACTGGATTTTTTTTTAACTTGCATGGTTTATTCTGCATACTGCATCGTCACACATTCCTCTGAAAAGTATAATCTGGGTATGTTAAAGTTTGTTTTAAGTGTATCCAAATATTTTAAAGCTCCTTGTACAGCTGTTTTTCACCTTTATGTCCTTAGCTGGTATAGCTATGCCATTTAAAGTTGGTAACTGCCTATAATTTTCTGAAAGGAGGTTGTGGAGAGGTGTGCAATAGTCTCTTCAGCGATGTGACAGGTGATAGGACAAGGGGAAATGGCCTCAAGCTGCACATGGGCAGGTTCAGATTAGATGTTAGGAAGAAATTCTTCACTGAAAGAATTGTCAGGATGTGGAACAGGCTGCCCAGGGAGGGGGGTGAGTCACCATCCCTGGATATATTTAAAGGATGGGTTTATGAGGTGCTCAGGGATATGGTTTAGGAGAGGATGGGCACGGTTGGATTTGATGATCTTAAAGGTCTTTTCCAACCTACTCATTCTGTGATTCTGTATGTGATTGTGTAGTTTGCAGTGGTGTTAATTTCCTGTGGTCAGTGTCCACAGAAACCTCTGCAAAGCCTCTAAATGTGATTAATAACTTTACAGGTTGAAAGAAAAAAAAATGCACAGTTAAAGTACCCTTTTGCAGGCTGACCTGTCAGGTAAAGAATTAAAAATTATTTTTCCCCGAAGACAGTATTTTGCTATTTAAGGCATCTCCTAGTTAGTAGGAAAAATGCAGAGGGAGGCTGTGCTGGCAGTGTGTAGGAGCTTGTAAGGACAGCTGGGTCTTGAATCTGCAGAAACCCCAGCATGTCTAGTAGCACGTTAAGGGGAAGAGGGATCAGAGAGGAGAGCTAGTTCTCTGACTACATCACTCTGCCACTACAACTCATGCAGATCCACGAGAGATTCCTGAGGGGGTCATAGGGTTCAGTTTTATCATCTCTGAATATAAAACCAGACAGAAACAGTGGCTCACAACTTGGGCCTATTTTCTGTGGAGTGTGAGCGTGAGATAATGTACAGATAGGAAGTGTAAGGAGAGCCTAAGGGACTGACAGTGTTTGGGTCATTGACCTGCACTTCAGAGGTGCATTTCTGTGCCACATGTGTTATTCAAAGATGATTAATTTTAAGTGGTCATTTCATTTTTTTAATAAAATATTCAAACTGTACTTAATAAAATGTTATTACTAAGGGAGCTGTACTTACTACTTATGGATTGTGAAATCTGTATGTTGTAACATTTCTGTCATAGAATGCTGATGTACCTGGAGGGCTTGTTTTGAAATACTGTCTTCTCACTATAGTTGCATGGGGTTTTTTCCACGTGGGAAGTATCAAGGAAGTTTGAACCGCTTTAGTGTGTGTTATACACTTGCCTATTCAGGCAGTGCATAAATGCTATTTTCAGTGTCTTTCTGTTGTGTGCTACATGTGAGCATGGGCAGACGTAATCCAATAGCAAGGAAGTTGTTGGGAACTGAGCAGCATTGACTTAGGGAGTTTACTTATCTCTCATTTTATACCAGCTTCTGACTGAGGAGGGGATGTTGCCCAGAAAAAAATCCACATGTGCAGAAGCCCCTTTTATTCTGTGGTTCTCCAGTTGGGTTGAAGCCATGCAGCTTCTCTCCCTGGATTGCACCACCATCTCTCATGCCCTGGCATCCCCCATGTCCTCCCTCAGTGAATCCTACCAGCATCTGGCCTTTTTGCTCCTTTTCCTGCTGCCTGGGGGCCACAGAACTGCAAGCAATTTATTGTTACTCTTTCAGTTATGACTGCTACAAACTAGTAACTTCTTACTATTTAATGTCACTTTATTTTTTTTTATAACAGAAAAACATCTAGGTAGCTAAATACTCAGGTATTCGAACTAGAAAATGTAAGAATAAATACTGTTCCCAGTCTGAGGAGTGTGCATAATAGGAAATACGCTTACACAGCTTAATGGTGTGCATTTCCTAGATTCCTTGCTTTGGTGCTCAGGATATAGGGTTCACTGACAGGGTTGCTGTCAACTTTTATCAAGAAAATATTTTGTGCGTGGCTTCGCTAACTTTAACACACAAGCTAAATTCCCCATGAAGTAGTGATTCAATTTCCTTTTATGGGCTTTTCTCGAGTATTTGTTGCTGTAATTGTTTTCTTGGCAGAGACCACGGAATTTTCTTAAATCTCTGTGTAAGGGTGCTATTCTCCCTATTTGATAGACTATCCAAATTTTTGTCAGGGTTATTGATTTGAGATTCTACCTTCAGAAGTTTGAGGACTGACTTCACATAGTAACACGCACTCTTATCTACTGATTGCAATTAGATTTCCCAGCGCTGGTAGTAATGAATAATTGTCTGTTCCCTGCACCCGGGGGACTCGAGTTCCTTGGTGTCATTTAAAGGTGTCAACAGGAGCAAACTTTTTTCCTATAGTTACTTGTTCATTAATTTATGGACTTGTCTGTGTCAGTAGCTGTGATTCTTGACAGGTTTGAGTACGTGATTTCACAATATTTGCAAAACTGTCATGTCACTCTTCTGTCCATATGAACAGTAAACAAATTACAACTCTGAAGGAACCGTTAACACTTACAGAGCAAGTTCTTTGGACACTATAGAAAAATAAATAAAGCAATCTATGCATTACTTCAACCAGGGAATGAGATGCAACATATTAATGGTAGCTACGCTTGGTAGCAAACCACAGCAGTTTACATTCAAAAGCACAAGACATATTTGTTTCTGTACTATGAAGTCCCATTTTCTTGCTGATGTGTTTGGAACAAAATGTCATATTTTAGTGAAGAATAAGTAAAAATATTATAGCTAAATTTTATTTTATGAGCAGCTAACCCAAGTTGAGTGATGTCTTTATGCATAACTCTGTCTCTAGTCATGAGTCTTGCAATCCTGCTGAGCCAGGTCTGTAGTGACAAGTCTTGTTTTAAAAAAAAGTTTGAAAACTAATGTGACCAGGTGCTTTTCTCTTCTAGAAACTTGTAGGCTGTCTGAGCTTGCTCTGTGGTGTCCTTAGAGAAAACACAAAAATTATATTAATGGTCAAAGAGACCATTTGGTTTTCTAAATGTGGATTAATCTGTTTTCCTCTGTGTCTCATCTTGAGGACAGTTAAGACAAAGAGGTTGTGCAGTCTCCATCCCTGGAGGTTTTCAAAACCTGACTACATAAAGACCAGAGCAAACAGGGCTGACCCTGCTGAGTGATTCTGTCATTCTTTGATTTTTAGATTTATTTTTTTTTCCTCTGTTCTGAGCCAGTTTGTCACTCAGAGCCTGCAGTACTAGTGATTGCCTTGCTTTAAAGCAGCCATAAGAGAATAATTGGAAGAGAGAAGTATTATGTCATGTTGGCACTAACAACTTCTGTCAGTTCTTCCTGTTCTAGAAGCTGAAGTACTAGAAGTAAGGCACAGGAGTCACGTCTCCTGTTTGTCATCTGGATTGTACATATTGGGAAACGATGCTCGGGTCTGAGGACAAGGCTGTGTGGTATTGCCTTCAGGTGTCAGGTATTTGATGAAGTGTTTTGACTGCAGACATAGGAATTTATTCTTCCTGATCATATGACTTAAGCCAGCACCGAGACCTTAA
This sequence comes from Heliornis fulica, assembly GCA_013399135.1. NCBI lineage: Eukaryota > Metazoa > Chordata > Aves > Gruiformes > Heliornithidae > Heliornis > Heliornis fulica. The sequence continues at coordinate 129,233 of VXBZ01001212.1, read as the reverse complement.
TTAGATTTTTTTTCTTTTCAGTATTATCTTTTTTTATACTGTTTCACCATATTTTGATACTGAATTTACCAGAAATCCTCAAGTAAATTAATCTGTTATTGGGGGCTGACAGAGATAAACTGAAGGTTTCTTTAAACGGCTTTTCCCCTCTTCCTGTTGCAAAACACCTTAAGAGAAGCTTTGGGATTTGCTGATATATTTTAGCATCTTAAAAGTTTGCATTTATTGCACAGTTTTTGCAAGTTGTGTTGTGCTAATCTCTACCACCTGACACACAAAGGGAGAAAAAAAAATCCAGTATTTTAACATGAATGAAACAAAGTTTTTTCCTAAATTGATTTCAGGGTAACAGCATCAAAACAAACTTCTTCAGAGCAGGGCAGCATATTCTATTCAGATGTTTGTGTGTGTGTGTGTGTGCAGTGTCTGAATATCTGCTGACTTGGGTAATATTTTCTAAAATCCTTGTGTGTTAAGCCTTTTGGATATTTATAGCAATTCTTCTCACACTGCAGGGCGCTAGCACTAGAGAAGAAATTCAAGGTCTTTAGCTTAGAGCATTGCTAGAATGTTCCCTTAGAGGAAGCTTTTAAAAAGTTTATTTATGGGTTGTGTCAAAGTCTGATGTATGCTAGTTTACAAGAATTTCTTAAAAATCACCTCGAAGCTTGAGTATTGTTTGTTTACAATTTCTGTGGCTATTATGTATGTAGTATTTAGTATATGGTTACTTTTCCAGTTGGATTTCATATCTTATTTTTAGCCTATATATATGCTTTTAGCTAATGTGTGGTGGGACTTTCTATAACAAAAGGCAACAAGGGTTCTGAACTGGTAGGGCTTTCTGTGTGCTGCTGCTTCTTCTTTGGTGGTTTATGTGTCTGGAGTGACACAGGAAAACTTGTTTTAAGACCTTTGGACTTGGTGATTAATAAATATTGAGATTTTGTTGTTTTTTTAATGGAAATTCTGAAGTTCTTTGACATGGGGGAAGAAAATATCCTGCGAAGTATGAAAGTTATGAGATTTCATTTGTGTTGGCCAAGAACATGTTGAGGAAAAGGCACAAGACATGATCCAGATGGAGTATTCAGTGAAGAACTTGAATCCATCTTCTGAAGAGAAACAGGCTTACACCTTTGCCATCTCTTGACTTGCTACTTCCATAATTTTTGAATCAGTGGCCAGTTTCAGACAAGTGTTAAAGAGCAGAGACAGACACACATTTCTTGTAAATATTTGTGAAAATTGGCAGCTGAATGGAAGAAACCTAAGCTGATGTACCTGCTCACCTGTTTGGTGAGCTGGTTTACCAGCCATTGTGAAGATGGGTGGAAACTGCTAGAGCGCTGTGCTCTTATTTGCTCAGCGAGTAGTTGAGGGCCCAGAAAAGGGTAGTGTGTAGGTACTCTCAATGAGTTGGGGCTGAAGAATGAGAAGATAAAGGCCAGAATGGATGAACCCAAACTGTTGTGAGAATATAGGAACTGGGTTTATAGTGTGCACTGTGCTTTTCTGTGAAGTTGTTGGTTGTACTGCTTACAGTGTAGCTGACTGAAAAACCTAACTTTGTGAGATGCACTGGTGAGGAATCTGGGCAGAACTCATCTCTTGTTTGGGAAATGTAGATCAAAATGTCTTCAAGCTGACAGCCTTAGTTATCCATAGATTTAATTTTTAGACTGAAATGGAAGACCCTGAAAATCAAAGTGCAATGAACTTTCATTGTGAAACCCTCTGCAAATTCACTTGAAGGAAGGGGAGAACCAAACCCTAACAAAAAATGTGCTAAAGGACTGGCTGCTGTAATAATTCTATTTCATGAGGGTAGCATGACTCATACTGCTCCATGTTCCTATCGCAGGATTCAGTTTATTTTTAAGTAGTGCTGTACAAATAGTGTTTTTCTGTGCCAGCTGTTGCTATGACTTCATAATATTTCCCTAAATACGCTTGCTCATACTTTCTCACAGCGTAGTATTTGGCATATAAAGACCTAAAATTCATCAGAATTTCCTGAGTGCTGATCATTTTTATGCTTTTATGGAAAAAAAGGGGATAGCTCCGTGTATTATGTAGTTTTAGTTGAGGAAGAATAAAAGTACTCAGGTTTAGTGGTTTGTTTTTTGGGTTTGGTTTTTTTTTTTTGTTTTGTTTTGTTTTAAAGGAAAGAAAAAGTCCCTACAACCTGTTCCCTTATTTTAGAAAACGTTCCTCTGTTTCAGCTTTTCCAATTCTTCCATGTAGCTTTTCAGAGTAAATTTCCAGCACTAGTATAGTTCAGGCTGCTTTGTTAAAGGTAAGTGGACAGTGTATTAATTCAGAGCACTTTTACTGTCCTTTCCTTCTGTAATTTGCGGAGAGTGGGGGGGGATACCTCTTTTTGTGGCTTTGGGGGGTAGGATGTATAACCTGTTGAAATTTTTCTTGAAATTTATACTTTTGCCTAAGGGTTTCTTTTCCCAAGATGCTGAACTCAACTGTTGTCTGGCTGATCTTTCCCAAATGGCAGTAAACGCTCTGGTTGGAAGATCTTGGTCTATCATAGGAAAGCAACTATATAACCCTTCCTGAAAACCTTGGGATCTGTGTGGTGTGCTTGGCTCATATGCTTGCTTCAGTCACTTGCTTGGTTTAAGAGTAATGTGTTAGTGCTGCCTAAATGGGAAATACAGCAAGAGGACATGACACCTTTAGTTAACATAATCTAGCTAGCAGTGTTTATTGATCTAACAAGTTGTCTTTAAACTCTTGGTCTCCCTTTTGATCAGATAAAATTATAACAGAAATTATGGTTAAAGATACTGCATAACCGTATATTTTTATGAAAACTTTAAAACAAACTCTTAGAAAAAGCTGGTTTATGTCAAACTCTTGAGTTTGTTCAACTAATTGCAAGTTTTTTACGCTTCTGCTTCCTCCCTGTGCTGCTTTTGGCTATCTAAGAAAGACTATCAGATAATATAAATGCAAACATGATCTTTGCTTACCTTGATGTGCTGTAAGAATTGCCAGGGCTAAAATTTACTTGGCAAGAACTTATTCCATGTAAAGCACATTCCATGTGCTGCTGTGAAACTGACAACTTGAATAGTCTTTTTAACACTTTTTCCCTCTTGGCTTGCTACAAACACAAGCGGAAAAGCAGGTTTTGGGCTTTTTTTTGCTTTGTTTTTATTTTGTAATTACTAATAACAAGTTGGAAGATTGTTACACTGAAACATAGAAATACTTTGTCTCAGTACATTATCTTCCTTTATAGTAGTTGCCATTTTACAGAACCCTTCCTGTATTTTTGACTGTCTTTTCAAAACAAAAATCTAACAATTGATATCCCTGTTCTCAGTTGTGTATTCATTGCTAGGGTTATTTAAGCTCTCTGTGAATTGGATGAAAAACTGTTCAGGAGAAACAGCTTGTCTACCAGCTAGAGCAGTTCTTTGTTCTGTCTGAGCTGTAGCTGTCCAAACTCTGTTGTTTTGTTGCAAACAAATGGTATGTGCCTACTCTTAGGGCACAGTTATTTTAAGAGTACCCAAGAATCATGAAATGTGTTGAGTTGGAAGGGACATTTAAAGGTCACCTAGTCCAACCCCTCTGCAGTGAGCAGGGACATCTTCACTGGATCAGGTTGATCAGAGCCCCATCAAACCTGACCTTGAACGTCTCCAGGGCAGGGGCCTCCACCACCTCTCTGGGCAACCTGTGCCACTGATCTACCACCCTCATAGTGAAGAACTTTTTCCTAACATCCATCTTAAATCTCCCCTTTTCTAGTCTAAAAATGTTACCCCTCGGCCTATTGCTACGTACCCATGTGAACAGTCCTTCCATGATGTTAGTGTTGAATTCTCCTTGGCCACTCAGTTTCTCTCAGCAGTGTGTCATAACCACTCGGTTGCAAGGTAGGCCAGGTTTGTAGGCGTTTCCGAGTCTTCCGTTTGAAGTGGCCCCATTGCATTAAGGGAAACGAGATTCATGGGGCGAAAGAGAGGAGGAACTTCTCTCTCGTGCTGATAAAGGTATTCAACCCAGAAGGTGTGATAAAATCTGTTTACCCATATATAGCCCTGGCAGTAATTATAGGCAAGCTTGATATGAGAAAGCTAAATAGAAGAACTTAATGAAGTGTCTGTAGAGATTAGGTAGGGATTTGCATATATGTTTTGTGGGAGGGAGTAGTTTCCTTCATCTCCTCCTCCTTGGTCTACACCCCACAAACTGCAGTTGTGGATGTAAGAGCCTGAATTTTTGCCTCAGGCCTGTTTCTTCTACTTACCCTAGATGCTAGCTGAGGGTAACCTGCTTATTTAGTACACTGAGCTTTACAAGCAGCCATCTCCTTAGGTGAAGACTGATCATGTTTTTCTCAATGCAGCTGTGTCCCTGTAAGTTAGAATGCCTGAATTGTTGAAGCAGATGTTGAAGTGACATTTAGTAAAATATGAATTTGAAGGGGTTGGCGTTTTTGCTTGTTTGTTTGTTTTTTTTTCTTAAAGAAACAAATAGCATGGTAACATCGCAAATAAAATGCAGTAAAACAAGGTGTGGGAGTTTCAACTTACAGGGAAAGTAACTGTCAGCTTCAAGGAGACCTTCTGTCATAGAGCCTATAATCTTTTACTTGGTACATGTGCAACAGTAGATATCTGCATCATACCATCATTTTATTATCTACCATCTGACTTAGAATGCACAAAAGAGCTGGCAAAAAAATAACAAGTAGCCCAAGTAGTTACTTGCCCAGTAACAGATCTGGTCAGAGTTGATTGGGTGCAATAACTGGGGCTGTCTGAGTATTGTGGACTGTGCTAAGACCCTCAGGAAGGTGGCTGGGCTCATCTCCTGTGCCTGATTTATGTATCTGCAATGCTGTTCAGATTGGTGTTGCTTTACATTCTTGCTGTGGAAGCTCTCTTTTATGTTTGTGGATACCTTTACATTTCAAGTAGATGAATTGAATTTAAAATTTTTACAGAAATAAAACTTTTTCCTTCTTAAAAAAGATTTATTATTTTTTTCTGAAAATCAGCAAGCATTTTTGGGCTTAAGTGTTTGCAGTGGGCTTCATTATCTAACAGTTTTCTATTGAAAAAGAAACAGGAGGCAGTGCCTGTTATTGTAGCAGTAGCAAAGGACAGTTGATTGTCAGTTATGGAATGCTTTGAAGAAGAATACTTACCGAGTAAGCATCATGCTGCCCAATCTTTTGGTTGTAATAAGAAATTTTATGGTAAAATAAATTCAAGAGTTTGGTGACATTTGATATAAGCAGATGGATTTCCAGACAACAAACCTTATGGTAAGTTGTGTGCACTAGAACAGTGTGCTCTTGCACAATGCACTTATTTACATGCCCTACATGGTTAACTCTTGCTTTTATCTGGCATACATAGATATAAAAAAAATTGAAGGATGTTACCTAATCTCATTTCTCCTTTGATAGCTGTTATCCATTAATAATGCTCATAAATATTTTGTTGTATCTTTCTACAGATTCTGAAGGTGTTTTAGCTCTGAATACTTACCTGTAAAGATCTTCACGTACAGAAATGTCTGGCTCATACGATGATTCCGTTGGAGTAGAAGTTTCTAGTGATAGCTTCTGGGAGGTAACTCCAATGTTTTACCAAAATGTTTTGATTTTATTTTTTTAACTTTGATTATAGGAAAATCTGATTTTTATACATTGTAAGCTGTAGAGAGCTGCAATACACGACACCTTTAGTTATTGTCATCTGCAGAAGTAGCCTTTGGGTAGAAATGAACTTTTAGATTTTGGCCTAGTTCTGTCAAGGTTTTTTAACTGGAACAAACTTGAGGATCATATGTTTGGGTAGGATATGCAACTCAGAATTGAACCTTTGTCAATTTTTAATGACAGAGTGGTATGGCTGGGTAGATTTAACAGTTATCAGGGTGGTGGAATGACCAAATAACTGTTAAAGGCTAGTGTAAGCATAGATAAATTATAAATGTAAGACTGTGTGAATGTATTGCATGTCTCCTGCTTATGCCTAGATATAAACTTTTGGAGATAAGTTCTTATGTTTGTCTAGATGTAAAAGCATCCATGGAGAAAGGTAATAGAGTGCCTTTTAATATCAGTTGTATGAGCTGCCCCAGTGTGAAGAAGACTTTCAGATGTTATGATAATTTGGCAAAGGTTTAAACAGAGCAAACTTCATGAAGCAGAAAACGCTTTGCAGACCAAATAAATTACTTGCAAGAAAAAGGAAGGTTTGACAGTGTTCATACTGACATAACTGGAAGTAATTACACTATCCAGATGAACTGTAGTCAGTAGGACAGACTTCTACCATGCACCTGGGAGCTCTTTTGAGTTTGAACTGTAGCAAACATGAAAATAGTTAAAATATTAATCCATTTTTTGTAGGGGGTACTCTGTAGTGTGATTGCAGAGAGAATGTGTGACCTCTAATCTGAAATGGCAGCTGGATGTGGTCTTGAGCTACCTGATCTATCAGATCAGCTTGGAGCAGGGGGTTGGACTAGATGACCTCCAGAGATGTCTCCCAGCCTCAGTTATTCTATGTGGTTTATTTTATGCTGAGGTAATTTTCTGAATAAGCTTCATTGGTAGAAGTGTTTCAGAATAAAATAAGGAGGCAGTCAAGAAAAGAGAGAATCCTGGACCAGAAGGTATTTTTTTTAATGCATTAGGCATCCTGTACTTAACAGGAGAATATGGCTTGTTCTCTACCAAGCTGTTGTCTTCCAGCAACTGATTGTGGCTGGAAGTATAAAAGATGAATTAATAAGAATGGGAAATTTGTAAACTAGTGTGATTATGTTTGGACAAATGTGAACTCCAGTAATTAATATTAAAGGATAATAGATAATAGGAAATAGCAATTAGCTTAACCTATGACTTTTGCAAAGCACAGTTTAAGTTTGACACTTATTATAGGTGGGTTAAAGGTGTTCTTTGTGTTTATGCTATTGGTGACATATCACTTTGTAAAGACTATTTCTTAATCTGTTTCTTTGGCCCTTTCTATGTATTCCTTCCAAAAGGTCAGAACTGCTGTCTGTTTCATAAGCAGTGAAAAGTCAGTAAGCTAATGTGTAATGCATGAGTGTATCTTTATTTATCCTTGGATTAAAAAAAGTTAGACTTCAGTATTGCAATCGGTTTCTTTCCTTATAGGCTTAATTCTTTGCTCAGCTTTTTTTTCTTTTTTTGATCTATAACCACAAAGGTTGTTATGTCAAAGTGGTCAAGATGAAAAATTTCAGATGAATAATTTGGTTTTCTCAAAGTACTTCAGTCTGAAAAAGTATTGTGTTTTGGGAGTTGACAAATGCTGACTAGAACAGGTATGCAAGTTGTTCAAAGGAAAAAACTAACATTTAAAAATCAGTTAAAAGTAATCTCCAAAATTGAGGGTACAATTCTATTCTCATAGAATGGGTTTGGCTTATTAAAAATTCTAGAGACTTCTCTCTTCAGGGAGTGAAACACAGATTTGGCTGCAGCGAAAAGAGAGTTTCAGTAAGGCAATGGTTTTGTTACTGAAGTGACTGTAAGGATGTTCAATGTATTAACAGTTTTTCTGAAAGCAAAATAGAACTTCTATGCACTTGATTACTATATTAAAAAATCTATATTTCCTTATACTCCGCTTTTGACTGTATACCAATATAAAAGGGGATATTTTACCAGATTTTGATGTTTTGAGTACTGAATTATATATGATTTACTACTTGTTTTGCTGTTCCTCTGCTCTGTGCTGTTTGATTCTTGAGACAAATAGGGGGTTTGTGGCTACAAAAGCTGATTCTTTAAAAAGCATTAATAGAGACGGTTGTTTTTGTACTGATGTAAAGGCCTTGTCATTATTGTAGGAGAGTGACCAAAGGCTTGATACTTCAGTAAGCTGAAACTAACTGGTATTCCAGTGAAACGGGAGGCTGTGAAAGCTTTTTAGTTGGTGATTAAAATATCCCCACTGACATTTCTGTTGTGGTTTAAAATAAAAAGCAAAACCCAACAAATAATAGGTTAACGCCTTAAGTGTTATAAGGTGCTGAATGTATAGCTGAAAGACTGTAGTAGGTATGCCTAAATGTTTATGTAATTGGAGAGTTGAAAAATGTGTGGTATGACATCCCTGGCATTCTGCAGAGCTTGAGCTTTCGTGGATACACTAAAATACTTTTAACTAAGGATGAAAAAAGAGTGATCTGATAGAGATAATAAATGATTTTATAGTAATGCTGAAATATTAACAGGAAGAATTTGATGTTGTAGTGAATTGTGACCTTCATGTGTGCAGTGCTTGGTTAAATTTAAAGAGTCCGGGTAGTTTAAGACTAACATGTTTACAAAGCAGTCTTAAAACTACATATATAAACTCTACTCCAAATGGAAATAGCTGAGATAACATATTAAGCAAGGAAACTCCTGTTTCTTTGAGCTCTGATACTTATCATAGGATCACTCCTTCCTTGGTATTGAACTACTCAGAAGATCAGTAGTCTTGGCAATACCCCATTAGAGTGAGAAATGTGAATAATGTAAAATTTGTCTTTTGGTTGACAGCCTTTATAGTTTCATGTAGCATCACATGAGAGGGAAGGTGTTGGGTATTTTAAATCCTAACACTGCACAAAATGCTCAGACTAAAGCACAGCTCAAGGGAAAGTGGTGAAGTACCTAAAGCTGTGCTGTCCACTGCAGTGCAGCCTTGATATATGATACTTCCAAGTGATTGGTTTCATCCAGAAATAGTTTTCTTGTGACCTCTGCACTCTAAGCTTCCTCATTTCTGTCAGGGTAATTTCATTTTAACGTGCGTGCCTGATACTGGTCTGGAATGTGTTTTGGGTTGTGTGTACTTCTGAGGTGTCTGGCAGTTTGCTTAGGCTGAGCGATGCCCTGGCAGAATGTACCATTTGACTTTAAAACATGCCTTTCTACAGAGAAGCCTGAAAAACAGTAATTATCCTTATGATCAAGAGTTAAGAGGTGGGAAGAGGTTTGCCAGGCTTCTGCTGTTGGTTAGAACATAAACCTAAAGTAAGAGAAGTCCTGTGCGAGTCTTAATAGATTTAACTTAAGAATAACTCGCCAGTGTTAAGCAACATACAGAAACCAAAAGCAAACCTCAAACTTAGTCACCAAACTCTTGTTTACATCCTTTGGGTTTGGAGCCATGTTTCCAAACTAAATTTGACCGAATTTTAGTCTACAAGATGTCCTTTTTCCATATGTTCTGACTAGGTTCTTTTGTTTCTGAAGATTGCAACTTTGAAGTGTAGTCATAGTCGTAATCTTTCTCAAAATGGGTAACTGTTTTGATCAATGTGTTTTGTCTGACTTGAGTGGCAAAGATGCAGTATCTCTGGAATGTCTACCTCAGTACTTCATGCCTCAGGTAACAAGTAAAGGACTCTGAATTTGGAAGTTGTATCCTTCCTGCAGAATTGTCACTTGTGCCCTTTCATTAGAGGTTTTTAAGATATTTTACACAAATAGGGTTGGGTTTTTCTGGTTTTTTTTAGAGACCTTGTTAAAAGCCACGTGGCTGTTTTGGTGCCACAGCTGAAGGCACTGAACATACTTCAACTTAGCCATGGCCAGAAGAGGCAGTCTGGCAGGGTGAGCTTTTGAGTTTGTTCCCTCACACTCCAAAATAGCTCAGATTTGTTTACCTTTGGAGTGTGTTGCAAAGCCCATCTTTTTCTTGAAAGACACTTAGGAAACAGTGAGGTGGCTGGGTGTGGGACCTATCTGAAGAGCTTACTGTGAAAACTGTTTCTTGCTCACTCTGTACCTTTGAAACTAACCCATTTGTATTTCTTCAGTGTTGATGTTCTGTTACATTGGTAATAAAAACCTCTACTTAACTAAATGTTGATAAACTGACTTCAAAGTTTTTCCCACTGCTGTTGACAGAAATTTTGTACAATATTGTCTTTAGGAAATAAAACACTTTGTTCTTAATTACTTTTCTGGCTCTCAAAGTGGTTGCTTCCTTTTGGAGCTGTCACTGCCTTTGCTGGGGTTCCTTATTCCAAAGATATTTACTAACAGTTTGATGGCATTTAAAAACGTGAATCTGTAGACTGTGGTTGCATGATACTGAACTTAGTACTTTAAGCATGTCCAGTTGTGTATGCTCAAGATTGCCCATGGAGCAGTACAATGCAGTTTATTCACCTATGATGTTTTTTATTAGGCTATTTCAATACTGTTCATGGAAACTTTCAGTTCTGGCATTGAGAGTTAAGCTCTGTGCCTGAAATGCAGTGTGAAAAGTATTTTTTTCCTTTAAAGACTCATATTTTTTATTACTACACAGATACTGTTACCAGGTTCAGATTTGGTGGTTGTGAAATAGTTGCCTCGTTGAAAGGGAACTAGAGAAATTGCTGTTTGGATTTGTGTTCTTAGTGTTGACCTATGGTGGATATTGGTCCAAAAATGTGGGTAGGTCTTAGGCAACATATTGTGTCAAAACAGCTGGTATAACTGATAAATATTAGGCTTTCAGATGCATACATAATTCTTTGCATAAAATAGAAATAGCAGCAACTCTCACAATTAAAATAAGGGTTTTTTATTGGTATTTAGTTAACCCAAGCTACTACTGAAAGGTTTTTGCCTTCCAGCAGGATAAGTCCTTATCAAGAGAACAGATTTTCCTCTAATTTGTCCACATGTTTACCAAATAGGAGTACTTCAGGGCACAGAGAATTTCATGAGAGTTTTCATCTAAATGCACTTAGAATGCAAGGGCATGCAAAATAGTAAGAAAAGACATTCTGAAAGATAATTGCCACAAAATGAGTGAAGGATTTCATCAATGTTTCAGTTGCAGTAATGACTTAATTTAATACTTAATACTTAAGCAATGGAAGCTTGTTTTACATTCTTAGTCTTTCTAATAAGTCTTCATGTACTTTGATGTATCTGGTTAAGCTCATGGCTCTTTCTGGGTGCAGAAATTCTCTAAGACTGAGGAATCTTCTTGTTGTCCAAGAACAAATTCTTTTCTCTGTGTTACTTAGCTGAAAAGGGTGGTGTGCTTTGGGTAGTCCCTGGTTATTGCTGATAACCTGGAACAGGATGGCAGTAATGTTTCCAAGGGAAAGTGGAAAATTTGTAGCCTGTACCCTTTGTATTTCTTTCTCATCTGTCCTATGAACTCTAGCAATTGCGTGACTGCTGTAAATACATCTCAGTTTGTCATAATAATATATGCCACTTTGTTGCATCCAAAACTAGTCTCTGGCAAAACTGGTTGGTTTCAACATTCTTGTAAGACGTAAGAAATGGACAAACCTCTTGGCCTTGTTGTCCTGAAGTGGTTTTGAAATGCATGTGAAACAATTTGATATATTAATAATAAATGCACGGCCAACTTCTGTAATGAGTTTTGTTAATTTAACTCCAGCCCTATGCTTGCTAATCAGATCATGGTCATAATAAAAGATAAATGCCTTGAGCATGCTGAGACCAATGCTATTGTTCACTTAAATACCTGTGAAGGCAAGAAAGACAATGAGTAAGCGTTCCTAGAGATCAAAGTAGAAGTGTGTGCATATCTTGTGAGGTAAGACATCAAAAGGAAAAGCTACTCTTCCTGTGGAGGCATTTATTTTTAATGAGCAGTGTGTCCCTCACAGGCTACGTGCCACTTACACGCTAGATGTGAGTCCTTACACTCTCTTATTTTCTGCTAGGATCAGCACTATGGAGCCCTCTCCACTTAGTGCAGGAGTGTTTAACTGCCCTGTGAAAACACCTGCTTATAAAAAGTCTTTATAAACAGCTGCTAAGCCAGCTACTGGTGTTAGCTCTGTGAACTTAGGCCTGTGACTGGATTCCCGTGGAGTGCAGTCCTGGGTGTGCATTTTGGGCTCCTTAGCATACAGTTTGTGTTGTGTTCTACAGTATGTGCTGAGAGCCACGAGCAAGATAAGATTTTCAGCTTCCTCGGGAAGAGGAAGTCAGTCCTCTGTGTAGTATGGCCGCCATATGCATTTCCCAAACCACCCCCACCCCAAAAAAAAAAGAGAGATGCCCGGTTGCAATGCTCTGGAGAGCAGAGACAACTGTTCTGGGACATACCTTCTACAAACTTTGTTCAAAGCCATCTGTCCAGATGGCCTCGGTACTCCTGTAGCTGTGCTTCATGCCTGCTGTACTGTCAGCTGCCAGCTACAGGACATGTCTGTTGGGGGTGTGAGTTGGATGCAGGGAGAAACTCCCAAAAATCACTGTTGACTATTGAAAAGCTCTTCTTATGTTGAGAGGTTTCAGTTACCTGACAATTAATGGTTTTTGATGGTGAAGCAGTCTGTTATGTTTAGCTTTTCATTTAAAAAAAAACCTGGGACTCCACCATAGTAGATTCTTCTCTGTGGTCTTTTTTTTTTTTTTTTCCAGCTAACATTGAGCAACATAGTTCTCCATTTGTATTGCCAGGTGTTTGCTTTACTGGTATGTTTGAGTTTTGATTTTGTGGGTTTAAGAGCTTCCTCAGGATTTTTCTTGAAACCAGTGTTAAATTTTTATAAGTAAATTAGAAAATTTAAGTGCACAGAGCTAGTATTCATATTTGGACTGTGTATGTGCTAGCTATACACTTTGATAATTCTTTTTATTTGCAAAAAGAAGCCCCCACAGTACTATGACTCTTAATGCTCCTTGAAATGTTTGGAAACTTCTTATTTGACGTAGCTGGAAAGAAATTGTATGCATGGTGAAATGGAATGCTGGAAATAGTAAGTGTCCCCTTATTGGTCATCAGTATGTGTGAATTCCACTATGAGCCTTCAAAGCTCATTACTGTGTTTCCTGGCTATGGATATTTGTCCATTAACAAAACATTGTTGTATGTTATGGTGACTTTCCCTTCAAATAGTACCAGCTCATAAAGGCTGAACTAGTTCTCTATAAGCTAGGCAAGCCTGGAAAAAGAGTTGCTATAAAATCTTACTTGAGGCATTTGAAACTCCTGAAATATTTGTGGTTACAATAATTATCATGATATACTAGAATTAACTGACTGGAGTTTAGCAATGGCTGAACTTTTGCCACCTTCTGGGCTGCTAATAAATTAAAATACCCATCTGTTTCTGTGTACCAGGAAAAAACCTGCTAAGTGTGTTTAACTCTTTACAGGCTCTATGAATATGTGAGAAAAAAAGAAGATTCTATTATTTGAGGTAAAGCCTTAGATAATTTAAGACTCTCCCTTTGTGTTTAGTGCTGTGAAATTATAAAATAATGAACGTGTAAGCTTTTAAATATTCCCACTAAAGATGATATTAATGACAGTGCTTGGCTGCTATTAATTACACTGGTGGTCACAAAGGAGAGATGACTGGTCTGCTAACTATACAATGCTAAATGCCTCATCACAGTGTGCTTGTGGGGTTTTCCTTCTCTGGTTGTTACAGATTTTTCTAAGTCTTAGATTTGACAAAGAATTTGAGGTGGCATTACTGTGTGCACGACAAGAAATATCAAAGTGAGAAGAAATGTTTTCTTGAACAGGCAAAATGAGGATCTGAAGGCATTTATGATGCCTGTAAGATAGACAGGGCAAAATAGGATCAACTGAGGCTAATTAGCAGCAAAGCTCAATATTTTTTGCAGTAGAGAAGAGGAAACTGGTGGTTAGCTCAACTTAAAAAAGGGGGAGGAGGTGTGACACAAAACTGAGTTACAGTTTTCACTGATTGCATCAAGAAAGTGACCATTATAGTAGTATTTTTAAGAAATAAATGGTGTCTCCTTTTGAAGTATTTCTGGCAACTGGAGGTAAATAGCAACTCAATATGGTATCACATAATGAAATGCCTCTTTCAGATGGGTGAAATGTTGTTGCTAATATGAAAGCAGGATATAGTTTTTAAATATATCTCATTCTTCTTGAAACTACAAGAAAGATTATAATTTTACAATTTACCTTCCTGAAACAAACATTCCATTTGTAGGACAAAGAAACTAATAACTCTGTGTGTTAGTTGTGTGCTGCCTGTTTAACAGGGCATAGCCCAATACCCTGAATCATCAGCAATTTGTTTAACTAGCAAAATTGTATGTCCGTGTCCTGAGCAGTGCTGATCAAGAAATCAGAAAATGACAAGGCATTATGTAAGCATGGCTCTGAAACAAAGAAACACTGTACTTTATTTTATTTTGTCCCCTGGTCAGTTGCTACAAATAAAAGAATGTCATTTTTGTTTTGGCTCAAATACTTCTCGGGAAGGGAGAAGTCTTGCAGCATGTTTGCAGTCTACCTCACGATTTGGAGAAAATAGTCTTGAACAAAACAATGTATTAAGTCATGTTTTCATTCTCCAGAATTCAGGGTATCTTTAATGTGCTTATAGGTTTTTAATTGTTTTAACTTTCATAGTTAACCTGGGTAGTTCCTTGGCTGCATGAAGACTAGGTTCTTTTCCATTCACTTGGCTCTGTGGCTTAACACCTCCAAGCCTGTCTCGTTCTCTGGCGAACTGAGAAAAATTTGTCATTGTGGTATCCATGAGTTAAAAATCAGTTTTTAAAATAAGCCACTAGGCTTTACAAATGTTAAATGTCAAGTATATAAATTATGTTCTGTGTGTCATGAAACACAGAAAAATGCTGTATTTCCAAAATTACAGCATTTGTCATAAGGCATGAAATTTGAACGTGATGTCTAACACCCTTTACAGTTTCATCAATCAAATATTTATTTTTTTTTCCTCTGCAGATATTTTCTTATTCTATAGAAAGCCTTTTATATTTGGTTGTTGTTTTCTAGTGTTGTAGGCCTGGTGGTTCTTTACATTAATTCCAAACTCTGATGCTAGCTCATTCAGTGTTCCTGTGGAGAAAGGAGGTAGCGTGGGCGAGTTGTTATCAGTTGTCTGCATGCAGCTCTTCAAAGGTAGCTTTACTCAGTAATGGTGAGTGGCCCATAATAGGTGAGGTAGGCTCATCCCTCTGAATACCTGCCTGGGATTTGGCAACGGTGTGATATTACCGTGAGATTAGAACTTGTGCAGAGGACATGAAATGAAAACATTAAAAAATACCACGAGGCAGCCAGCTCCCATTCAATATTAGCATTTAAAATGCTAATTTAAGAGTGAAAAATTATGAAAGGAAATGTTCACGCTAGAGACTTAAATCCCTGGGCACACACGTAACTGGGGACACAAATTGATGCTAATATAAGGTCTCAGTAGCTGTGCCAAGCTAGCATAACCTCCTTTCACAGCCTGCTTGGCTGTGAACCTGTGGCTGGAGTGATTTTGAGCAGATGAGTGATCTCCCTTTCTGTTTCAAAGGTTTTTAGAAGGTATTCTTTGAGGTACTTAATTTTCTTAAAGCTTTGATTACATATGTATATTATGTTCGCTAGTGTACGGTGTTAGCTTGACACTGCCTGCTTCTCGGTTTCTCCTGAAAATGAGAGGTCTTTTTCATACTTCATTGCTACCTAATGAAATCTGTTCTGACATGGGTTAAAAACTGACTATCTTGATCTTTGGTGTCAGCTTCATCATGATGTTGGTTGATTCTTATCTTCACTTATATTGTGACTTATGTTTAAAGTCGTGTGTGTGTGTGTACTTTTTTACACAGTTTAGATAAATCAGTGACTGCTAAGTAATCCTTTGCTTAGATGCTACCTAAATATCTTTGATCTGTTGAAATTGATCTAGTCAAAATTTAAAAACATGCCCAAATGAATGCTTTCAGGGTACTGTCTAAAGGAATTGTTTTTCTCTTGTCACCAGTGGCTTCAGTTTTTAATCCCCAGCTTTGATGAGGAGTCCTAACACATGACTATATTTATCAGCATAGTCATGTATTTTTCCAGCACTTTATACAGGTTTCTTTCTACTTTTAAGAGTATTCCTTATATACTTTGAGCAGTATATACATCCTTAAGCAGATGGCTTGCATGTACACATGCTGTCAAAATTCTGAATAAATGCAAACCTAAAAGCTGGATTCTTTCCTGTATTTAAGATGTGAATTGGGTACAATTTAAATGTAAAAAATTATGGACATGCTGTAAGTATTTGAATGTTTAACCTGCTGCCTTACTGCTGATCTTGTCAGTCAGGTGGTTAGGGCAGATAAGAAACTGTGTGATATTTAATAGACTGTGCAAATTCTTTTAACAGAGTTCTTATGTCTTGTTTAATGTTTACGAAAGCCAACCTGTGTGACCTTGAAATCAGTGGAAATACTACTCTGGGAGCAGTATCAGGGTTGTTGTAGTTTTTTCTCTTTTCAGTCATCTAGACTGGTGATTCTGTGTTGGTGTGTACACAAAACCATAACGGGGTGCTAATTATCTCACAGACTTTCATTATGTAGTGTATATTTTTATCCATGTTCTTCTGTAGCTTATATATTTAGTAATTCTGGGGTTTCTTCTTTAGAATTTGCCGGTTAATTCTAGGTATGGGAACTGCTTGTCATTGCTGTTGGTATCTTCACACATTAAATTCTACAGCATACTTTTGAAACAGTTGCTCTCTAGTTTGTCAGCAGGGAAGGACAGCTGTAACAAAGGGCAAGTCTAGTCTCCACTGTATGGCAGTGGTTGTGCTTTTTCCATATTGCATTCTTAAAAAATCTCACCCTGTTATTACACTTGACAGAGATGTTGCAATACTTTGTTGCATGTTTGCAGTTTTATTAATTCTGGAAGATTAAACACAGGATAAAATTAAGGCACTAAGTACTTAATAGTAAGCATGGAGGAGGGAATACTGTGTTGTGTTAAATATGTCCATTACCTAAAACGTTATCAAAACTACAGTAACTCAGAAAGCAATTCTAATGACTGCCCTTAATTACATTGCAGGACTAATAGAATATAGTAAAGATTTCACTTTTTAAATTAATAACTTTGTTAAATGGGAGCTTGTAGCCTTTGTGATGGTGTTGCTGTTGTATTTTTCAAGTAATCTTAAAAGCTTTTGTACTACATTGTGGGGTGGTTTTATTTGCTTTCTTGCTAGTAGATTATCTTGCTCCTAGGAAACTATTTATGTTAACTAGAGATTTATCTTATTTTCAGAGCTTTCAAGCAGGAATTGTTAAGTATTTTTTCTCTTTATAGGTTGGAAATTACAAGCGGACAGTAAAGCGAATTGATGATGGTCACAGACTTTGTAATGATCTTATGAACTGTATTCATGAGCGGGCACGAATAGAGAAGGTCTATGCTCAGCAGCTTACAGAATGGGCAAAAAGGTGGAAACAGCTTGTAGAAAAAGGTAATGCATTTTGATTTTGAACTCTGAAAGCTTTCTCAAATGGAAAAAAAAAATGTTTCTGTGTGTCTTTCTTTTGGTAAGTACAAAGTAGGAATGTACTTTTTAGCCTGTAATGGAGTCTGCAAAAGGCTTAGTAGCATAACAAATGATCAAGCTTTTTTTGTGATAAAAAACAAAGCCCTGCTCCTTTGCTAGTTTGCTTGTTTTGTACTGAAGCAGGTGTATCTTGCCTCTGGTGTTAAGGTACCCAAGTAAATTCTGTTCTAGAGAACTGTTTGGTTTCAGGTAACTAATGGTATAAAACACAGTTTGAAGAGCATATCTGAATAATAAAGGAGCAGCGGTTGTGGGGGAAAGAGCTAGGCATGACTCTAATGGAAGGCTAATCTGATACCATTTGAATATATTTGAAATGAACTTGTCCTATCCTGGTTATCTGTGCTTCAAAAACTGTTGAGAAATTGAAGGCAGTTCAAAGAGGAGCCAATAGGTGGAATATTTAGAATCATGGTCCAGAATGAAGGAGGTCAGACTGAATGAATATTATTTCTTCTGGTGTAAAAATTTGTAATAATAGAAATTTATCTGAAAAGAAACTGTTCCCTTTTCTAGGTTTGCATCAATATTGCTGTTTACAAGTTGAATATTAAGTAAATAGCTTCAGGTAGTTTCTTGGCAATATAAGTTCCATGTGGGTGATGGTTACTGAGAATGACACTTTCTGTTGTGTTTAGGCCCACAGTATGGAACAGTAGAAAGGGCTTGGTGTGCTTTTATGTCAGAAGCTGAAAAAGTGAGTGAACTACATCTAGAAGTAAAAGGTTCATTGATGAATGAAGACTTTGAAAAAATCAAGAACTGGCAGAAGGAAGCCTTTCATAAGCAAATGATGGGAGGATTTAAGGAAACCAAAGAAGCAGAAGATGGATTTAGGAAAGCTCAGAAACCCTGGGCTAAAAAGCTGAAAGAGGTACAGCAGTAGATTATATATTAGATATCCTGTGTTATAATATATTAATGTCTCAAATCTCTATAAGGGAGTAAACTCCCTATTCTCTCTGCTGGACCCTCCTTTCTCAAAAAGATCTCTTGCTTTCTGTCCTCTTCTGAAAATAAGTATTTTTCTCTTGGTCTCTCCTGATCTTGGTGACTTCAGTGAAAATCTGACAAAAGTGAAATTCAAGCAATCATTTTAATAGTATCTGATTTCACGTATTTGAAAGTTATTAATCGCTCAAAGGACTGAGCAGGGGAAAAGTGCTTGTAGATTTTTTTTTTCTTCCCCTGTAACGTAATGTTATTTTTAAATGACAGGTTTGTAGAAGGGGAGCAGCAGAACATGAGCATTAGAAAAAAAATGTTCTTTTGGGGACTTTATGTAAACCTTTTCTTGAGTCTGTTCCACACTTCTCTAAGCTGTATGAGTGACATTTCTTGTATGGTGAGAGAATTCTGATGAATAAGCACTGCAATAATTTCCTTACATTGATTCTTGTGTATTGTTTATTCCTTGGCCTAAAAGAAAAAAAATATAAAAAGAACATCCTGAAACAAAACCTGACACCTTCTTCATTGCAACATAATCAGAAGGCTAAAAATTCAGTTGATGGTTGTTGTATAAATTGTCCCAGATGCAAATATTCAAATCTGCTTTGCAGGTGGAAGCTGCAAAGAAAGCATACCATGCAGCCTGCAAAGAGGAGAAACTGGCAGTCTCCAGAGAAACAAACAGTAAAGCTGATCCAGCACTAAATCCTGAACAGCTTAAGAAACTACAGGACAAAGTGGAGAGAAGCAAACAAGATGTGCTAAAGGTATACTGTGTTCTAATGTACTGTCTGCATGCAGTCTTTTTAACCTATAGCTTGTGCATATTTAAGCTTTCCTTTTTTTTTTTTTTTCCCCTTCCTGAACATGCTGTAGGCTGCAGTGCAGCTCACTTTCAGTTAGTCCTGTACAGAACTTGAGAGTTTTCTGCTGGACGTATGTTATGGCCAAGTTTTTCTGTGAAGAATGAATAATGCATTGCCTCTCACATTGGTGAAATTCTCCCAGCAGGGAATGAAGCAGAATAAAACAGCAAACTTCAGGACAGTTTTACTCATTTAGTAGTAAGGGTTGTGGTATTTTACTTGAGGCTGTGAGATGGGAGCTTGAAACTTGCTGACAACATCTAAACTTGTATTCATAAACCATTTAAATAAGTAAATACTTTTTTGGAAATGCCATTCTATTGCCTAGTTCTGGTTTATCTCTTTAGCAAACTGCTACCCGGAGGCTTTTCTTGTGTCCCTTTCTTCAGGGGCATCTTTTCCTTTTGAGAATGCTGTTCTGTGATCTGGAATGCTGATGTTACACTGGGTGGGATCTTCTAACTCCTGTCTGCCGACTACTTCTGTAAATTAGTCTTGAGATTTTATCTGTTAACTGCGCTCACAGTGTGTGTAATTCATGTTCACAGGGATGCATACCAAGTTTGGGGCTCTGGTTATAACTCACAGTGGATGATGTAAATTACTGAAGAAGAAAAGACAGCATTTTGGAATTATTTTGAAATGTTTAAATAAGAGACCTGTAACTTGAAAGACTGCCTGCTCTGATTTGCTCTGGGGCTCCTTTGGTTTTTTATCTTGTGTTATATTAGCAATTGCCACTGTTTCTGTAAAAAATCTAGAGGAGAGGCTTGGAGCTTTATTGTGACTGTGCTTCAGTTTTGTTAGATAGCTCTCACCGTGACCTAATGTTGGTCAGTGGTCAGGAAAAGAGAATGTGGTTTAGGAACTTCTGTTCAAAATATTGGCCACTGCTACTCTGTAGTTGTAAAATTTATTGCTAATGGTTTGTCTTTCCATCTCCAGACAAAAGAAAAATATGAAAAATCACTGAAAGAATTGGATAATGCCACTCCTCAGTATATGGAAAACATGGAGCAGGTATTTGAACAGTGTCAGCAGTTTGAGGAGAAACGCCTACGTTTCTTTCGAGAAGTGTTGCTGGAAGTTCAGAAACACCTTGACTTGTCCAATGTTTCAAGGTAAAACTGTGTAAGACTTCAAAATTAATGCTTAATGCGTACTTCAGGTAGATCAGATTTTTGAATCTGGTTTGTTTCTAATGTCTTCAATTTCTTTACAAAGTATAAGTGAAAAAGCTTAATTCTTTGCTTTGTCTAAGATCATATTAGCATTTATCCCTAATATTTGCTTGTTTGAGTGCTAAATGAACAAAACCACACTCATTCTTTCTGTATTTTTCTAATCAAATATGGGCTAATTAGAAAGTGTTCAGAGCTTAGAATAAAAAAAGCAAGCTGGAACAGAGATTGGGAAAGAAGAGGCTTGGTGTATTATGTGTTTATTGCAGAACAAATTAGAGTTTCTTAGTGTAAGACAACATGAACTTTGTAGCATAAACAATTTATTGTTAAAATGTTAGAGCTCAGTCTAAAGGTATTACTTTAACTAGGGGATGAATGTTAGAGATCCACTGGTTGACCGTTGCTGAACTCTTGTACATATTGATTTCAAAGTCTGCTCTTTATGCCATAAGTGGCATGTATGAAGCATATCTTGTACTTTGTTCTTTCTGCCTGGACTCTCCTCACTACATTCCAGGAAGTCTAAACTTCTCCTAGGGAGCTCAAGCCAAAGCTCATGCAGCTTATTTTGTCAGGCCATGCAGCATGTCATCAACTGCTACAAGGCATTTGGGAACAAAACTACTTCAGAATGTCAGCAGGACATGGCTTATAATGTTGGGTTTTTTTCTCTTGCACTTGGGAAGACGGGCACTGGAACACTTGCAGCAAATGCTGTGACACTAGTGGCATTTTACATCCACTTGTAACAGCAGATTTTCCTGTGCAGTCTGGTTAGCTATTTGCTTGAAAAGAGAAGAGCGTGTCCCTGGCTAGCTGCTCATTTCTGTTCCTTCTTCTGCTCGTGACAAAGGCGTTACGGTATCCAGCCGGGGGAATTAAGGAGTTGATCGAGGTAACCTAGTGCACGAAGAATCTAATTAGGTTTTAACCTTGATTGGTGTTCCAAATTGGCTTGCTATGCAGTCACACAACTGTGTATTGCTTCCAGAAGCAAAGGGGGTAACATAGGGACAAGATCAAATACAGAGCAAGCCGTAGGTAAGGGCACAATCACTTATTTTAACTTCGCTATCATTTTGGGTTGCTTCAGAGTACTCATGGAACTGCTGTGGAAGACAGATTCCTTCTACTCTGAGTAAATAGTTAGGGTTGTTGCTCATTTGAATTCAGCTTAATTAGGCTGAAAGAAACTGCAGAACCAAAATAAATGATTAATAGTTGATTTAATGGACAAGGTTGAGGGAAGGCTACAAAAGATGAGTAAGTAAAGACTCAATGATTTCCTTTTAAGATACTTAAGAGGTTCAGGAGGGACATCTTATGGTATGTTAATAAGTTGAAAATGAAGAACATAACTTCTAGGTTTAAGAAACTGTAATTGCTTATTTCCTTATCCCTGCTTCTTTGAATACACAGAGATAAAACAGAGAATAAAACCCAAAAGGAGGTTTGATTTTTAACCTTAAGACTCATAATGCTGAGGCACACAGTCTAAAAATTAGCCCTGCCTCATTTCTACAGATGGAGATAATAAACCTTCAGTTTATTGTTAGTGATAGCTAGTGAGTCATTCAAAATTATTTATTCCCTTTCTCAAAATACATGCTTTTCTGTTGCTTAAATCCATTCAAAGAACCACTGATGTGGGGAAAAAAATCACACTGTGCATATTAAAGCAGTCAAGTAATATATGGAAATTAAGAAATTTGGAAGTATATTTTTGAGGAAGTTTGACTTGTTGACAATGTAGCATTAATGAATTCTAATTCTAAATTTTATGTGACTTGGTGTGGAGGGGATTTCCAAAGTTCTATGTTGAATACAGACTAGGAGTTCTGTCTTATGTTTTAAACCTTATGACTGTTGTGTGAAGAGCTCTTTATAGTCCAAGTTACATATTGCACCATATTGGGCTATTTTGTTTAAAACAGTCGTATTTGTATTCATAGTCTGTAGAGCAAATATAACATATACGTGGTCTAGGATCAGGGGATCAAAGTGGTATCTCTGTGTGAATTTTGAAATACTGTTGGTTTAGGTTTGGTTTTTTTAATCTGACTGGGGGATTTGCCACGTTTCTAAATGTTGCACTAAATTTAAGACAAATTTGTTTTGCAGTTACAAAAACATCTATCGTGAACTGGAACAGAACATCAAAACAGCAGATGCTGTTGAAGACTTGCGGTGGTTTAGAGCTAATCAAGGTCCAGGGATGTCAATGAACTGGCCTCAGTTTGAGGTAAGATCAAAGTATTTAAAACCCATACTTGTTTCACCTATTTTTTTCCTCTTGCTTTTTATCATGCTTTATTCTGTTGTAACTCTTAAATTCAGGCTTCCAGGAGTGGTCTGGTTTGGTTTGTTTTCACAAGTCATAGTAGTTTTCTTTATCGATTTCTATCAGGTGGTTCTTGTCTCCCAGCTTTTGGAGGTGATTGTATCTGGGACCTATTTAAACAAAGGGATAAACCAGGAAACTTCATACTGATTTGGGGCGGGGGGGGGAGGCTTAAGCTGAAATTATTAGTTAGTAAGCCATGGTTTAGTTGATACACCTCTGACACCTGTGTAAGTTATCCCATATATTTTACTTCTTCCCTTTGGTGTCAGACTTCAGTTTCAGTCTTTTTACTGTTGGTAGGTAATTATAGTGTAGGTAGCAAAGACTTTGAGAAAGTTTTAACTAAATATTTCAGTCAGTCCTGAAACCCGGCATTTGTAAGTCTCAACTAGGTTTGGGGTTTTTTTTCAATACTGTTAATACTAAAAATGCTCCAGCTTTAACCAGTTGGTAATTTTATCACTGAATGATAATCTCAAAAGAAAGGAGGTTTTTAAAGTAGTGTTCTGTTAACATAGCCTACAAAAACAAGTACCAAAATGTATTGGTGCAGATCATGCTACCAGATTATAAAATAGTTGGAATTGGGCTGCTTTTGATCAGAATAATGGATTTAGTTGAAATAATTTATAGGCATTAAATTAATGGAGTGGAAGCATCAACACCAGTATTTTCATTGGTTCCTTATTAACCGTAATAGAAAATATCATTTACTTTTAAAATAGTGTGTAACTTTAGAAGGTTTGGTGAAGGAAACTCATAATAGTATTGCTGAATTTCTTTGCATGAAATACTGAACTACAGTTACTTCTATGTGTGGAAATTACCATCGTTTTTCTTAAGCATCATAATTAACAGCTCAAATGCTATTCTTAGTTTTTTTCTAATAAATTTTTTTCTCATTTGCATGCTACAAGGATGAGGTAAGTAAAGTAATGATCAAATGAATAGGAAATTGCATTATAAACTGCAAATATGCTTAGGTCAGTGGTCTTTAATCTGTGGTAACAGAAATCCAATATGTATTTGTGCAAAGTTAAAATAATGAGGTATCTGTGAAAGCTTGGCCAGAAGTTAGTTAAGACTAACTGTACTATATGTATAAACCATAGTAATAGTAACTCTGTCTTCAGTTCCTGTTAAAAATACTTCTAGAATGCTCTCTTGTATAACAAACTACCTCCTGACCCTTGCATTAAGGCTTCAGAGATGGAACATGTCTCAGTGTAAGATACTTGCTTGCATCCAGTATGTTTCCGTTATTTCCTGCTTTATATTAATACGCAGCTTAGTTTGACGCAACAAGTAGAAGTTGTGTTTAGGTTTCCTCATGCCTGTCCATCTGTCTTAAACATCAGAATGGTTCAAAACATCAAGGAAAGGGATACTTTACAAATGGCATCATGACTTTTGTCAACACCTGCCGTGGTTTGAGCCTTAACTCTTACATTACGGATGACTTTTTAAAGACAAGAGATTTCACTAAATTTAAAGTGAAGTACCCTAAAGTTTCAGGTCTTAGGGACAGGAGATGCGATACACAATGAATTTAAAAATGAGCTTCTGCCAGGTCATTCTTGGAGCACCTCTTGAGAAATAAGGCCTGTTTTAAATTGGATTACACCTTTTTAACTTAAATGTAAAGTGTACCTTTTAAAGCCAGATGTCTTGGCATTATTTGAAACAGTGAACCCTCTCAGTACAACTCTTAAAGAGCTGCACTGCCCAGGTCTTTTGACTTCTTCAGTTTTCTGTCAGATGTCTGGTATTTTAAGTCTTTTCAGGGTGTTCAGAATGCAACATAGGGAAATATGTGTAACCTTGAGAATCTGTGAATAGCAGAGATATCTGTTTGTACTGCTAGAGCAGGAACTAGATGAGAACTGTAACTGGAGCATTTAGGGTAACTTATCTTTTTAATAATTGTACCGTTGTGTGTATAGATGTATGTTCTCTAACTGTACTAGATGTGATAATTGTTGAATTAAATTCCTTAATCATGTTTTTGCATTTGTTGATAGGAGTGGTCTGCAGATCTGAATCGCACTCTCAGTAGAAGAGAAAAGAAGAAGGCTTCTGATGGAGTGACTCTGACTGGTATTAATCAGACAGGAGATCAAGTTTCACAGCCTAACAAACATAGCAGGTATGTATTTTCTTCATGCCTAAAAAGACTACCTGGAAAGGACTTTTTTCAAGCCCTACAGGATCAAAAAGTCACTGTCCAACCGAAAGTTAACTTATCTGGAGTATTTCTAGTGATGTGTTTCTGAAGCTCACAACATATTTGGGGAATTATTCTCCATTTTACAATTCTCTTCCCGCTGGTAATTAAACCAAGCTTCATGAGGACTGAGTTTTCTGTAGCTGACCTAGTGGCTACTCTGTTGCTATCTTCCCGTTTCTAGAAATGCCAATTATGTGTTGGAATTTTAGCTTGCAAAATGTTTAGCCACTTCAGAATTCTGGATGTGAATAATACAAAACCGTTAACATCAGCTGCTTTAGAAAGGGTTGAAACTGGCTGGAAAAATTGCCTTTCATTGCAGGCAGTAAAAAAAAATAATTACAGTTAATAAAGGATGTGCTATTTCAGTTTGGAAAGTGTCACAATCCTCCTTTCTTGGGTCTTATGCTACATTTGATATGTTTGGATTTCTCGTTGGTTGTTCTGGTTTGTTATTTTGTGGTGGTTTGTGGGGGTTTTTTGGCTGGAGAAGGGGTCTGCTAAGAACCTGCTTAGTGGGACACCAATGACAGTGTTCTACTCTTAAGCAGATAGGGTCACCATAATGCTCTTTCTTTTCCAAATTAGCAGTCTTAGTGTCCAGAGTAACACAGTGCAGTCAGTACAATCAAGTTACAATCCCTTTGAAGATGAAGAAGATACTGGGAGTACTGTCAGTGAAAAGGAGGACAATAAGATCAAAAAGTTGGTGAAATGTTGTTTTCTTAATTGTTTTCACACTTGCACTTTCTCTATCCAGGTTTTTCTATTTTTGGTTTCTGTAACACTATGCCAGTCAGTGCATGTTTAAGCCTTATGTAAGCAACACTGTAACCTAACTTGTCTTTCCTAACAGATGCCATATCTGTTGCCTTGAATCTCTGGTTTGAAACTACCGGGGTTACCGGCAGTTGCTAACAGAACTGCTGTTGCTTTTCCCTTTCTTTACCAGTCCTGTAAAAAGTCATACCTGATGTGTTTTTTTTCTAGTGAAACTGCTTCTGGAGCTTTACTGCTCTGTGTGTTCTCGCTGAATAAATCTGCCTTTACGATTGCTTTCTGGTTTTTTTATTTAGGACCTCCTAAAACAGCTGCCTGTTACTTCAGCACGTGCACTAGGGGTATCATAGCACTCTCTTAAGTGGCATGTGCATGCTCAACAGTGAACTTTTATTTAAATGATCAAGTTGTTGCAGTATAATAAAATTCCTTTTGTTGGTGGATTGCAACATACGAGAAGCAGTGAAAGCTATTGTAGAGGTGCACAGAGATTTGGAAGGAAGGTTCTGCAAAATAAGTTAAATGTCTTATCCTAAACCAGATAATTCCTCGTATCTCCCACCCACATACCTTTTACCTTTGTAGAGTAAATAATCCCATGGGTTATATATACATAGGTATATGTATTTCTTCATAGAGAAGTTTCTGGAGAACTTGTCTTCGATATCTTTTCTTCTTTTGCCTTTTTCTGACTTTGTAAATATTTTGCAAGAATACTTCTTGTTTATTTGTTTGGAATGAGGCATTTTCAGCTAAAGATAGGTGAGAAGATACCAGAAATAAGGTTTTAAAACTGGGCCTTAGTGTGGAGCTTAAGCATTATTAGGAGAACTGATATCTTAGTGGTGTTTCTAGTATCCTATTTTAAAAGCAGAAAAGACTAATCTTAAACTTTGTTTTCAGTGTTAGCAGCTATGAAAAAAACC
Organism: Heliornis fulica; assembly: GCA_013399135.1. Taxonomy (NCBI): domain Eukaryota; kingdom Metazoa; phylum Chordata; class Aves; order Gruiformes; family Heliornithidae; genus Heliornis; species Heliornis fulica. Next base: position 102,591 of record VXBZ01001212.1, on the reverse strand, counting down.
AAAGCTACCCTACAGATTGGTCTGATGAAGAGTCCAACAATCCCTTCTCTTCTACTGATGCAAATGGAGACACCAACCCATTTGATGAAGATACCTCTCCTGCAATGGAGGTGAGAGTACGTGCACTCTATGACTACGAAGGCCAAGAGCAAGATGAACTCAGCTTTAAAGCTGGTAAGTTTACAACATTCACTTAGAATACATCTATCAAAAGGAAGAAGTGGGGAGAGGAGTTTTTGGTTTGGTTTTTTTTTTCTTCAGCTTTTATTTTATGAAGTCACCTATTTCTCTGAATGTACCACACTTACAGGATCCTATCTAACACACCCTGACACACCCTACCAATAGCACTTGTTGGTGTCCCCTGTTTGGAAGCACTGACTTCTCATCTCTTTGGAATGTGTTGGGATGCATCTGTTTGGGATATTCCCAAACAAAATGAGCCGCAGAACTGATAATCCTATCCCCTTCCTTTCTTAGTTGGTGACAGTAACAGCTGCTGCTTTTAGCTGTCTAGAAATGCCAACCCCCAAAAGTTGTTGACTTTTAATGGATAAGAAAGCAGCAGCTAATCTTAAAACAATATCCAATCAACTGATATCTTTTTTGTTTAAACTGGAAGCATCCTTTTTTTTGGCCTCCAACTTCCTACAGTGCTAATGTTTAAAGATTGAAAGCTTAGCTGTGGACAGATATTTTTCCCTTTCTTTTTCCATCCTGCTTCGTGTTAAGTACAGGTTTACCTGCTTTCTCAGTCTTGTGTTATACACACCTCTCTCCTTAGGATGTTGTTGCCCTTGAGCCTCGTTCCTTTTCCATGGAGACGTTCAAGGCCAGGTTGGATGAGGCCCTGAGCAACCTGATCTAGTTGGGTGTATCCCTGCTTCTTGCAGGGGGGTTGGACTAGATGACCTCTGGGAGTCCCTTCCAACTCTAGCCATTCTGTGATTCTATCTCACTTCTACAGGAGCTGGGAGAGCAGAATAGAGGGAGCTACCTGACAGGAGACCCCCATGCCACAGTATGTTTCCACACATACGGAGCTGGCACAGGGGCGTGACGGCCGCGTGCCGTGGGTGCTCCCGCCTCTGGTTTGGCTGCGCTAGATCCACCAGCCGTGGGCTCGGAGTGCCTGAGCAGCTCCATCAGCCCGAGGAGTAGGCGACTTAGTTTTTCTTTACGTGGCCAGTCCGGAGGCAGCACCCTCTAGTGATGGGAAGTGAAACCTACACCCTGCCCCGTGCCCTCCGAGCTCCAGTTCCAGGCAGGCGAGCACAAAACGTTCACCGACTGGGAGTTCCAGAAGGGAACTGCAGCAGTAGGTTAGCGAAGGCATACGGAACTTCAGCTCGTTAAAATGAGATGGGCCATCTTCTTGATCTTGGATGTTGTCCTGTTCGGGGTTCATTTGTTCCCTTCTCCTATAATGGCTGACCTAGTTGTAGAGGAAAGAACAGGATTCAAATGTTGAATGAGAGGTGAGGACTTCTGGTTCTACTTCCATTTCAGCTGAGGTTTGTAAGATGTATGCTGTGGTCTTTGAGGTCCCTTCCAACCTAAACCAGTCTGTGATCCTATGAGAAAAAGGAGAGGGGTGAGTGAGAGGTGTGAGAACCACCACCGAAGTCATGGGCTGTTTTAAAAAAATAGAATATAGTATAGAAATACACTGTTCTGGGCTCCACCATTCTCCATAAGCAGAATGGAAGTCTAGCAGCTCAATAGTTAACTACTTCATTGACTTGTTTGCCAGGTTAACTTCAAACTGTAACACACATCTGTAGATAGCATAGAATCATAGAATATCCTGAGTTGGAAGGGACCTGTAAGGATGATCATTGAGCCATTGACTACAGCTGTTTTGAGTGTGACTGCCCAGCCATTTCCTTATCCACAGACTGGTCCATCCATCAAATTCAGTGCAGGACAGTGTCAAATGCTTTGCACAGGGCCAGGTAGATAATGTCTGTCACTCTTCCTTTATCCACCAGTGCTATAACCCCATTGTAGGCCAGCAAATTTGTTAGGCATGATTTGCCTTTACTGAAGCCATGTTGGCTGTCACCAATTACCACCTTATTTTCCATATGCCTGAGCATAGTATCCAGGAAGATCTGCTCTGTGATCTTGCCGGGCACAGAGATGAGACTGGCTCATAGTTCCCCAGGTCTTGCTTTTTTTGCTTGTTAAAAATGATGGCTATGTTTTCCCTTTTCCAGTCAGTGGGAACTTCACTGGACTGCCAGGACTTCTCAGATAGGTTGGAGAGTGGCTTAGTCACTTCATCCACCAGTTCCCTCAGCATGCACTTCATCGGGTCCCGTGGACTTGTGCACTTTCATGTTCCTTATGTGGTCTCAAAACCTCATCTCCTCCTACAGTGGGTGGTTCTTCATTCTCCCAGTCCCTGTCTTTTGTCTACGGTGACTCAGGCAGTGTGACTAGAGCACTTGCTGGTAAAGGCAAAAGCAAAAGAATTCATTGAGTACCTCAGCCTTTTCTATGTCTGGGGTAAGCAGGTCTCTTATTTCCTTCTGGAGAGGACCCACATTTTCCTTAGTCTTCCTTTTACCACTGATGTACCTACATAAGCTGTTCTTGCTGCCCTTGATGTCCCTGGCCAGGTTTAATTCTCTTGGGGCTTTTGCTTTCCTAACTGTCTGGCTGCTCAGAGAGTTTTCTCTGTATTCCTCACAGGGTACCTGCCATTGCTTCCACTCTCTGTAGGCTTCCTTTTTTTTTTTGAGTTTGTCCAGGAGCTCCTTGTTCATCCATGCAGAACTCCAGGTGTTTTTGTCTGACTTCCTCATTGTTGGGATGCTTCACTCCTGAGCTTGGAGGAGTTAATCCTTCAAGAGTAACCAGACTTCTTTGGCCCCTCTTCCCTCCAATGCTTTGTCCTATGGTACTGTACCCAGCAGCTCGCTGAAGAGGCCAAAGTCGAATCTGAAGTCCAGGGTAGGGAGCTTGCTCTTGCTGCCCTGGCGATCTTGATCTCCGACTGTTTCATTGCCACTGCAGCCAAGGCTGCCCTTGAGTTTCACATTCCCCATCAGCCCCTCCATGTTGGTGAGAACAAGGTCCAGCATGACATCTCTCCTTGTTGGCTCCCCATCACATGGTAAAGGAAGTTGTTATTGACACATTCAACTTACTGTGTTACTTGTGCCCTGCTGTGTTGTCCCTCCAACAGATATCCATGTGGGCAAAGTCCCTAATGAGGATCAGGGCATGTGAATGTGAGGCTGCTCTTACCTGTCTAGAGAGGGCATCATCTGCTCGATCTTCCTGGTGAGGAGTCCTGTAGCAGATCTCCACTATTGTGCCCTTTGTCCCTGGGCTTCTTTTGAACCTGACTCATATACTTTTGGTCAGCTCCTCCTTGATTCCCAGATGGAGCTCCATGCAGTCCAGCTGATCACTGATACAGAGTGACACCTCCTCCTCACCTCCCTTGGCTGTCCTTCCTAAAGAGTCTGTATCCTTCTGTTCCATCACTCCAGTCTTAGGAGCCATCCCACCACGTCTCTGTGATGCCAGTAAGGTCATACCCTGCAGGCTTGTGCACGTCTTTAACTCCTTGTGTTTATTCCCCACATTATGTGTGGTTGCACCAAGACTTTTCAGTTGGTGGTGTAGTAGCAAAACTTTGTACATCCGACTCTTCTTCTTTCTCAACACATATAGTGAGGGTCCAGAGAGGAGGAATGGGTTGGTTTGTCCATTAGCTTAGCTGACTTGTGCCCTGACAGAAGGACAGTAGTAACAAAACAGAAACTAAAGTTATTCTTCATCCTGTAGCCTTTAGCTCCCTCCTTTTTTCTTAGCAGGGAATGGGAGCATGTTAACAGGTATAACAGGATGGCATTGCAAGGGTTTGCAGTCACGAGCCTTGCAGTGGAAAAACTGTGCAGTGTTCATACACATGGATGTAATGGTTAAATAGGAATAAGGCATCCTGTGCTCTAGTACCAGCTGTGACTTGCAGTGAGCTATTTGAACTCACTCGGTGTGAGGTCTGTAGAAATAAAGTACAGGAAGTGTGAACCGTAAGGGATGTATGTTGGCTTGACTTAGTACCTTAATACCTCTGAAGGAAGAGTGTTAAAGTACTTTATCATGCTAAATTATATGATTGTATCAATGTAGGAAAGGGATCACATGCTAGGCTGCAGTCAAACTTATGTTTTAGGCAGAAGTATCGGTGTGAACAGGTTTACAGTGAACATAAAAAAGACTAAGAGGGGGAAAAAATCCCTGGGTCAAGCAGGAGCCAACTTAAAATGCACTCACTCCTGTGTAGGCTGTGCCTAGACTCCAAAGCAGCTGTCAGCAGAGGATTAATGCATTTTAGGGATGTGTTTAAAGGTATTCAGATGGGATTTCCTTGGCTGCTCAAAGAATTTGCCTACAAAGCTGTTGTGATCACTTCTAGTTATGTGCTGTAGTATCATATACTCAGCATAGGGTCTGTTAAATGTACTTTAATATATGAAGTTCCTTTTTATTAGTGGAACACCTTATACATCTCTTTCTTTGGCTTCCAAAGAGGAAGAATAACTTTGTTTGTTCATACCTCATGAAAGTTTTATAATCATCTAACAGGATGGTATGCAACTATCTACCATATGTCTAGCTCACCGTACCGTGTCTCTGCCACGGCTGAGAAGAAATTTAATCTACAGCAACTGTAGACCATGCTGTGGTGTTAGAATATGTTGCTGTATATGATATCTTCATTGCAGTTGTTAAAGACTGTCTTCATTATAACTGTTTGTGCAGATGACACTTAACTGGCAATATTTTCATAGACCTCCAAGATCAGTGATTCCAAATCCTAGCTGTTAATACCAGTGCAGCTGCATTCAGCCTTACTCCTAAGGGAGTGTGGCTTTGAATAGTAATTGTTTTCACTCTTTAGTGAAAGACACTTCATGAAAGTGGCAGAAAAGCTTGAAATTGTACCCTCTCATTGTGCAGCACTACAAATGGTGGAAAAAAACTGTAAAACATCTCCATAAGCTCAATACAGTCCATAGTGTCAAACACTTGTTCATAACATTCTTCTATTAGTTGTCTGGTAAACTTCCAAACTAGGGGAGATGAAGCATTAACATTTTTTAGCTAATAAAAGAGCTATAGAAGATATATCTAAAAAGATTTGATATGAAGCACCATTTTTACCAAAAAATTGATAATCCTTAAGCTATTTTCTTATTCTCCTAAAAGATACCAGGGCTGCATATTTAGAGCCATTTGGGACCATATTAAGTGGTTAGTATCTTCAGCATGTATTTCCTATTGTTAACTAAGAGGAAACAGAAATCAGTTTTAACTGAGATGATAATTTGACACAAATGGGTTGTACATAAGGAAATGTTACTTAGTCTGGCCTTTTTTGCCTGGGTAAGGTGGACATTTGCTTATACACAGCATCTTGGACTCTGCAGACTCTCTAATGCCAAAGTATTTCCTGAGGATGTGGAAGATCAGATGTATATGATAGAACGAGGTTATGTTACAGTTCATAAATAAAGATTATGTTGTGGTTCATATTTCTGAATGGATAATCCATGCCAGTTGTGTAACTTACCAAGAAAATGCTTAGTTGTTTGGTTTTGTGTGTTTTTTTTTCTGGAGCTACAACATCATCTTCCAGCAGTATAAAGCTAGAGCAATAAAAGTGAAAGTCAAATCCCAATTCTTCTATTTCTCAAACTTTGTAGTGGTATACTGAAAAGCTGTTATAATTCAATAGAATTTTACTGGCATGTCTTCATGTTTGTAGCATTTTCCTCTGTTCCACAAACTCTTACAAGAGTAGATACTCACAGCCAGCCTGATGACATGTTGATTTCTTTATTAACATTGTAAATCTGTAAGTTCTGGTATTTGTGCTATCAAAAACATAAAGAGCAAAGAAGGGGTCCCAGGGTGGGCAGGGGAAGAAAAGCATGCATGTAGTTTAACTGTCTCTTTAACTTCTTGTTGTGACTTAAATGGTGACAGCTTGTTAATGGTGTTCCTTCTTTTTGCAGGCGATGAGTTAACTAAAATGGAGAACGAAGATGAGCAGGGTTGGTGCAAAGGCCGTCTGGACAATGGACAAGTTGGTTTATACCCAGCAAATTATGTAGAACCAATCCAGTGACAGAGGACAAAGTTAATAAAGAAGTGCTACAAAAGCTCTGTAGGCTTGTACAGTATATATTTAAAGTGAGAGGAAGGTGAATGATGTATAGAATGTATATATTTTAATGAAAAGATGAGAGCTTGATACTAAATCATGGTGATTTAAACATAACAGGCTGAACTAAATTTGTCAGTTTTCACAACTTGTGCAAAGGAAAGGGGTTAGGTTAAAAATTAGTATGATAGGAAAAATACCTTTTAAGCTTTTTCTTCCCACATGGTCTGGTATTGTGACTCCTAAATATTTTTGCATTTTCTATGCTAGTGCCTCATCCTACCTTAGGTATGTGGCTTATGCTCACTTTTGTTTAATCAGTTATTTTAAGTGACCTTCAGTAACTTGCAACTTGAATTTTAAAGATTATTACAGTTAATTTTCTATTTGTTCTTAGCGATGTCTGAAAGATGCAGTATTTTTTTATTTAAGTGCTATGTAGCTAAGCACCTTTTTGTATGCTTGGATTTATCAATTAATCCTTAAATTATGACATAGATTTAGTCACCAGTTGACTGAATGAAAACTCTTTCCATGTTGTAGTAATCTTTCTGTGTTGTCAGCATGGCTTGAAGTTGTAGAACAAAATCCATTTAACAAATATCTGTTACAGAAGGTTATTAGTAGCAGGGATATTTGCAGGTGTCATGGGTAGGGATTCTACTATGAATGCTGTTTACCTGGTTTGACACCTAAACTAAGAGTTTTCCATGTAGGCTTTAAATGGTGCTCAAAAGAGCATAAGCATAAAAGGGCATAAATGATGCATAAGCCCCAGAAAAGTAGCTATTTCCAGCACATGTGTTTGCAGGGGTGGGGAGGGGTGGAAAGAAATCTCCTTTAAACTGCTTATGATTTGAAATGTTAAATCTGTGAAGACTAATTTTTTGAACAGAGAAGACTGTAAAATAGACTAAATGCTTTTTATTAAGAGCCTATCTGTTGTGTATATGTACATATAATTTGATATTCCAAAATATAAAGAGCATGGCTATTAGTTTTCAAGCCTTTTGATGTCAATAAGATTTAGACTGTTTTACGAGTTTAAATTATAGGTATATTTAAATCTGCTTTACTGCCATATCCATTACTGTACCGTAGACGAAGTATTCTGTGACTAGGTTTTTGGAGGTACAGTAAATACACTAACATACTCAAAATCAGTATTTGTGGATAAATTTGTGGGTCAGAAATAAACTAGCTTTAGTCCTTATATGGATTATTGTAGCAGAACACTGTAAAATCTACATTTGTTTGCAGTTACGACTCGGTCGTCTGTAATGGTGTCAAATAGTATGCATTTGTGACATTTAAAGCTGGGTTGTAAAATTACAGCAGATTTGTGTTTTTTAAAAAGAAAAACAAAACCAAACCATTAAGTATCAGGTAAGTAGATATGCTATGTTAAGAAGCTACACTGTAATGAAGCTAACAAATCTATTTTGAGGTAATTATAAAACACTGTTGGTAGTCTTGGACTTTACTGTTTGCTTTTTTTGAGCTTTTAGGTATTTAGTCATCATTTTCAATGAATCAAAGTGTGCAAGCTTAGAAAGTGGATTTATGTATGTATCTGTCAAGGAAAATGTACCAATTTAATTGTTCATCCACAAGATGGTTACTGAAATTGTCAGGAGTTACTGGCTTGGGTCTATGTATTCTAAAAATATTTTAGAAAACAATAAAATCTGTTAATCTCTTAAATACAAAGAATGCACCTCTTACTACTTCAGTGTATGTGAAAATAGTCTTTTGAAGCAAATAATCTGCACGTTTCATTGCAATTCAAGGTGATGAACCATAAAGAAAATAGGACATTAGCAACTCTGTTCTGTTAACAAAAAAGAGGAGGTCCACAGGGGCTCTCAGCAAGGCATTCCAGCAAAAGGTTTGTGGAAGAAGATGAGACCATGTCTTTTACTGGTATGCAAATGATACTGGGATTGGTAGCTTGGATATTTTTTAATAGCCCCTGCATCTTTTCAGCTATTCTGAGAGTTTTCTTGCTGACTGACAGTAGTTAATGTAGCAGTGGGTGATGGCTAGCTGAAAGTCTTCTCCCATCTCCCCCACCAATACTGCATCTTTAAATCTAAATAAAGTTTTAGTTTTTAATGCTGGATGTCCAGTTTGTGAAGTGAAGGCACCTTAGGATGGGTGGAAGGGACCACTATCTAGTCCAGTGCCCTATTTAAAGCACAGTCAACACTGCAATCATGCCAGATCTCTCAGGCCTTTGAGTTAGTCTGGAAATCTGCCAAAGACCGATTTCATAACCTCTGTTCAAACTGTTGCAATGCTTAATTTAAAGTTTCCCCCACCATTTTATTTACAGTTAGAATCTGCTTTGTTGTAATTCATGACCATTGTGTATTGCTCTGCTGTGCCTGGGTAGAGTCGGGCTCTGTCCCTCAGCCTCATCTCACAGAGCAAGTGCTCCCTACCCCTGGTGTCCCTCCACTGCACTTGCTCAGTGTTACCAGGATCTTGTACTGGCTGCAGCTGGAAAGCGTGTCCAAAGCAGAACAAAGACTTCCATCATACTGAGGGGCAGAAGCTAATGGTAAAATTATCAAACCTTTAATATACTTTTTTTTTTAAATAAGTTGTTTTACTGCTAATGAACAGGTATAAAGAATAGGCCATTTTAAGTGCCTGAAACTCTTATACTTCAACGAGAACTTCAATAAACAGACTTGGATTGAGTCAATGAAAATGACTATTTTCATCCTTGTTTTGAACAGACAGCTATTTACCTTGTACAGTTTAATTAAGTTCAGAATTTTGTTTTAAAATCACTATTTAGTATATAGAGTTTGAATATACTCTTAATAGCCAAATTTAGAATGAGAATGAAAGGGACTTCTGGCCCAGCCAGAGGACCTCAAAACATACCTAGTTAGAGCAGGTTCTTCAGGGGTTCTGCAACTGAGTCTTGAGCACCTCCAAGGATGAAGGGTCCACTGCCTTACTGAGCAACCTGTTTCAATGACTCTGCTTTCACAGTGAGGATTTTTTTTTCTTTTTATGTATCAGAATTTATCATGTTTTCTCCAGCATTTCACTTGTGCACTTTAAGAGTGTCATCTCTACACTTCTATTAGGTAGCTTTAGGCTGCTGGCCACGCTCTGTCTAATAGTCTGGTGGGCTGCTGATTCATGGTGTTCACTCAGATCCCCATGTCTTTTTCTGCAGAGCAGCTTTTCATCCTGTCAGCATCTAGCCTCCACTGTTGAGGTGGCATAATTCTGTGCAGGTATGAGCCACAGTTTGCCTTTGATGTTTGTGAGGTTCCTTTCAGACTGTTTCTCAAGAACTGAGCTCACTACGAGCAATAGCCCTCTATAATCTCAACTGGGTATCATCTTGCAAGCAGGCTTGTTGAGGGTGCATTCTGCCCCACCATCCAGGTTATAAAGTCATTAGGTCATATTGGCCCTGGTACCAGTCCCTAAGGATGTCAGTTGGGTTTTCTATGCACAAGCACAACCATTTGAGCCTGACAGTCCACACAATCCTCTATCCAGCCCACTTAGTCACCAGTTGGCTGTAAGGATACTATGGGCAGCAGCGTCAAAAGCCTTGTTCTGATGTAATGAAAGTGAGTAATGAAGCCTGTTGAGCAACAGTAGAGAAATTCTCCTTTTAAGTTTATCATGGGTTTAAGCAGCTTATACTTCACTGTCACGGGATTAAATTTACAAGGTATAAAAGTAAAATATGATGCTCAGAATGTAATTTCTCCTCATCCTGTCCCTTCTCCTTCCTTTAAAATTCAGAAAGGAAATAGTAAGTTTCAAAATTTATTAGTCTCTGTACTGATAGCTACCTGCACCCTGCTGTAACCTTGAGCATGTTTGAAACTTAACAGGGTGAAAATACTTGTCATTTGCATAGTTTTCCCTGAACATTTTGAAAACACAGTGCTTTGTTTCAGGAAAGCTGTTGATTTTTAATCTGGATATTTGTAGTGATGACTTAACAAATTAGGTGTTTGTGTTTGTTTTTTTTAGTGTAATATTGGTATTTCTTTCTAGTAACTGATAGCACTGAAGAATTCGTCTAGCTAAAATATAATAACAAGGGAGTCTTTTCAGGAAAAAAACAGGCTAGAGAAGGTGCAGAGGCTATCAATTCTTGATTCACAGTTCAAAGTAGTATTGGAATTCCTCTTTTTGCTTCTGAGGCTGAGCTTGAAAGCAAAGATTTTGAACACAACTTACCCAAACTGCCTCTTAATTTAATTGTGAGCTACAGTGTGAAAATATGTGTAAGATACTTGCTGTACACATACAAGATGCCAAAAGCAAAGCTATGACCTTGGGGTAATAAACCAATCTATTGCCACAATCTGTTGAGTTGTCTGTAAAGTCAGTTTGTACTAAAACTGTTCTGACCATGTCTGAACTAATTTTCTTTGTTCTGATGTCTTCTTTCCTCCAATTATGTCTTTATTCATTACACTTGCAAAGCAGAAGGTAGACTTCATGATTGGAGATAAACAGAAACACTGAGGTTTCTAGTTGGAAATCAAGAGTAGAAAATGAATGAGATGGTGTTTTACTAATCTAATACAATTTGGGCAATTCTTAAAATAATGTGTTAGCTATATATGACTATAAAACAAGAAAAGGGAGAAAATAAAGAATGGCATGCTGAAGGTTGCAGCAATACCTCCTGTTCTCCTGGAGCTGCAGCTGGTTGTAAAAATAACCTTAAGGTTATATAAATATTGTCATAATCTTTCTCCAACCTTTCTGGTTTGTCAGAAAGTTGTCTGTTCACTTCACAAGGGGGTATTTGCTAATTGTGGTGGAAAAGCATACCTAGTAGTCAGTTTGAAGAGCTGCATATTCTGTTCATGAAATGAGAGGACTTTACTGGAATACTCCTGCTTCCTCATTTTGTTTGAACATAAATGACCATTTCAGAACCTAAGAAGGCTTGTGTGGTAACTTCTGCAGTAGACAATCCCTTTGGTGTGTTTGACACCTTGCAGTTTACCTGCTAATGTTCAGTATGTGTCATTATCAGACTGCTTTACTTACTTTTTTCTCCAGTTAGAAATTCAGATTCCCATGTGTTACAATATTAATACTTTAGCACAAAATTTCTAAAATATTTCAGGTGCTTCTTGAACCTTATAATCAGGGAAGAAGTACCTATATATCTCAGAAGGTTTTGTGGAGCACCTGTCTGTATTTAGAAGATATAACCCTTTCTCTGACTGCAGGAGCTCAGGTGTGGTCTGTGCCAGCAGTATGTAGTGGGTGCCTTGGGAAAGAGTGTAGAAATAGGACCGTGTGTAGTGATAGGTCAGCAATATTATTTTTGGCTTTCAATGATCTGTGCTTTTATTCCTGTGAATTAAGAAAAACTTATTTCACATAAAAATAAGAAAATAAAATAAAAAAATAAGAAAAAGTTATTTCCTTATAACTTTATAAATTCAGTTCACTGCTTTGGCAACATCTGAACACCATGCTGTTGCTCATAAAGATCTAAATGAAGTGATTCAGAAAACAGAACCTGGGATCAGTTCCAGAAAGATTTTGTATCAGTAATGTTTTCTCCTAGTAGGAGCTAGTTCTGGCCCTATTAGAGAAGGTCACACTGGTTTTATTTTGCATTTGACTTTGAAATTCCCTTGGTGGTTTATCTGGTCAATCAGTATGTACAAGGTCCTTTTGCAGCTGTTTTCCACTTCTGTGGTCAGAAGTGACTTAATATCAATAAACTCCACCTTTCTACTCACCCTTTTTGTAGATAAATACCTAAAACTACACATCTCAGCATGAATTCTTGGGGGCCACACTGGTAACCTTGCACTTTTTATTGCAGTAGTCAGTAACTAATTTATTAAATGACCATTTCCTTTATTTCATGGCAATTTGCTGTGGCTTTTATAAGGGACATTAGCATGAACTTCTTGAAAATCCAAGTCACCTGTTACCCAGCCAGATCACCTTTCTGCATGACCCATGAAATCTCTAACCCTGTGAGGTAAACAACCATAACAACTGAAGTACTATGATAGATATTTCTAGAACCTTATACAGGAAACGCTAATGTTTGATTGTCCTGGCAAAGATGAAATGCTTTCATATGCAAATGTAGCAGCATCCCATTGCCAAACCCACCTGATTTTTGGTGTAGCTTTGCATGTCCCTTGTGTTGTTAATACAGTGAGGCTTACCTAAGCACAACTGAGTACTGAGTGTGCAAAAGAGTTGTCTGTAAATTGAGATATAGTAACTCTCTGGCTTTGCACTGGGCCATGTTGAGATGTAGCTCACGTTCAAGAGTATAAAGCTCCAAGCATCCTCATCCACATGAAGTGGTTGTGTTTCTCCATGTTAACAGTACAAACAATTCATTAGCACTAGGTAAAAACATACTGTTGATGTGTTGAACTGGTTTCAACTTGGTCTTAATGTAGCTATTAAAGTTTGTTTCAGTGTTGGGGGAGCAGGCATCTGGATGCTTGATCTTTCTCTTACAGAGCAGAGGTCTTCTGTATGGATTATATGGAATGATACTGGAATGATACATGTCTGGATGAGGATGTAATTTGCAGAGGGTGGTGTGGTGTTTTGACCCTGGTTGGAGGCCAGACACCCACCAAATTCGCTCTATCACTCCTCTCTTCAGTTGTACAGGTGAGAAAATACATGTTGAGAGGTTTTGGAGTCAAGATAAGGACAGGGAGACATCATTCTGCAATTAGCATCATGAGCAAAACAGACTCAACACAGAAGAAGGGAAACTAATTTGTGACACTACACTACACACACACAGAAACCAGAGTCAGATAATGAGAAGTACAAAACAGCTCTTAAAACACCACCCCCTTCCCTTCCATTCTTTGCAGACTGAACTTTATTCATGATTTTCTCCTCCCCAGGATGGCATGGGGTAAGCAGGGTGTGGAACAGGGAATAGAGGCTTCAGTGTTCAGTCAGTACCTCATGAGTTGCTCTCCTTGGAGGGACATTTCTCACACTCTTTCCCTGCACCAGTGTGGGGTCCCACCCATGGGAGACAGTCCTCCACGACCCTCTCCACGTGAGTCCTCTCCTACAGGGCTTTGGCTTTTCACCACCTGCCCCCGCATGGGTCACTGCTGTAAACTCATAGAATGTCTCTCAGTCCCAGACTGGTGGCCCAAGCCTTGTCCCCCACAGAGCCTGTAATTCCACTCAACTCCCATGCAGATGCAAGTGCCTGGTTATCAAATCAAAGACCTAGAAAACAGAGTTCTGGAGAGATCATGATTATCTATCCTTGTACTTATATGTCCTGGTGGGACTATCTGGCAAGACCTAGGAGCCCGAGACTTTTGTTTTGGCATTTGGATAAGTGAAAGCATTGGGACAGGTTGCTTTGCCTATGCCACATCAGCTTTCAGAGCAACTCCAGCACCCAAAACTGTGTGTTAAGAAAGTATTATAGGGAGGACCCATCTTGCTTCAGGCCTAGCCTGGGTGTGTAGAGAAAGGGGGTATTAGTACAGAGTTGTTCAAGGAGCAGGGAGCTCAAGACATCTTGAGCTGAAAGTAAGAGTAAGCACTGAGCTAAAAGCCATTTGCTGAGGGCTTTGACTGTTTGGGTCCTGATAAACCTCTGAGGACAGATTTCAGTTGCTCTGGAAAAACTGTTCCAGTGTTTGGTTTTCCTGATCCGAGAATCTTTTTTTTATTTTTTTCATAGGAAATTGAAATTGTATTTTGGGGTATTTGGTTTTTTTTTATTTTAAGAGCCTTTGGTTTCTGATTAATGAAATAGCAATGCCCAGTGTCACACCTGGCAGTGCTGGCAGTGAATTGCTCTGCATTTGCACCTGATTAGGGACCTGTAATACAGCCTTTCTGGGGAATGCTGTGTTTGCCAGGTATCATCTTCCTCCATGTTATACCTCTGTCACACCAGATGGCATGGAAGCAATTCTTGAATCATTCTGTGTGCACTGGGAATAGATTGACTTGTATTTTGAATGTTCTTGGGGATAGACTTGTATTTTGAAGGTTCTTGGAAACCACTATCAAGATGTGACATTGTTACAGCAAGGCACAACTGGCAAAGCAGCAGTTGTGGTCCACTTTCCCAACAGTGCTGCTATTCTCTTTCTGTGCCTTTCCTCTTTCTGCAATCCACTCCAGCCACAAACTTGCTGAGCAAGAGGCCCACCTATCCTCTGGAAGCACTGATCGCATTAGGGGATTATTCTGATGGTTTCCATTGCTTAGACTCCTGCTTGCTTCTCCCCTGGGGCTGGGCAAGTTCACCATTAGGGGCAGAATTTGGTACAGAGGCTATTTCTGAAATATCATGAACAGGTCAGCATTATTTGCCATGGAGAAAGAAAATGGTAGCACAATATGCTGTGGGTAACAGGGCCAGGGGAGGAATCTGTGCTCCTTGGGTGTTTTTTTGTCAAGATTAAAACCTGATAAGGATTGAGTACATAAACTGTGTCACACAGAGGGAGTCAGTGCTCATGGAACTGCTCTGGGCAAGGACCTGCACTGCACACAACAGGTGCTTGCCAAAGTAGGGGATGCTGCAGTGCCCAGTCTACAGGCATCTTTGGAGGTAAGTTTTGGGGGTTTTTTATTTATTTATTTATGCAATGTGCAAAGCAGATGGTGAAGTATGAGCACTGCCTTCTCTGTGACAGATGGACTGGTTCAGCCCTTCCACTCTCACCTCCATTTGATACATTACCTTTTTCCCACAACCTAGAGGCTGCTCAGAGGACCAGGACCTGCTTACCTCCCTCAGGCTCACAAATATGTGCTATATGCTGTTCTTCCATGTTGTTTAGAACTCATCTCCTAGCAATCAGCTGAGCTTGCAGTCTGCACCTGGCATCTGTCTAGTGAGCACATCCACGTAGTTGAATTGCAAAGCATGGCCTTAAGACAGAGGTGCTGTGTGAGACCAGGTAGGTACCATGCAGCACACTTCTGAATGCTATCAAGGGCTGATACACTCCTTACTTCCTGGATTGGAGGCTTGTGAGCTGCGTGTGCAAGGTATGTCTGAACAGCTAACATGTCTTTTTGACATCTCAACTCAGAGGTGGAGAGCCTCCCAAACTAGGTCAGCACAAGTCAGAAGAGCCAGCACCCATGTGGTGTTACTGGCCTGTGCTTCCCAAAGATGCACTTTGGGTCTCCTGGGCTGCTGCAGTGGGTAGGAGCTAGCTGGTGCTGTGTGCCTTTGGGGACACAGCAGTGCAGCTGGGGGAAGTGTGGGATGATAAAGATCTTCCTTTTCTAGGATCATGCCAGACAGATCAGGATGACCTTGTTATTCTGAGGTTAATTGTTTCAATCAACGGGCAAGATAGTACTCCTGTGCTTTTTGCTTTTTGCTTTTTTCTTTTTTCATAGTACTCACAGAGTTGACATAATGGACTTTTTCTCCTTTGTGGAAGTTTGGCAACTCTATCAAGGCTGGTATGGCAATCCCTGTGTAGTCAAATGGGATTTAGCAAGTATCTCAGGAGGGGAGTGCCCAATCACATGGACAATGCTTTCCTGACATGTAAACTTGCATTGCAGAGAGGTTTCCTCCTTGGCATCCCTGATCCCAAGTGCTTCTGAAGGGGGAGGTGATTCTATTTGTTGGCATGAAATAAGCAATAAATTGTGCCTCTGCAGGTTCAGATGTTTTGAGTCTCACCCACATATTACTTAGCTATATGTATCCAGATGGATTTTTGGACAGCTGTCCTGTACTTTTACCACCCCCCTCCCCTACCTGTGATAGTGCTGGACAGAACTAAGTTAATCTGGACTAAAGAGGCTGCTGGTTTGCTGCCAGAAAATGTCCACACTCTGAAAATAAAGTGTTCATGCGTTCAGCTGCCTGTCAGGATAGCTAGTGACTGCTAGCGATCAGAAAGGCAGGACAGGGTCACAGCAGGCCTGTTGCTGTGCTGAGGGCCCAGCACATGGCAGGTGTTCCAGGAGAAATCCCTGAAGCAGCGCTCAGGACTGCGCTGGCTGTGTCACTACTGTCTCAGGCAGTGTGGCCAGATCAGAGGAAGTAACGGGCCTCATCGCCCTGAATTACTTTGTCGCTGACCTGTAGGAACAGGGTGTTGTTTAACTTCTGTGGGAGGTGGTGAACCTCTTGTAATGTGAGGCATGAAGGTGATGCAAGATTGAGTCCAAGGGGACGAAGCCACACTTTCATGCAAAGCCTTTAACATTTTTGCCTTGGAAAATTCAATCTGTGGCCCAGTTTTTAACAGGAGGTTAGAGCAGAGTATCTCCAGAGGCACCTTTTAAACTAGACTTCTCTGAAAGAAAATGATAGAATTATAGAAACTCGTCTTAACTCTGGTTGTTCCACATATAGATAACTACACGGTCTGACAGAAGAGAGAAGGGCATACAGCCTGGTGAGAATGGTCTCTGATGGGGAAGAGTGCTAAAGTGCCATGCGCTGAAGGTCCTGCTATGGATCATCTGTTGCTGTGCTGAGTTCTGTAGAACTTCAAGCTGGTTTGTGAGGGACCACCCTTAAAGACTTAGTCCCTTTAGTTCAGTCCTGGCCTAGAGGGACATGGAGGGGCTCCCGCAGGACCTCTGCAGCATCATGGATCTAATGAAAGGAAAGGGTTCCCTAAGTCTGGGATCTCTGCCTTGGCTGAACTTCATCCCCCAAGTAATAATCCTCTGAGGTGGAGCGTGGGGCCGGCAGCTGTGACAGAAGCTCTCCGTGTGTCTGCGCAGTGTGCTTCAGGCGCTCCAGGTTTCTGAAGTAGGGGTGCCAGCAAGTTACACAACTCCGGACTACATTCCTGTTACTGCCGTTTCCTGTTCGGAGAGGCTTTATGACTCCGGATTTATCAACAGAACATGCTGCTTTCAGAAGCAATTAAAACCTGCCGTCTTTTTCTTGTGACTCATCTCTCCCCAGCTGTGCATTTAATGCTTGCGAAGAGGGTTTTCGAAAGGTCCGTCTGGAATGCTCGACACCAACTTGTTGAGTCCAAGCGCAGACCCCAGTCCCTTCAGAACCAGAACAACGTGCTACAGCACCTGCCGTGAGGGGAACGGGGCTGCGTCCTCTCCCCGCCCAGTGACGGGAGCAGGTGACGCTGTTCTCTCTCGCCGGTTTCCT
>VXBZ01001212.1:72224-85057 GCA_013399135.1 Heliornis fulica | reverse complement strand
ATATTGCCGCCATCTTCAAGCGGCTCCGCTCCATCCCCACCAACAAGGTAAAGGTGCCGGGGTGGGGGGAGGGGGTGGGTAAGGCAGCGCCCGCGCTCCGCCGTTGTGACACGTCGCACTGCCGCCGGGGAGGGGGAGTGCCCGCCCTCCGCCACGCCCCGCCGAGCCCCCCGGCGCCCCGGCCGGCTACCGGGCATTGGAGGGCGGCGGGGGGGAGAAGAGAGAAAGGCAGGGCAGGTCACCGGCGGCGGCCCGAGNGCAGGAAGTGGGTGTGGCAGGAAGTGGGTGTGGGATCGGGTGGGGGTGTGACGGGGAGTGGGTTCTGGCAGGAGGGGGGGGGGGGCGGGGGGGGGGGGGGCGGGGGGGGGGGGGGGTGTCCGCAGGGCGTTTTGGGCTAAGCCTTTAGGGAGGGAAGCGGGGCTCTTCCCGGTCCCTGGTGTGTGGGGACTGCTGGAAGAGAGCTCGGCTAAACGTAAAAAAGCGAGTTTCAAGGCGGTGACAGCGTACAGGGTTGGACCTGCTTTTCCTTCCTGCCTGCCTTCATTCTATCTTTATTTTTTTTATTAAATCAAAGAAGCGAAGCCCGTTGTGGCACAGCCGCTTCTGTCATGACAAAAAGTTCGATGTTTCCTCATTGCGTTGGACTCATCCAGTGGCCGTTTCGGTTTGCCAACGGTGGGAAGGAACCCGGTTAGTGTCTTTAGTGCCCGTTACGTGCCAAGGCGTAACAGTGGCCGGTGTGAGCCGAGGGAGGAATGTGGCTCAGGCTGCGAGGTGACATGGCAGAAGCGTTGGGCAGCAGAACTGCCTTCAGCAGCAGTGTGCTGCTGTGCCACTTCTCAGTGCTGTCCGCTCCACTGTGTGCGTATGTGACAAATACAGTAAGAAACAATTATGAGGAAATGTCATGGTTTTCTTTTCTGGGAACATGAGTCTGGAGGTCTCCGCACTGTGGACACAAATCATTAAGACTGCACAGGCAGCAGACACATGTCTGGTTTTTCAGAAAGCATAGCTCTTGTCTGAACACTTGCCAACCACTTCCTAACACAAGCCTTCCTAAAACTTGCCTTTGTAGTGAGGTAAAAAGTTAGGGAAAAGTCCAAGTCCCAACAGAGGCACAGAGACCTTAGGCAGGCTCCTGAAACTCACTGGTCCTGTGTTTAAGAGGTTGGGTAGTTCATGCTGTTGTGGTGCTCGCTCTCCATTGGGATCGCAAGAGAATCAGCAGGTGCCACGCAGAGCTGGTGAGGATGGCAAACCCGAGGACAGAGTGTCTCAAACAGTTCTGAACTCGTTACCACGCTAGACTAGGTAAGGTGGTTGTGGTGCAGACAGTTGCTCAGGTGTATCTCTCTGTCCTTGCAGTCATGTTAGGTGCTATGTAGAAACTTCTTGCCATTGTTGACAAAGCAGTATGTGCTGCCATCCACACTGGGTCAGTTTGAAAGAAGTAGCTCAGGTGCAGAGATTCATAATAACACTGCAATGAAGCCAGGTCTTGGTGACCTGTGAAGGTAGGAGAGTGGGGAAACATCAGCTGCTTAAACCTCACCAGTCTCTCCGTCTCCCATGCCCATGGATCAAACCAGTCTTCATAAGTAAAGGTTGTTGCTGCCATCGGTTAACCCTCTCATGCTTGATTACATTTGGTTTCCTTTCTCTTGTGTTGTTCTTATGTAGCCTGCTCCTTTTTTTTTTTCCTTTTTTTTTTTTGGGTAGGTTTTTTTCTGCTTGGAAAGACAGACACGGAAAAGTGCAAATATTGGCAAGGTTCTGTATTAAAAGCTTAGTGATGTGCTGAAATTGTGTTTATATATACAGTTTGGGAAGAACTGGTATCTCTTCAGTGCACCATCTGGGCTCACTGACTGCTTTCTGTAAGCACACATGTACATTTACAGTGCGCTAGGTGCTCTGCAGTAATCCTTAGGACAGACGAGTTTAGGAAAATAATTCTCATTTAAATAGATGTGCAGTTCAATTTGTGGATTATAGTGTGTTTAAACTGATACTTGACTAATTGTCTTGAAATTATCATGTCTGTAATTTGATCTTAGTTTACTTAGTAGGGCATGAGAAACAGCTTTTGTTTTTTCAGTTCTTGCTGTGTCTTTGGGTGTTGGGTTATGCAGCGCTTCCTGATGACATTTAACAAGCACATTACAATTATTCAATAGGATGTAATTTGTACGTGTAAAAATACTGGTAGCCCTGCAGTTACCAATACCAGGTAGCTTGAGTGTTTGTAAAGCTTGGACCCTGAGGCTGGGTTATCAATCTGTTTTAATCTGGCATCTATTTATTCTGCTAGAAGTGGTGTTTTTTTCAGTCCTCTCTTTCCTTTTTTTTTTTCTGGCACTGATGATAGCAGTCACGTATCTGCGTGGATAGACGAGGATCTGAACTGGCTGAAAACTGTGTGTGTTGTAGTGGTTTATCACTTGTTCGCCTTTGTTATTGCAGTGTGTGTCACTGGTGTGGGGTGTGTGTGTGTGTGTGTGTGTGTCTGATGGGGGGTGGGGTGTGCCCCAGAGTAGAGTGCAGTAGTATATCATATCTCGCTTAAGTCATTTTAGGTCTGTGACACTTCTGAAACAGGCAATCCTGTTGTCTTCATGTGGCAAACACTCCTTTTCCCTCCCTCATATTGGTGTTAGTGGTCATGTGGCTGTGATGTGAGTTGGACCTACCTTTGCTCTCAGGCAAAGCAGTGCAGTGGTGGTTTCCAGCAGGAATCACAAGTGTGATTATTATTGCTGATGTAAGAGAAGGAGGAAAGCATATCTGGATGTGATGACTGGTAACTGAGAGAGTAGCTGCTTGGATTTATATCACCTTCAACCCAGTGGCTTTAAACTAAGAGAAGGTAGATTTAGATTAACTATAAGGAAGAATTCTTCCCAATGAGGGTGGTGAGGCCCTGGCACAGGCTGTCCAGAGAAGCTGTGGCTGTCCCCTCCCTGGCAGTGTTCAAGACCAGGTTGGATGGGGCTTTGGGCAACCCAGTCTAGTGGAGGGTGCCCCTGCCCATGGCAGGGGGTGGAACTGGATGAGCTTTGAGGTCCCTTCCAACCCAAACCAGTCTCTGATTTACGAAACTGCATCCTGAGTTGTAGCCTTTTCAGTGTTGATGCAGCTGTGTGCCTTCTGGCCTTGTACTCCAGGAAAGGCAAGTGCAAGGAGATGCGGGGCCACCCTGTGGCAGTAGGCATGGAGGCTGGAAATGTCATGTAACTGTGACCTCAGAGAGATAAATTGGCCTGCTGAACTTGGTCACCTCTTCTAAGTGCCCAAACTAACGTTTCCATAGGATATATTTTATTACATTTCCATATCCAACAGCAGCATATATTCTGTACCTGTTTATTAACATAGGTATCTTGTGCAGAGTGGATGTTGTGTGTTTTTATGACTGCTTGCTGTGGATTATCCCCAAACCTCTTTGCTCTGGTTCAAACATCTCAATAGGGGCTGTTGCTGTTTTGTTGTTTTTTTGTTTTGTTTTTTTTTAAGTGATTGTTAATCAGTTTGCACGGTCCTAAAATGCTTTAACACAAGCTAAAAGATTGCAAGTATATTTTAAAAGCAATAAATTATTTAAGCATATCCTTCAAATTGATTTTGTTAATAATTATTCTGATAATGTTACTTGTGCCTGAAGCAGTACAGAAAATAACACCTTCATCTGCTTTTAAAATGGAAACAGTTTCATAGGGTGGCTCTGAAATAGGTTTTAAATTTTTTCCCCTCCCAGTTCTTGTATAAATTGATATGGTGGAAAGCACTTAAAAATTCAGTAAGCTAAGAAAAAATCAGTCTAAATGTTACTGAAACACACTTGTATTTCTGTTGCATAGCACGATGGAAATGGCAGTTCTTACATTACTTTCACAGGCAAATCAGATATTTCTATTTGCATCACAATCCTAAAAGCTCCAGATTTTATGCATATGAATAATTCCCCCAGGTGTCTGGTAAATCGCTGTGGTATAGTCCTGTGTGAACAAAGATACTGAGCTACGCTGCCCTGTGGCAGCTGGCTTCCAGGGTGATGCAACTTACTTTGAAGATACTGAAATTAAGAAATGGTTGTAATTCTAACTAGGAGTGGAGGAGAAACTTCAGGGATGTTTATAACTAACCTTTTTAAAACAGGGGATTTTAATTTTTTTTTTAACAACTCACTGATACTCAAGCATCTTGTTTCCCATTTATGCTACAAGGAATTTCTGCAAGGCTTTGGACTATAAGTCTGCTTTGCTCTCTTCAGTTAAAGTGAGACCATGACTGTTCTGTTAGCTTTTGTTTGAAGCAGTCTTCTCATGTTTTGTTGTCCCCATCTTGTAAGAAAAAGTGTGCAAGTATCCAATTTAAAATGAAGACATGGCTCACATTTGTTTTTTCCAGGAACTATGAAGAATGGAGAGAATTGGGAAAAAGATAATGGGTTCTGACTGAGAAGGCATTGTGTTTTGTTAGAATATGACATGCATCAAGAGTTTATCCTTCTTTTTCTCTAGCTCCCTAAACATTATTTTCCCACCTGTGCCTGTTTCAGGGCCTCCCTCTAACTCTTCTTTTGTCACTCATTCTGTGTATCTCTTGTCTGTCATCTTCCTGCTCTGTATCAGTGAACGACCCCATTTCCATATACAATAGTGGGATAGATAAGTGACTTCATAAACATTGTCTCTGTTGAGAGGGAAAGAGGGGACATGCAGAAACCGTGACCTCCGTGCTTTGTGTTTGTGTTACCTGGCCTAACTGAAGCTCTGACTCAAAATGTCCTTATGTTGGAAGAGCTGATGCTGGATCTCCTGGTCAACTTTCATGGAATCACAGAACATTAGGAGTTGGAAGAGACCTCAAAAGATCATCTAGTCCAACCCCCACTGCTGGAGTAGGTCACACAGGAACCCATCCAGGCAAGTTTTGAATGTCTCCAGAGGAGAGAGACTCCACAACCTCTCTGGACAGCCTGTTCCAGTACTACTGTCACCCTCACAGGGAAATAATTTTTCATTATGTTCACATGGAATCTCCTATGCTCCAGCTTGGACCTGTTGCCCCTTGTCCTACCACTGGCCATCACTGAGAAGAGCCTGGCTCCGTCCTCCTGACACTTGCCCTTTGCATGTTTATAAACATTAATGAGGTCACCCCTCAGTCTCCTCCAAGCTGAAGAGACCCAGCTCCCTCAGCCTGTCCTCATAAGGAAGGTGTTCCACTCCCTTAATCATCTTGGTGGCCCTGCACTGGACTCTGCTTGTGCCTGATAAATTTGGGCTGTACAAGCATAAACAGACCTGTGCTAATGTGAGTTTAGCCTCAGACTGCTCCTGGGCATGTACTTGAAATTAATTTGGATAGATGATGGGTGAGCTGATCTGAGTGTAAACCCAGGTTTTGTTTGACTGGGTGTGTGCAAAAAAAAACCCAAACAGAGCAAAAAGTCTCTGTTTGGGCAGATAAATGGAGTTTCTGGCAAGGAGACTTTTTAACCTTTTATTTTTCAAGCCTAATGAGGGTGTACCATATGTCCCTAGCTGACTTGGAAGCAACGTTTTTTGCTTTCTGTGTATAACTAGAATTTTCTCTTTGAGGATGCCTTAGGATGTTAAAGGATAAAGTTGCAGGTTGAGACACCATTTATTTGAGTGTAAAAGCTTTTGTCTCTGTGGAGTAGATGCCACTGAGTATGCCTGTAGATGGATGCTTTTGCTATAGAAGAGCTGCTTTGCAGCCTTTGTAAATCCCACTGAAAGAGCATTGATCAGGTAACAAAGTGCTTTCTTAAAGAACTGACATACGCATGTGATATTAACTAGGCATAGCTGTTTCTGTTTAAATTTGTGCTCTTCCTTGCATTTTCAAATTTATTTATATCATTGTACTAGATCAGTATTTTTGTTCTCAATTTCCTTGACCAAAGAAGCCCAAAATTAAGAGTAACTGAAATGGGATTTGAAAGTTGTGGTCTGCAGAGCTGCAAAATAGACGAGGTGTAGACACGGATACCTCTTGCAGTTTTGACTGGATGATAGGAGTCTCATGACGTGGCAGAAGATAAGAAACGGTTTTGTCTGTGCAGCAGTTGTGGACGTGTTTGCTTTATAACCAGCTTGTTGTGGACAGACAAAAGGTTGATGTAGGGGTGCATGTGATACATCACACGAATGGTCTCGTCTGGCAGAGAGCGCTCGGCTCGGCAGTACGCGGTGGCTTGAACTGAGGGCCAAGGGTTCTATAGAGGAAAGTAGATAATGATGTCAGTAGATAATGATGTGACTGCTGATAGCTGCAGTCACATGTGTGTTCTGAGGGAAAGGTAGACACAGCAGTACATCACGAAGAGAGCCTGCCCTTGGAAAAATATTTCTTAGGCGCTTCTGTGTTTCAGTAGATCGGGACGTTCTGTGTCAGGTGTCTGTTTGAACTAGTGATGTGGCTTCTCTGACCCCGTTTCTCAACCGGTGGCCCACGTGCGCGCTGGTTATAGTTGGACACCCGGAAGGCTTGTAGGCCTCTATAGTTAGAGCAGAGGCTCACGAGCATGGGTGGATTGCGTAACTCCTCTTTATGGTCATAAAATTAGGATAATGCAAAGTTGTTTTGCAATCAGATGCTGTAAGGATGAGCTGATTAAGTTTGATCACTGCGAGGGACCTATTACACAAATGCAAGAGATGGTTGTGGTTCGGTATCGTTACTGACCTTTATTTTCTTTCAGGTGTGTTTTGACTGCGGAGCAAAGAACCCTAGCTGGGCAAGCATAACATATGGAGTTTTTCTCTGTATTGATTGTTCAGGGACCCATCGATCCCTTGGTGTTCACTTGAGTTTCATTCGGTAAGACGTTTGTGTGTTTTTATAGTAAAAATTGTGTCTTGTAATGGGTTTGTTTGGGTTTGCAGATAGCAGCTTGGAGAGTAACACTCCCCACCCCCATTCTTCTCTCAGCCAGTGATTCAGATCTTTTAAATGTTTGTATTTGCTTTGATTTACCTGATAGCTGCTTGGGAATTAGGTAAATAGGTAGGGTTCAGCAGGATTTGTACCCTACATCCATTCCCATGCCCTGCTTGTTGTGTTAGAGGTGCATATTTGTTGGCAGGTCTGATTCTACATCGATGACCGTGAAAATGAGGAATGGAATATGCATATGGAATTGTTTTATCATTCCTCCAAATCACCACCGAGGCAAATACTAGTTTATTATCCTCAGCAGTGTTATGGTGAATTGATCATAAAGATAACCTGACCCCTGCAGAGCAGCTCAGAGAGCTAACTAGCATTTTGCCAGCACTGCTTCCTGCAGTAGATTGTGATGTTGTCTCCAGAGTGTTGGTTCTGGGGTAGTGTAAAGGCCTACCCTCTTTGACAGCTGTTTAGCTCAGTCCATCAGTTGGTACAAAGCATCTGTACCCCAAGCTTGTCACGCTTTGGGTATCCTGACTGTGCCCTGTGGACATTTTTTAGCCTAATAAATACTCTTCATACTCACTGAGCCCCAGATTTTTCTTGTGATAGGACATTTGAATTGTCACTTTGTCAGTTATGTGTGATTGTCATCTGCTGTTTGCAGAGTTCAAATGTGATTCCTGAAAATGTATCTTATTGTTGCTTTTTAAGAGGGAGAACCTGTCACACAGAGCTTGCTATTTTTTTTCCCCAAGCTTTTACATTTTAAAAACTGTGGCAGTTCTACATGGCTTTATTATTTTATTTTGCACATTGTGTGTTGTCACAGATTTTTTTTTTCTTCTATAGATGCATGTTTTTCACTTTGCAAAAAAAAAACCAAAGCAAACCCCAAAACCCAGGAGAGACACTTTACAAAAAAATAAAAAAAAAAAGATGTTTTAAGGATCTTAGATAGCTTTGGAGATAACATTAAAATGTTTCCTTCTGTTTAGATCTACAGAACTGGATTCCAATTGGTCTTGGTTTCAGCTGAGATGCATGCAAGTTGGAGGAAATGCAAATGCTGTATGTACTCCTGAGTATTTGCTTTGCACACTGAAGCTTGTTAGGCTTAGAAGCTATTGTTTGTCCTTACTGGCCTGCGTCTTGGGCTGTTTTTATTTTTTCCAGAACATTTATCTTTCCCCCACCCCCCTCCTTGTTTTGAAGATTTCCTTTGAACGCTGATTTCATCCTCCATACTTCTTGCAACTTCTCTATATTGGTTTAAACTGCATATGTTTTTTAAGTCCTTAAGAAAAAATCACTATAAAGGCCAGATCAGATTCCTTGTCAGTACTTGTCTAATTTAACAGGGAAACATCAGCAGCTGCTGAAAGATGTCTTTCCAAGAGCTTGTAAACTTAGCTTATGGGCATCTTCCTGTGACTGTGTTTCCATAGATGGTTTATGAAAATGTCGTGTTAAAAACCATGTCACTATCAGAAGTCACACTGAAGTCAAGATCTGACTTATGACCCTGAAATACACTGTCAGAGAGGAAATAGCTGTGCTTTGGTTTGGGCCAACTCATACTGTCTGTTACTTTCTGCTTAATCCTGTATGTATTTACAAACAAAGAAGTGCTGTTACACAATGTTTTTGTAAATAGAGTGATGTTGGCTGCTGTATTGCTCTCCCTCTCCATCTCCTTTTCAAAAGAGGATGCTTTCCTTTGTCAGCTCTTACAGAACCTTGTCTGTTTTCCCATGCTTTGGGAAAACCGGTAACAGATTGCTTCTCTAAGTTGACCCATAGGGTTTGAGAATAGGCAACTTCCCTAAGCAATTACTGCTTCTCATTACCTGAATGTTTACCCTTTATCTATCTTCATTTGTGCTTTATCCTTTACACGGTTTCTTTAAGAAACTTAAGCCACACTTGCTTTCCATAGGCTTTTTCTTAACAATTTTCTTAACCTGCTTTCTTAAGTCTAAAAGTTCAATATTCTGATGGGGTTTTTGTGTGTTTTTTTTTTTCTATTTTTTTCTTGCCTATTTTCATACAAAAATGTGAAATTCACAGTTGGTATTAATTATCTTCCACTTCTGCATTTTTCAGCCAACCATTTTTCTTTAAATTAGACATTCAGCAGGTCACTGTGCCTGGCTTCCAGATCTGAGCAGTTGCAAGGTGTCTTTTCCTTCTTTTTCTTCTGCTTATCATTTCTAAGTTACATCTTTCTGTATTAATACAGCTGTTACATGAATTTGCTCATCGAGTTTCTATTATGCCACTTATTACATAAAAATCACAGTTTTGACTAAGCAGAAGAGGGAGATTTTTCACAAAAAGTATTTTCTTTCTTAACCATAGGCTTAAAAGCTTTACTTAAACTATGTATAAAGTATATGAAGAGTTTAAGGCAGTTGGAAAGAAGAAATGGCAGTTTGAAAGCTACTTCAGTTAATCTTAGCCTATTACCAGAAGAATAACAGTAAACCTTTATTACTTAACTATATGAGATTTTGTCTTTCTGCTTGGATGTCACTGTTTCCCATCATACATTGTACTGAGAGGTGTCACACACCCATAGCCACCCCTCAAATACCTCAAATTCACAATGGTTTCTTTTGGATTACCTAGGAAGATTTGTACCGAGACTTTTAAAGACCAGTTTAGTAAGATGTCTGGACATTTAAAAAAATAAAAATGAACATTATTCTTCTAATTGTATTAAAAAAACCCACACTTCCTTTTTGATCGACCTAAATGTCAATTTTTGTTTTTCCTAACCACCTTTTAGAAGGAATATCAGACTAATGTTAATCATTTGTACTCTGTAGTTGCCTGATAATACTGGATCTTGGATAACTGCAGTCATTAGCTTCGTAACCCTGTATCAGATAGCTAGAATATCTGAAGGTCCTTTTGTTTTCAGAATAAATCTCTGCTATGATTGGAACTGGGGGTTACAAAAACACCCAGCCCTCTGAATATCAAATTCATAGGAATGTCAATTTAAATGCAAAAATGCACTTTTTAATCTTTTTTTTTTTTTTTCCCTAAATCTGTGACGCTTACAGTGTTTTCTGTGGGAATCATAGTTGTTGACTGACGTTATCTCTCCCCTGCATGGTTATTGATTGATTTTTATATGAAGTCTGGTACTTGTATACTAGGTTTATGCTTTGGAATTGCAGCATATGAGGTCATAAGTGTAGGTTATCTAGACTTGCTGATCCTATCATAAACTTGTTTATTATGTTTTACTGTAATAGTCTGGCATGTTCTTCCATGAAGAATGTATGATATGATTTGCTAGTCAATTCTAGGCACTGAGAAAATTATGTTTTTAATTATTTTTTAACCTTTCAAACAGCTTGTGGAACTCTGATGTAAAGGTATCTATTTTCTTTTAGTTTAAGATTCCAAATCAGAATTTTAACATTTATGTATTTATATTTCATATAAATATGCAAACATATAAACACATATGGGTACACATATATGTGCATACACATAGCCTTCCTTCGAAAGCAGACCATTTTTATACAGTCATTTTGGTGCTGTTGAGCACACACTGTTCTCTCTGGTGTGCTAGAGATGAAGGCAAGCAATGCCTCTTAGAGTATCAGGAATATCCTTTGAAGCACAGGTATTGGTGAAAAATTTTGCTTCTTCCTTTCTAAAATTTATTTCAAAACTAGGATTTTTTTTTTATATGATGGCAAGCTTGCTTTAAAACATCCCACTAATGTATTTGTTTTTTTCTGCTTTATTTATACATATTGAGGTTGCCAGAAGGGAGTTCTCTTTATCGTGGAGTTCTACATAGACTTTGTAATTTAACAAATGAGTTTTAGGTAGAGGAACTGACTATTTTGCTGCATTGCAATACATTTTTATGTTAAATGGCATGAGTTTTTAAACCTGCTTCTTACAGCATTTTCTGTGTTCTGCTTCATAGTCTGCTTTTTTCCATCAACATGGATGCACAACAAATGATACCAATGCAAAGTATAACAGTCGCGGTGCTCAGCTTTACAAGGAGAAGATTAAATCTCTTGCCACACAGGCGACAAGAAAGCATGGTACTGATGTGAGTAGTCTGTGTCCTGTCTCATAAAGATCTCTGTAAAACCTTATCTCCTGTCTTTTTAGGACTGCAAAGGATTGTCTGTCTTCTAGAAGAACTGAGACACGTTGCAGTGAATAGGCAAAGCTGAAGACTAAATTATTTGTAGCTTACCTTTTTTGTTTGGAAAAAGAAAATTGAGACAGAGCTGAGCTGGGTGTTTCAGTATTGTTTTTGGGTTATTCAAAACATTAATTATAACATTTGTGGTTACTTATAGGATTTCCAGACAGAAACTTTAGGTATTTTTCAAAATGGAAATTTCTTTGTCTGCAGATGGGCTCTAAAATATGTTTGTGGTATTGCATACCAAAATGTCAGCCCTGCTCCATGAACTGTATAGCGAATTTATTTTTGCTTATCTGGAACTGAATTATTATTGAGAAGTGCAACATGTAAAAATGTAAAAGTGCTAAGAGAATTAACTACAAAATATTTGTGATTTAAATGGGATTTGAACAGGTAGGTGTGTGGTTTTGCATATTTCCCTACAAAAACAGTATTTGAAAAATAAACAAGTTAGATATGTCCTGAACTTGTTGTTCTTCATAGAAATGGTGAAGCAGTTCATGCATGCTGTCAGAACATTGTTAGGTTGCTGATAGGAAGAAGTTACTGGTGAAGAACACAGAAATAGTTTGCTGAGGTGTTAAAATAAATTTGACAGCAGTTCTCTTCTGCATACAAAGAAGTCATGTTTTGGTTGTTTAATTAGGCTTACTAAAGTCTCTGATTCATTGAAGTTCAGGTAAACATAAAATACCATGTGCATTTCAGTTGATGGTAAGTTCCCCAAATAACACTTTGAAGAACTTTGATTATCTTGTTTCAATTACAGATTCCATCCAATTATTTCATATTAACTACACATTTATTTTAAATTTTTCATAAATATATTTTAAAATTATGTATTGCAAGCCTTAATGATTATGTGCTATCTAAATTGCTTAGGTAAATTATCCAGATAATTAAATGTAATACCAGCCACCCCTTCCCCATCACATTATTAAACATTTGTTCTCTAATTTACTGAATTGAATGAAGCCAAGTGTTGAATGTTGAGGTAAACTTGTTACACATTCTGTAACCTTTTTTGTCAGCAATCATTAATTTTGGTCATGTAACTTTTGCATAGGGTAGAAAGAAACCTGAGAAATTTTGCCTCTAAGTAACCTTGGATTACAGATCACAGGTTATAGTCTTGTCCTGCATGATGATAACAATGACCTGTGGCACCGTGGGCCCTCCGGCCTGCCCTGAGATCGGGCATTACTCAAAGCTGGTATTATCTTGCAAAACTCTGCTTTAACTGTAGTAGAGGCTTTGGGACTTGCAGACAAAGTGGGACAATTTGTCTTGAGTACCAGACAACACTGATGCCTGAAAACTGTGTTACATTTTCATCCTGACTGCAAGTGTCACATTTGCAGGTTTCAGGGTTTTTTCCCTTTGGGCAAAATAGCAGTATGAGAGATGAAATACCTTATATAAGAATATGAAAAGAATTATAAAGCTCTAGTGATACTAAATCATAGAATGGCTTGGGTTTGAAGGGGCCTCAAAGATCATCTAGTTCCAACACCTTCACTAGGCCAGTTTGCCCAAAGCACCATCAACCTGGTCTTGGAACACTGCCAGGGATGGGGTTTCCACAACCTCTCTGGGCAGCCTGTGCCAAGGCCTCACCAGCCTCATAGTAAAGAATTTCTTCCTAGTGTCTAATCTGAACCTGCCCTCTTTCAACTTGAAGCTGTTACCCCTTCTCCTACCACTACACTCCCTGGTGAGC
>VXBZ01001212.1:34839-71302 GCA_013399135.1 Heliornis fulica | reverse complement strand
TCACGAGGTTCACCTGGACCCACTTCTCCAGCCTGTCCAGGTCCCTCTGGATGGCATCCTTCCTCTCTGGCAGGTGAACCTCACCACTCAGCTTGGTGTCGTTAGCAAACTTGCTGAGGGTACACTCTCACTGTCAATATTGTTAATAAATATGTCAAACAGCACTGGTCCCAGTACAGACCCTTGAGGAACACCACTTGTCACAGTCTGCCATCTGGACATCCAGCCATATGTTCATGCAATTCCCTGCAAAATTTTCTTTTCTCTTTTAATTCTAGCTGTGGACAGATGGATGTGGAATGCCACCTGTATCACCTCAAAACAAAGAGGAAGACTTTTTTGAATCCCATGTTTCTCCCAAGGTATAGATTACATCTATTTAATTCTTGTTAGCTTAGGTTATCTGTGTGCTCTGTGATGAAGATTAAACTCTGAAAAAAAAAAACCTTGCAGGGAAAGGGCAGGTTCATGAGTTAACATTTATCTGCTTTTTCTTCTGTGGGTCTCAGAATTCTTCCTGGATATGAACCACTTTCTAAGGTGATAATTTAAAATGACCCAGATAGTAGCTAAATGTAGAATGAAACTGTTTTTTTTTTTTTTGTAGGCATACAGTTCCACTTGGAGTCTTGATTCTTTACTTTGAAGTGCTCTGATTTAAATACACTATGTGGTAACTTTGATATTTAGTCAATAAAGTTTAGCAGTTCTTAGAACATTTGCTAAGCAGAAGCTTGCTTTCTCCAAAGTGTTTGCATCTTCTTTGAAGATGTTAAAGTAACTTTCTGGAGGCTATTGCTACTGTTGGTTATCTTTTATTTGATCCTACCTCTTTAAGGTCATAGATGTCGTGTTTATTTCATAGATTAATGTTTCAGAGACTCTCTGGAATGTGTTGTTTGAAAAAATACATTGGCAGTTGCTCCTAGCTGAGTTATAGCTATTAAGTTACTACTATACCTATTAATCCTAACTATTGCAACAATATTAAGTGTTGTAGTATCATTGGTTTCTAGCCCAGTTGCAGTCTGTGACCGCCTAAACCAGAAGTATTGATTGTGAGGCTTATTTTGGGATAGAGAAGAATTCAGAAAGCTTTGAGAAATCAGATTAGCCCTTGCTGTGAAAACTCTTCACCAGTTCATATGCATGTTAATTCGTATTTTACAGACTGGGAGTATTGCTCTGCCACTCAGAAACTCACTGCAAAATCCATAATATCACTTATTGTGAATTCTGGTCTAGTGCCTTCACCTGACAGCAGAAAATATAAATGGAGTACTTCTGTTTGCAGAAAGCTACTTGGAAAAATGTGTGCATAAAATGAGGCAAACTGAAGAGTAAAAAGTTTAAGCAGCAATGTGGTGGTGTAAATACTTTTGTGGTTGAGGACAAGAGGCAGGAACTTACACAAACTCCTCGTAAGAGAATGTATGGTTAGGATAAAGTAAATTTTGACAGAAAACTGCATGGGTAGCACAAAGGTGAGAGGTTAGAGACAAGCAGTCTGTGTACCCCAGGGCAGGAGATTTTTTTGGGTTATGGATGTTTTAGGAGAGATATCAGTGAGTCTTGAGATTTTAGGGAAGAATAACCACAAACTGGTAGTAGCACAGCACTGGTGGAAGAGATAATCCTGAGCTGAAATTGTGGTGATCACGTTAGGAACCTGCCTGTTGAGGAGGATGTGCCTGAGGGAAGGGGGAGGACTCGGCAGGAAGCCTTTGGAGGACTGCTCACAGTCTTAAAATGTTAGAAATTTGGAAGTGCAAGAGCTTAGTGTGAAGGGGAGAAGGCTTGGTATGTAACTGATGATCAAGATTTCCTGTATTATGTTACTGTTATGAGTAAAGACAATGAATAGCCAGCATACATTAAATAAACCTAAAGCACAACTAAATAGCAAAGTTTTATTTCTATTTTATGGCAAACATACTGAGATTCCCAAGGGGGAATACAGATTCCTAGGCATGGTTTGAAATTAACTCTTTTATTAAAAGTAGGTATTTCTTGTAACTTTCACAGCTGAGAACTTCTCAGCCCTTCTGAGAACAGGTTTTAAACCTAGAAGCCATATCATAGGAGTCCAGTATTAACTAATCGGTGATGCTTAGACTGCCTTTCAGCTCAGTGCTTATAATTTTTTTTCCCCATATTCTGTGTGCACTTCTGATTTTGTATTTTTTTTTCCAAGGGAAAGAATACAGAGTGGGTGTTGTCAGAGCCAGAGCAAGTTTCTCTACAGCAGAAAACCTCAGAAAATATTCCAGAATGCTCTGAAGGTATAACTGATGTATTGCTTACAAGAGGCAAAGTAGTCTGTTTAGATTCTTTTTATCCTACTTTAATAGTTAAATAACCTAACCATGCTAGTAAGACAGTAATTTTGGAGAAGGACTTTTTAGAAATGTTATGTTAGAATATGTGGGACTGTGTGTTCCTTTAATAATGTTTAATAGAAGCCTAAATTAAAATTTGTTTCAAAAGAATTGAGATGAATCTTTGGGTGTCTGCTGCTCTTCTAGTAACGGGTAAAGCTGTCCTAGAAGTTAACACCTTAATGTGTTAATGTATGTCTTAAAAAGATAATGTCTTGAGAACAATGAGTTGTGTATTGGTATTTTAAGCATTCTCAGGAGCCTTCTGATATTCTTACTCCTATTTATCATTATGTTTTAGGACCAGAACACGGACCAAGCGTTGATTGCCTAAGTACATCACCAAAAGCTGCATTAGGTAATGAGTGTAAGCAGCAGAAGGT
This sequence comes from Heliornis fulica, assembly GCA_013399135.1. Taxonomy (NCBI): domain Eukaryota; kingdom Metazoa; phylum Chordata; class Aves; order Gruiformes; family Heliornithidae; genus Heliornis; species Heliornis fulica. The sequence goes on along the minus strand of VXBZ01001212.1, from coordinate 68,541 downwards.
AGCAGCCAGTACAGAGTATTTAAATAGTCATTTGTATGGAGAATGTATGACTGGGAAGAGATGTGGAATTGTATCAGTGTGGTAGTTGAAGCATCTGAATTTGTATTACAACTTCTGTTAAACAGCATACTCATCCCAGGAAATTAATTTCAGTCAGTAGTGTTCTGCTTTTCTCTCTCTTACCTTAGCTGACCTGATGAATTGAAATGCTGCAGGTGTCACACCTAATAAAGGTGACCATTAATGTTTTATGCCTCCTATTGAACTGCAGTTCTGCATCCTGTTAGAATGTGGTTCTGCATTTAAAGCACACAGGTGGAATACAGCATTGTCCTCTGGCTTATGGCCTGTTTATGTTAAATAAAACCATCTTACACTAAGAGGTCAGTCAATCTAGATGTAAGTTTTCTTTCTTTTTCAGGAAACTGAACATAAGAATTTAGACTAGAAAAATCTTTTTCTTTTTTTTTAATACAAGATCTTCAAAGTCCAGTCTTAATTTACTTAACACCGAAGACAGTCATGCTATAAGTAAGTAAAAAAAATGAGAGGAATAAAATACATCAGTGATTTGTCATTTTGAGGACCATCCTGTGGGAGCAGGTTTCTGAGAATAAAGAGTATTGGTACAGAAGCATAGGGGTAGTAAAGATGTGGTAGCTGGCACTAGCTCAGTACTTCAGGAAAGTATGGTCATCTTCACTGTTTTTATATTCACTTGGTTGGGTTTGGGGTTTTTTTCTTTGTGTTTGGTTTTGGGATTTTTTAGAGTTGAAGACTAGGAAAAAATAGTTAACTGCATACACTTCCTTGTCTTCTCATTTGTCTCTAATACATTCTCTTAAAACAAGTGTTTTTTGTTGTTTGTTTTGCACATCACAAGTTCTAACTTAACATAAAAAAATCTCTGTTCTGTATCTGCCTGTTTCAAACTGAACTTAGTTCATTCCAGGTTGTTTGTTTTTTTTTAATGTCCAAGTATTTAGTAGTTGTTGATTGAGAACATTTGATTGAGGTAGTTTTACCCTGCCTCCGGGTACAATACAGTGCCTTACAGATGTGGGGAGTCCTGTTAGGGCCTCATTAAAAGTATCAGAATTAGAAGCAGTGTCAGACTTCATGCAAAGCAGAATGTAGGTTCATTTTGGTACTTTGAGATCTAATACAAAGCTTTAAGGCTGGTACCCTCAAACTGTATGTATAAAGCTAGATTCCATATACTGTACATGAACAATTGAACAAAGTGGTTTAATCTAGTGATACAAGTATGTTGTCACCTCTGATAATGCTTTCAGCTTTTCTTATGATGCATGGTTTATCTGTATCATTTGTTTTAAATGCAGCTAACACCTTTCTGTCCAGCAAACAGTTAATTTTGGAAATGGTATAGGCTCAGGTGGACCTTTAGTCTGATGCAGAATAGCCAGTCCTGCGTTGTTGTTCTGTTTACTAGCAAGTGTCTACAGCTGAAAACTGAGCTGTAATTTTATTCCTATTCTGTATGTGAAAGATTCTCAATGAAAGGCAGTTTCTCACATTTTCTTGGAGATACAACTCTATTCCCTGTAACATAGTTTAGTATCTCAACCTCTTAGTTTAGAAACTGTAATACTTCAAGGCATTAAAATAAATTCCCCAAACTATTTTGAACAGGATATTGTGGAAATTATTTTTTGCATTCTACAGTTACTAAAATTGTATGCCAAGTAATATACATTTAATCTTTGCAGAGAATACCACCTTCATAAAAAAGAAGCCAAATCAAGCTAAGAAGGGGGTAAGTGTATGTAATATAATGCATATTTTAAACTGCATTTCGGATCTTTGGAAGTAACATAGATTGCAATATGGACATGTACCATGTAAGTTCGCTCTGAACAATACTCGTATGAGTAACAATTTATGAAACTAAAATGTAATGGAAAATTTATTCTATATCAAAACAGCTAGTGATCTGCTTGAAAATGGATTATTGTTAAGGAGAATTTGTCTAACAAGTTACTGTTTTATTTAGTCAAGTGCCTCAAGTCTGTGGTTTGTTTTCTGACCTCACAAATTCTAAGTCTGTTCACTTGTATGTGGCTCACTCAGATGTCTAGACTTCTATGTGAGTGTTTTCTTAGTGCTATTGGGACCTGAACAGCAGGTGGTATTTTTTAAAAAAGAGTAAAATAAAACTGTCAAAGTATATATTGATGTCAGGGTCTATATCTCACTTCATTTTTTTTCACAGCCATTGTCCTGCAACTCCACTGATGCCCTGTAACCTTTTTTTCTCACTTGCCAATACTGAGTTGCAGGCCTTCTTCAGCCAAGTTATTTGGCACTGAGATCTTTTTGTAGAAAATCCTGAAAACAGAGGGAGTTCCAATAGCACTTTTGAGTAGTTAAACATGCATGTGTAGTATAGTCTTTCAGTACAAGGTGAGTTTGAGATATTCAGAACTGCTTCTGAAATAGTCATTTCAGCACCACAGAGTAGTATGGTATTTTCTTGTAGTTATAGAATCAAAGAGTGTCATTGGTTTGAAGGGACCCATAAGGATCAAGTCCAACTCCTGGCTCCAAACAGGGCCAGACAAGTCAGAGCATGGGACTGAGTGCATCATCCAGACACTTCTTGAGCTCAGCCAAGCTCAGTGCTGTGACCACTTCCCTGGGAGCCTGTTCCAGTGCCTGAACACCTTTTCAGTAAAGAAACTCCCTAATTTCCAACCTAAACCTCCCCTGGCACAGCTTCATATTGTTCCCTCAGTTTCTGTCACTTCTCACAAAAGAGAGAAGATTGGCATCTCCCCTTGCTCCCCCTTGTCAGGAAGCCATATACCATAATGAGGTGTATATATGTGTGTGTTTGTGTATATATACACTCCTCAGGCTCTTCTTCTCCATGCTGAACAAACCAAGGGACTTCAGCCTCTCCTCATCAGACTTCCCCTCCAGGCCCTTCACCATTCTTGTTGCCCTCCTGGACACTCTCCAATAGTTTTGTGTCCCTCTTGTATTGTGGTGCCCAAACCTGTACACAGGACTCAAGGTGAGGCCGTGCCAGCGCAGGGTAGAGCAGGACAATCCCCTCCCTGGACCGCTGGCCATGCCGTGTTTGGTACATCCAGGATACAGTTGTCCCTCCTGGCTGCCCGGGCACACTGCTGGCTCATGGTTAACTTGCTGCCGACCAAGACCCCCAAATCCCTCCCAGCTTGGCTGCCCTCCAGCGGCTGATCCCCCCTCTGTATGCACAGCCAGGGCTGCCCCTTCCCAGGTGCAGAATCCAGCACTTGCCCTTGCTGCACTTCACAGGGTTGGTGGTTGCCCAGCTCTCCAGTCTGTCCAGGTCTCTCTGCAAGGCTTCTCCACCCTCAGAGCCAACAGTTCCTCTCTATTAGGTGTTCATCTGTAAATTTACATAATACACCTCCTACGTGCTATAGATTCATGGGTATATAGATTCCTTGCATTCAATTCAAGATAGTTTCTAGACATGTTCCACGAGGAGGTGTTAACATTTTCTGAGGCTTCTGGTCTCTGTAAAGAAGGCACAGTGAGACTTCAGTAACTCAGAATGCTGGTTCAAGGAACCTGAAGAGGGAGTAAGGCAGCTCAAGTTAACGCAGGGCAGCTAGGAAAACCTAGGCTCTTTCAGCCCAAGGAGATAGCCCTAACACTAGGCCTTTGGGGTGATGATAAGTTACAGAGAATCACTTCTTTCAAATCTGGGCTAATGCAAAAGATTTAGAAGATTTATCAGAGCAGATGAATTTAGATTGAAAAACCTGTTGTTTCTTGCTCCCACTAGAGGCCCCTAATGCATAAGAGGAGTTTCTTCCTCTAAGCGTAAGTTTCGGTTTGTGAGCTGTGGTGTCAGTGCCTAAAACTGTATGCGTGTAGGCCAGAGCTTTTGCATATAAAGTGTTAAAAGGGGAAGACAAACCTTTTCTGAAAATTGAAATCACTGCAGTGCTGTGTCTGAGGGATTAAGCTATGAGAGACTCAGAACAGCAGTTTGAGTGCTGTGCCCACCGTCTGAATCAGCATCGTTGTGTCTATTCATGTCTGTACTATTAAGTGTTTTTTAAATCTTTGATAATCAGAATGAAATACATGTATCCCTGTATTGAAGTAATATGAAGTAGAGATAGAATTATTGTAAAAGAACAAGTGCAAACTGGAACCTCTCATCTGATATGTTTATCTAAGAAAAGAGTTTATAGTGCTTTTTCACATGCAAATGTTTATATATATATATATATATATATAAAAACTTGTGTATTGCTCTCCTACCATATATCAGGAAATACCTGTTTACATGTTTATTAAAGTATATCAATACTTAATATACTAGTGCTGGCCACTGAGAACTAATTTAATAAACTTAGCCACTTCTAAATATAAATTGTGAATTAAGTGAATGAGCACCAGATGGTTCCATTACAACAAATTTCATTATGTTATACCTATGCAACAAAGGTATATTAAGAAAATAAATTTGTGCTATGTATTATAATACTTATTTGCATGTGCCAATGTCTGAACAATTCAAACTTAAATAATTTCATTACTCTGTGATACTTGACTGCAGAGCTAACTAAATTTGTAAGCATTAGTAGAAGCAGCATAAAGGGTCAAAACCAGAAAAAAACCCCAACTTTCTCTACTTCAAACTTTGATTGTTGTTTTCATCTGCTCCCAAACACAACACAGTGTTTGCTGTTGCTTTCATAGTTGACTGTTAAATCAGTTGAGATGATTGTCTCAGTTACAATGTTTTTTTTTGTTTTTCAATAAATCAAGCTTGGTGCCAAAAAAGGTGGCTTGGGGGCACAAAAAGTGAGCAGCCAAAGCTTTAACGAGATTGAAAAACAAGCACAAGCTGTAGATAAAATGAAGGAACAAGAGGTTCTTCATAGCAGTAAGAAAACCGAGAAGGAAGAGCCACTGTAAGTATGAATTTATATGTACAATGGTAAAACATGTAGACTAATTTAATGTTAATGAAGTAATTGTTGACGTTTGTTGTGGTTTAACCCATCAGGTAGCTAAAACAACCAGGCAGATGTTTGCTCACTCCCCACCACACCCCACCAGTGGGATGGGGGGAAGAACTGGGGGATAAAAATGGTAAAACTCAGGTTGAGTTAAAGATAGTTTAATAGGCCAGAAAAGGAAGATAATAATGGTAACAGCAGCAACAATGATGATGATGATGAAACAAGTGCTGTGTATCACAAGTGCTGTGTATCACAATTGCTCACCACCAGCTAAGCAGCACCCAGCTTGTTCCCTAACCGTGGCTGTGCCCCTGGCCAGCTTCTCCCAGGTTATGTGCTGAGCATGACTCCATACAGTATGGAATATCCCTTTGGACAGCTTGGATCAGCTGTCCTGGCTGTGTCCCCTCCCGGTTTTCTGTGCACCCCCAGCCTCTGTGCTGGTGAGGCAGTATGAGAAGCTGAAAAATCCTTGACTTAGTGTAAATGTTACCTAGCAACATGCAAAACATCAGTTTGTTGGCAACAGGATTCTCATCCTAAATCCAAACCACAGCACTATATCAGCTACTAGGAAAAATATTAACTTTACCCCATCTGAAAACAGGACAATATTATAAAGGTTACCAGAGATCAGCTCATGCAAATAAAACTTCAGTTCTTGTTTTTAAAAAAAATCCCAAATGTAGATTGTGGGCCGAGCAGTAATTCCCCTGTTGCTTTTTTTTTGGCCATTAAGTATAGGGTTCAACAGTTAATGATTTACTGTAGAAATAGCCCGATACTATCTTTAAAAATGACCTTAGTGTTATTTTTATTTAACACAGAAAACGAGGCGTTCTCCTGACATGTATGAATAAAATGTCAAATAAATCTAAAATGTGATAAATTTAAGTATTACCACAAGACTCATGCCCCTCAAACTTCCTTTACCCCATGCTAGTTACCTACTTTATTTTGTTTGTCGGAGCGAACTGGTTAGGGTTTAAAACAGTCTTTCTAAGAGCATAAGGAACATACACATATTCAGCTTTATTTATACCTGTTGGGTAAGAGTTTCTATGCTGAAGGCAGGGGGTAGTTTAAGTGTGGCTAGAATTGCTTCCTTAACTCTCAGGTGTTTTATACTGGAACTGTCTTCATTTCCACCAAACCCCTCTGAATGTTTTTCTCTGAGGCCTTGAATCTGCCAGTCCATATTGATAAAGACTCATCCGTGGCCTCTCGCACTATGTTTCTCTGGTGAAATGTTTTGGATTTTTAACATTTTGTTAGTGGCAGTCAAAACTATATTGTGAAGGAGTTGGGTAGTGTATGCTACTACTCTTGTAAATCCTCTCAAGTGCTAGGGTGCATCATTTATAGAACGTGTTGGGAAATTTTTATGAATTGCTACATAATTACACTTGGAGCTCATAGTCCCGAGCTCTTTGGCCTGTAATCTTCTCCTTACTCATTTTCATGACTATTTTGTGTGCATCAAAAATACTAATCACAAGGAGATCATTTATTTTTCCTGAAGTAATTTTACCACAGAGTTGTGCTTCTCTGCGCTTGCCAAAATCTACCAGTAGAGTGACTTGGAAGAGCAGATTCCTAAATAACAAGAAAAATGATTGTTCATTATTATTTATTGTTATTCTTTAACGATACTGACTTTAATGATATAATTGAGTTTGGGAGAAAGTCACAAGTAGTGATACAGTTTTTGTGTCAGAAATGTATAAAACTACATAGATCCAAGGCAAACTTTAATACAAGTTCACTGCAGCCTTTCAGCAGTGGCCAGAACCCTCTTGCACACACGAGGGGTGCACATATGACTCTGATCCCAGCTGAGGCAAGAGAACTAGATTTCCCTTGAAGTTAACTTTTTGGATTTTTAACTGTAGGTGGCAGCACATACCAAAATTAAGGAAGGCAAATACTTTTAAAACTGCCTTTGCTTCCAACTAATTTGTGTGGCGGTTTTAATTTTAAAGTTTGAGTAATGAGCCTTACTAAATTTATTCTCTGTGGCTTTGTTGTTATGTGGTGGGATTAGAAGTGATGCTTTTGTGGTCTAGAACTCGGAAGGAGAAAGAGTCCCGAGACATAAAACTAAAATGTGACTAATTGGTACATGGTTGCTTTGTTTCCTGCTGCATGCTCACAGGAAAATAAATAACTGGAGTTACTTCTAAAAAATTGATGAGTATCTCTAGTTGTTTTAATCAGCAGCAAGTAAGACTTTTGATGTTCATAAAACAGATTTCTACTTAAAGTTCTGTGTAGGTTTTATCAGTAGCAGCTTGTAATTGAATTTTAGAGGACATTTTTGGGTTTCTGTGTAAGCGTTTGGTCCTGAACCGTGAGAATTGATTTAACACATCCCTGAACATACTCCGTGCTTTCAACATAAATTTTTCTGACTTTACTAGTTTCAAAAGCCATTTCACAGATGCATCCTGGTTTGTATCTGACTTTTTATAAGCATCTGAATATACAATGTGGTGATTTCTTAAGTTCTGACTCCAAGTCCTCTGAAAACACCAGTGGGGTTTTGACACCTTTCTGGGGACAGAGAAGGGCAGCACCAACAGAGAAGAACCGTGGACTACGTAACCTCTAGCACTTGTCTCTGGAGTTTATGTATAACAAGCATTAAAAACACCAGAAGCGTGAAGGGGGTGAAGGGAGGCAGATAAGTAACAAGGCCAGAGGAAAACAGTATGATATTGGGAATCCCACAGTACTCTAGTATGTCAGAATTGGATAATTTTGACAATTATCTGGTATCAAATAGAATGAAGACTGTGGAGAAAGGACTTTTTCAGGTTGACTTAAAGGTGATGCAAAACTGTATCCTGAACTTCAGCAGTAGCATGTTTCACATTAGCTTTGAAAAAAGCAACCTGCTCGTACAGACTGGGGAGCTGTTTAGAATGTCTTCTCTGCTGGCTTTCTTCTGACCTTATAGTTGGAATTTAATCCAGTTAATAATTAATATTTTCAGTAAACACAGAACATACAAGATACAGTACTACAACTTATGTTATCAATTTTCTATCAGTATCATCGGATTGGGTGTTCAGTGTAGCATTTTACGGTTAAATGTTAACGGTGTATGTTTTGTTCTAGTGTATCATCTCTACGGTTGGCCTACAGAGATCTTGATATTAAAGCAAAAGAAGAAAAATTAAATCTGTCTGGTAAGAAGAAAAATGAATTGGAAAGACTTGGCATGGGAGTTGGTAGCAACAGGAGGTATGTGAAGTTCTATAAACTGTATTTAAAATACTCTGACTTCATGCAGTTACCGTTCCTTTTACTTAGAAAATGAAAATAAATACCGAGATGTCTTATGGAAACTTAAATAATATCATCAAAGAATCTGTTATTTGTCAGGAGGAAGAGGCAAGTTTTCTTCTGATAGATTGAAGCAGTTACTTGTTTGTTGGCATTTCTTGGGTTGCACTAGATGATATTTTGAGGTCCTTTCAAACCCCTAACATTTTGTGATTCTTTGAAGTTCTAAACTGCCAGGGAGGTGTTTACCTGAACTGTAGGATGTCCATAGGGTGTTTGAACACTGCCAACCTCAGTATAGTCTGCTTACAAGTCACTTACAAGCCAAAACTCTGAAAAAGTCACATTGTTGTTTTCCAGTTGTTGGAATGTTCTGTGTGTTCAGAGGTTCAGACCTACAGTTGAGTTTCCCAGGGCTTGTTTTGGTTTGTTTGGGTGTTTTCTTAATCCCTCGTTTCTTCTTAATTTTTAATACTACTCAGGCATTAATCAGCAAGATTCAGAAACTGGATTTGGGCTTGCTTTTTTTTTTTTTTTTATTTTTTAGGGTATGAGCTTTGACATCTCATTATATACTTATTTTCTTCCCATCCCTAGTGGCATTTCTCATTCGGTCACCTCAGATATGCAAACAATAGAGCAGGAATCACCTGCAATTGCAAAGCCGAAGAAAAAGTACACTGATGATGTAGAAGACTCATATTTCTCTTCTAGTTCAAGGTAATGTATAAGCTTTATATTTTGAATGGGGGTAGAAGTATATGGAAGTTACATTTTCAAATATAAACCATATAATTAAAACCTACAATCATAACAGGAGACATTAGGATATATCCACACACTTAGCATATTTTCAGGGGATATCTGAATCAGAAAAGTTGGGGGTTGCAGGCTCCACAACACAGTCCCCCACGGAGTCACAAGCTCCCCCCAGAAAACCTGTTCTGGCATGGGTGTCCCTACCTCTCTCCACGGGCTGCAGGTGTTGCCAGGGGCTTTCTCCAGCACAGGTCATAGCATCTTTCAGGTGTCTCCACCTGCTCCAGTGTGAGGCCTCTGCATAGGCTGCAGGTGGGGTCTCTGCTCCCTGTCATCTTCCATGGTCTGCAGGGGGACAACCCACTCCACCATGGTCTTCTCCACGGGCTGCAGGGGAATCTTTCCAGTGCCTGGAGCACCTCCTCCCCTCCTTCTTCACTGACATTGGTGTCTGCAAAGTTACTTACATCTTCTCACTCCCTTCTTTAGTGGCAAAAAGCAGCTGCTTTCATGTTTTTTCTCTTAAATGTTATTCACAGAGGTGCTATGAAGAAGCCACCCTTGCAACCCCGCCTCCTCCACCAGAACCCGCCACACAAAACCACAGTAGCAGCCCTTTCCTCCAGCAAGGTTGACTACACCATGCAGCTTGGTGCTGTAGCATATTTCCTGAGGGAGCACTCAAGTCCACTGTCCAGATTGCTGACAAAGTTGTTGAACAGTGCTAGTCCCAGTATCAACCCTTGAGAAACACCACTCATAACTGGTCTCCATTTGGACATTGAGCCATTGACCACAGCTCTTTTGAGTGTGACTCTCCAGCCAGTTCCTTATCCATCCATCAAACCCATGTCTCCCCAATTTAGAAACGAGAATGTTGTTCAGGACAGTGTCAAATGCAGGTCTAAGTAGGTGACGCCTGTCACACTTCCTGTATCCACCTGTGCTGTAACCACATCTTAAAGACCACTAAATTTGTTAGTCATGATTTGCCTTCAGTGAAACCGTGGAAGCTGTCACCAGTCACTTCCTCATTTCCCATGTGTCTGAGGATCTGCTCTGTGATCTTGCTAGGCACAGAGGTGAGACTGGTCTATATTTTCCATGTCTTCCTTTTTTCCCTTGTTAGAAATGGTGGTTACATTTCTCCTTTTCCAGTCAGTGCAAATTTCTGTGACCTCTCAAATATGATGGAGAGTAGCAGCTTAGCCACTTCATCTGCCAGTTCCCTCAGGACCCGTGCATGAATCTTACCATGGACTTCTTCAGGTTCTGGAACCCTTCGGGTTCTTTAGATGCTCTCAGACCTTATATTCTACAGTGGGTGGTTCTTCATTCTCCCAGCCTTTCTAATCTGTGACTTGGGTGGTGTGTTATTGGAGCAGTTATTAGTGAAGACTATGGCAGAAAATTCATTGACTACCTGAGCTTTCTCCATGTCCTGGGTAACCTGGTCTCACTCCTTTTTCCAGCTGCAATTGCTGTTGGTGGTATTTAGGCCTCTCAGTTCCAGAAGGACATAGAACTACTTGAAAGAGTCCAGTGCAGGGCTACCAAGATGATTAAGGGAGTGGAACATCTTCCCTATGAGGAAAGGCTGAGGGAGCTGGGTCTCTTAAGCTTGGAGAAGAGGAGACTGAGGGGTGACCTCATCAATATTTTAAAGTATGTTAAGAGTTAGTGTCGGGAGGATGGAGCCAGGCTCTTCTTGGTGATGGCCAGTGACAGGATAAGGGGCAATGGGCCCAAGCTGGATCAGAGAAAGATCCATATGAATGTAAGGAAAATCCTTTTCACTGTGAGGGTGACAGATTACTGGAACAGGCTGCCCAGAGAGGTTGTGGAGCATCCTTCTCTGGAGACATTCAAGACCAATCTGGACACATTCCTGTGTGATTTAATCTGGGTGATCCTGCTCTGGCCAGGGGAGTTGGACTAGATCATCTTTTGAGATCCCTTCTAACTCCTGACATTCTGTGATTTCCCCCCCGCCCCCTTCACCCCTTAACTATAGTACTACCACTATACGCTACCACCGTCACTGATGGGCTCAGCATTGGCCAGCAGTGGGTCCATCTTGGAGCCAGTTGACATTGGATCTGTCAGACGTGGGAGAATCTTATGGTAGCTTCTCACAGAAGCCACCCCTGTAGCCCCCCACTACCAAGCTTGCCATGCAAACCCCATACAACTGTTTTCAGCTTTCAGTTTCAAGTTAAACAAGTATGGAAGTCTGATACTGGGTATCCTACAGTTGTATCAGTCTTCTAGCTGCAAAAACGTCAATCTTTTTGAGGTGATGTGTGTTGGATGTGTTGTGTAGATGTCTGCAGTCTTATTTGATAGATTTTTATGTATTTGAACATAAAGTGTAACAAAAAAAAGATTAATTCTTGATCAGAGCATGAATGCAATGCAGATTATAAAATACTGCTGTTGGGAGGGAGAAGAAAAATTAGTCCTACAGGGGCTAATTGCAATGAAACTGCCCTTTTCTGGACTGATAGATTGAAACAGATGTTGCTTTTCTAAACTGCCTGTATTGGATTGGTGCCAGAGAAACATTAACGATTGTACCTAATTGCTTGTAGACAGGCAAATAGAAAACACAAAGGCTTTTGTGCCCTGGCTTTGTAGTGTAATCGCTAGTCACAGAAATGCGAATGTGGTACCAAGTAAACGTCGGCAGCCTTGTGAAGTAAACGACTCACTTCAGTGCTTCTCTGTTTGTTCCTTGAAACAAACTCTTACTGCTCTCAAATTATTCATCAGCCCTACTAGCAGGCAAAGGATGAATTATGGAGGAGGCTTTTATTGTGTGTTTTGGTTTAGTCATTAGAAAATGCATTGTAACTTAGCTAGTCATGGCTCTTATTTATCTAGTTACAGCAATAGTAGAAGATAATTTGTGTTGATGTACAATTTTGTTCTCTTTAAAAAAAGTCAAATTATTGGACTTTGTAAGGTTTGGAAGGTGGTGGTCGTTGTTTATTCCAAGTTGTGACTTTGAAAAAGAGATAATTTTAATAACATGTTATGATGCTGGATACTAGAGTGCTGATAAGTACTTGTAAATTTAGCAAGCTGAATGTCTCAAGGTTAAGATACATTCTTTATTAAATGTGAGTTTTCTTTCTCCTTCCTTTCTTCCCAAGTACTGAAGAGTATTTTTCAAAGTTCCAAAAATCTGAAAGGGAAGGATGGAGAAAATAAGTCATTTTATTCAATCAGCTCTAAAGCCCTTGCCCCATTCCATACTTTTGATGGCCATTGTGAGATAGGATTACTTCTCAGATATGCCTCCGTCTCTCTATATCTGCATATACATATACATACACAGATACAGATATATGTATATATATGCACCCCCACACACACTTGTTTGTTGTTTTAGATCTATGTGGAACTTTTAGAGATTGCTGTGACTTCTTCATAGGTGGGCAGGAGGAGTAAGAGCATTGCAATGTACTAGCTTCCTTGCAGGTTGTGTACTGTACCCCTGTACTCTGTTATCATAGGGATACACACAACATAGAAACTGACAAGTCAGGCCAGAAGAAAATGACACTGGTTGTAGGACAGCATGTAGTGACATGCCGTGTTTCTAACCTGATTTAAGGGACAGAGGCAACTGTGTGAAGAAATTTGAGATACTGTCACTACGTTGTGGTGTTGTACTACTCTCATTTGGGAGTTTCTGCCTCTTATTTATTTTACATGTGGTATTGCACTGGAAAAAAACTAAGCTCACAGGAACAGTAAAAGATTGAATTGGTATAGCAATGTTCCCCAAACAGTGGCTTCTGTGATTCTTCTTTCTTTCCAATTTTATATCTGACTCCTCCTTGGCTTTTTTCAACTTCACAAAGGTGGAGGGGTTAAAAAGCCTCTTTTAAGAGGAAAAAATACTTTCAAGGATGGATCTGGTGGATGTTACACCCACTCTGTGGGTGTGATGTTGTGAAGATCAAGATTGTGTTGCAGTAAGTCATCTTCACTTGAAACACTAAATGCACGTGTCTTTGTCCTGCTATTTTCCATGTGCTGCTGAAGGTGTCACATTTCTCATAAACTGCAAAAACAGTGTCCTGACTATTCATAACACAGAGAACATTTTTTAAAGAGTTCTTTTCACAAAATACAGGTGCAGACTTTAATATCCCATGTATTGAATGCTTCCGTTCTGCTAGCCTCCTGTCGTTTTGATCATCTTCCTCCTTTTCTTGGTCAATCCAGACTTTAAGATGGTTTCTTTAAAGGGAAATTTGTAGAGTTTGGCATTTTAATAGTGCTTTTTTTTCAAGTGTTTTCCATATATATTTAGGTATGTGTAGATAATCAAAGGAGGAAATACCAAGATAATGTACCCCCAGAACTGACAAACATGTNTTCCATATATATTTAGGTATGTGTTGATAATCAAAGGAGGAAATACCCAGAACTGACAAACATGCTTTGTTTTTCTCTTTTTTCTTCCCATTTGTGTTTTCCCCGCAGTTTTGATATGCAAGAGAAGTTTGTCTTACTAGAAAAATGTTCTTTAGCATTGCTTTAATAAAACATCACAAAACTCATAGACACTTGATATTTGTATTTAAATACTACACAGAACCAGAGACAAGGGCTTTCCTTACTGTTCTGAACTATGTTTGTTGATGCCTCGGAAAAACGTGAGCAGATTCTCTGCTTGCATAGCTTACAGACTGACGTGCATGGAGCTGTGAAAGTAGCCTCTGTCAGCCCCCACGCAGAGCCACAGCACAACTGGATGCCCTAGGTTGGTTAGGCACTCTTGGATCTCTGGAGCATCCAAAGTGCCTTCAGAGATGTGGTGGCTTCTGTTCATAGCTGGTATCTTAATATGGAGTGTCAAGAGCAGGAGGCTACCTTGTAGGTTTGTCACAGTGCCTTGCTCACAGGGTCCATCCTGAAGTTTTCTTGGAGTGGCTTTTAAACCAGTCAGGTATCTTGAGAATATTTTTTCCAGCACTTTACCTGACAATGAAGTTGATGTAAGACTTTGAGGTAATGAGAACTTTGTATGTTTTGGTGGGACCGTATCTTTCAGGCAGTCTGCTGCACATTTATGACCACATCCAGCCTAAAGGAAGGCTGAACTTTGCAGTAAGTTAAATATGTGTGTAAAAAAACCTCAAAAATTAATTGAATTCAACTGTGTTGCAAATGCTTCTTTCCCATATTATGAAATTCAAATTATTCACTTGCAGCTGTCGTTGTGCTGAAAACTTACATGCTAGTGAACATTTATTATAACCCTATTTATCTAACACTATAAAGTTCCCACTTTTTCAGTACTCTTTTTTAAATTCTTTTAGGTACTATGATTCTTCGGATTTGAGGAGCAGCTCTTTCTCAAAATGGGATGATAATTCAGATTCGTTTTGGAAGAAAGAAAATAATAGTAGAGATGTTGATATAACCTTAACTTCAAAAAGTACAGGATTTTCAGACAGGTATACCAAGAAAGCCTAACGATTTTATTTTTTTTTTGTACAGAGTTCGTTAATATTATCTGAGTCCTGGTATTGGTACCGACTTGTGCTTTTTTCAGTCTAGAGAGAGAACTTGACAGTCAAGGATTTTCCTGGTTGAATTTCTTTTGCAAACTAGATTTCCTATTTACATTTTAAGCACTGTCTGTTTGGTTCAGTGCTGCACAGTTATATATGCCAGAGATAATTTCCAGAGAATTTCAGCAAAAAAAAAGGAAGTAGACAAAAGATGTGGAGAGAAACTCAAATATTTGCATTGTGCTGAGAGCACACTTGCTTTACTTGCTTTGTGTATTACCTAATGATCCAAAGAGAACCCAGCTAGCAAATCAAAGCTGCAGGGTATGCAGCTTTGAAAATATTTGGAAACAACAGGTCTAATTGTGAATGAATATATTTCTTCAATTGAAAACTCTGGGGTTTATCTTTGCAATCAAGTGAAAAATGTAAGAAGGTGGAGGTTTGTGAGCTCAGTTGTTTTCTCCTTCTGTTTGTCTTACTTAAAACTGTGTTTTTGATTTACCTGTGAATTGCAGGCTGTGCACACAACTGCTTTTAAAAATGCTCTGTTGTTTCCTGAAGAGTGACCAGTGATGCATATTAGAAAAAATGCTATTTTTTCCTTATTTGAGTACTTTTTACTGGGTTTTTTTTTGTTACTATTTTTTTGACTTTTTGAACTTTGTTTTTACTTACTTTTTTTTTTAAAGGCAAGAGTTGAATAAATGTGTTGGAGGTGGAAGTCAGTGACAGTTCAAATAATGTTGAATCTTTCTGTAATATTAAATCTGAATTCCACTGATATTGTGTTTTGGATTTTTTTTTCAGGTTTTGTAGAAATATTCTGTCCTTGCTGACATGTTTTAAAAACAAGCAAAATAGAAAATAAAGATACCATATTAATGAATGTGAAATACTATATGTGCACCATCTTGTAGAACTGTCACTGAAATTTTATTTGCTGCTATATCAATTTAGCAGTCTGAATTTCTTTATCCTCAGTTGATACACATTTAGTTGTTTGGGGTTTTTTAAAAATCTATATACTATTATAATTTTAGCCTTCAAGGAGCAAAGATGATGCTTCTTGTTTGATTTACTGCATTCTGCTGTGACATAAATAAAAGTTATGCTCTCTAATGAAGTTTATTTTTCTTCTAGGCCTGCATCTCGTCGTAAGCCTGAATATGAACCATCTTTAAACACAGATGAGGCACAAAAGAAATTTGGCAATGTGAAAGCAATTTCATCAGACATGTATTTTGGAAGGCAAGATAGCGCTGATGTAAGTGGCAAGCAGTGATAACTGGTTTTCAGTATTAAAATAGTCTTTGGCCATAAACATGGTGTTCTTCTATAAAGAGAAGGCAAGAAATAGTAAAAATTGGTAGAATTAGTAAGCTTATAGAATTATGTCCACTCGAGTATCTGTTTGACAGAGATCTGCAGTCTCTGGTAACTCTGACAGTTCACAGTTCCAGTGGCAAGTAGGACCGTAACCTCCAACATCATTCCTCTCTGATGGACGTGGTAGACGGTGATTCATCATGACTTATGACAGAACTGGCCTGATGCTGGGTGAAGGCTTACTTCTTTTGTCCTCAATACCCAACCTGATGTTAACAAACCCTTGTGAAAAGAGCTTTCCCCTCCATATTTGTTGCATGGAAACAGCACTGCTGTTGTAAGGCTAAGCAAGCAGAAAAGTGGTTCAACAAATGACATGTAATTGTATCAGCCTAGGAATAAAAAAAATGGATTAATATTGTGTTGCACTTTAAAGGTGAAGCATAATTTTAAAATATCAAGTTAAATTGAAAAAAGAGCAGTAATGTAAAAATATAATAAATGTATTATCATTTCAGAGGAACTCAGAAAAAGTTTAATTACAAGTGTCATGCAATCAGATGATTTAACATGATGCTAACTGCAGCGCTTTTTCCTTATCCTACCCCACCTCTGCATTTCAGATCTTTTAGTTGTTATTTTTAATAATTGTGTAGTTCATTCTCCTCTCCCTTTTCAGTGATCCCTTTTTTTTAGGGTAGTTGATGAGTGAGTAGGTGTCTGTGTTGTAATGATAAATGTCACTGGTTAGCTCAGAAACGAGTTGAGATCATGACAAACTCACACAGTGTAAGTCATGTGAAAACTACCAAGTGGGAACAGCTTTCAGAATGGACAACTTCATCTGGATTTGTATGTTCTAAAGCTGTATCTGTAATCTCACAAGTTATATGACATGCCCTCAATTGTTTAACAATATCTTTTTTTCCTCTCAATTCTTTCCTAGTATGAAACAAGGGCTCGACTGGAAAGACTTTCTGGAAGCTCCTCTATAAGTTCAGCTGATTTGTTTGAAGCTGAGAAAAAACAACCAGCAGGTACATATTGAATGGAGTGAGGAATTGTGGTGGGAAATACTCTGCTGGTAGCTCCCCTGTCAGCTAGCTCTCACTGTGTCCTACGGGACTTGTGGGAAGTGCAGCATATGTTAGTAATGCTAGTATGTTAAACAAGTGTAAGAGGTGTAGCCATGATTTAAAACAAAAAAAGAACAAAAACTACACTCTGTATTTTCAGTTCAGTAAGTTCGGTATTTTATACTGTCTTTATTCTCTGACTTAGTGCAACTAATAGACTATGTTGTAATAATTGATTATAAAAACAAATGAGACAACACCTAAATTGGCTGTTGGGTTTTTTGATAAGCTAATACAGGTAACTTACAGCTGTCATAAAGAATCTAAGAGGAATCATTAATAAAATATTAGTGGGCTTGAAATTCACATGTACTCTGCACGAGATATCCATTAATTGGGATATCTGCATCTAACAGTGGTCTTGCTAAATTATTAAGGAAATTCTGCAGTTTCTTTGTCTGTTTAAAAGATTTGTTGGAACACCTTACACTGGAGAGTGTGTAATTCATCAAGTTAGAAAGAAGTGTTAGATTAGATTGAAAAGTAGCTCCTTAGGCAGTTGGAAATCCCTCACATTTTCTTTCCAGTACTCTTTTTGGATAGTGCAATAATGTGAAATAGGAAAGGTAAGACATACTGGAATATATTATTGACCTGATCGTTGGGTTTCTTTCTGTAACTTGTAAAGTAATGGAAAAAAGAAATGTTGAGGGACTTGCAGTCTGTGAGTAGATATGTAAATAGGCTGGAAAAGTAAACACTACAGAGGATCTCATTTTGGATTGGAAAAGTAAGAAGGAAAAAAAAAAGCCATGTGACTGTTCAGTTTTGATCCACTGCAAGCAAATTTTAAATATGCTGTCTACTAGAGAAACAGCTGCTTTTCCTAGTTACTTAGGCTGGATTTTAGTCAATTGAACTGTTAAATAACTAAGGACAGGAGGAGATGTAAAGCAGAAGTCACAGTAAGTTACTTAAGCCACTTGAAAGAGTGTTTGCAAGATGATGTCATACTTGTGATTAAAAAAGAGGACAGAACAGAAGCAATGAAATGGTGTTTCTTTCTGAATTTGTAAATTACAATGTTTTCAATAATATATGGGTGTGTGATAACAATTACTATTTTGTTATTTAGCAGTTACTGAATAGTACTTTCTTCATACTTTTAATTTTCTTGCATATAAATTATTTTCTGTAGAATTAATTTTTCCTTTAATTAATGTAATTGGGGGGTTATGCAGTAATGAATAAGAGAATGAGCTAGGAAAAGGTATGTATAAGTTAAATGGGACAAACTCTGCTATATGTATGTGCATATATGTGTATACAAATGTGGCTTTCTACGTACACCTAGGTTACATTATACTTGCTCTGGGTACGTGACTCGGGCAGACATGAGTATTCATTGTTGACCACGTAGAAAGGTTTGTGGGGCTCACATGGGAGTGCAGATTACTTCTTAGTAACAGAAAAAGTACAAGATATGCTTGCAGCTGAGGTTAGTGACTCTCTGTGGCTGGCATGTAAGAGTAAATTTATGTTAAAAAGACTGAACTTCCAAATCTGCAGCAGGTAGCAACCCACAAAAATTACAGGAAAAAGGACACCAAGAATTACTAGTTTGTATATTATAAACTCAAATTATATTATATCTACAGAATCTTCTTTTCCTGCATGTTTTTCTGTTGCTCCCCTCCGCCTCTAAAGACAGTCTTTTGACTATGGCTCTTCTTGGTGAAATGTTACTGCACTGATAGCTGCTCTGGTGCTGAATTATTGCCAAGGCCATCATTAGTTCCATAAAATAAAGGTAATCAGGAGACTGGAGACTGGCAACAAAAACACTGCTGTAATTCTGGGGTTCTTGCCAGAATAAAATGTTCTAAAGTTCTAAATGAATCTAAAGTTGTTTTTATAAGCACCGCTGAGATTTAAGAGTACGACAGATTTGGGATGCTTTTGGGCAGAATGCTGTAGGAGCTATTTAGCAAAAAGGGATGGTGGGGGGCTGGGGAGGGCGGCAAGAAAACAATTACTCTGTGTTCTTCCAGACCTGTTGCTTATGAAAAAAGATGTGTTAGGTGGCTGACTTGTAGATGCTGCTTTTGAAAGAAACCACAAGAAAAGGAGTTGGTTTTCTGTCTGGTTTGCTAGAACTTTTTCAGGCACCCATACATAACCAGGGAAACATGGGAAAACTCATGTGGCTGAGAAGTGGCTAGAGCTTTTCTCAGATTATTTATATCTGCGGGTTTGATTTCTGTGACTCCAGTAACAAAAATGCTGAAGCACTGGATAAGTGGAACAGGTCGTAGGGAACTCAGAATTGCAGTGCAGAAATAGGGCTGTCTCGGTGGCAGTGAGTTTGTGCAAATAGCTATACTTAAGTGTGCCCATGCATTATAGAAACAGCTACTGGCTGCTTTTAAGAAGGGGGTGTGACACTCACAGCATGACTGTGAATCTGCCACCACAAACCAGCCACTTTGCTTAGTCAGATCAAATTATCTACAGTATTGTGTGCCTTGGCCTGCCTATGGGGCAGATGCTTTTAATTTCCCATGAAAAGCAGAGCTACAAGTTCTCTCTCTCTCTTCCTCTTCCACCCCTGTTCAGAAAGAAAGAAAACAAAGCAGAAAGGGCTGCCAGGGTGTAGCAGTATTCTGCCTGCAGCCACTGGCCCTGTGAGCCTGCGCTGGGCGATCCTCTCCGAGGTTTGGTAACTGCTCACAAGTTAACAGTTGTGTCCCAGCTGACCATGATTCTTAGTTGGCTAACGTGCCTAAATTCAGGCTGCAGATTGCAGTATTGAAAATGGTCTGGTTGGGGATGCTTCCTCTCATCAGCCCCTTTAATTCCTGATCCCAATGTTCTGCGATGCTGTTTGTGCCTTCTACAGTGTCAGGTATTTTGTAGTTAGGTGTGCCAGTAATTCTTTTTACAAATGAGTGTGTGATTGTAATTGTTAGCTTGTTAATACTTATCATGTAGTTAGTTTTGAAACTCGGGTGGATTTAGATCAGATGTTATGAAGAAATTCTTCCCCATGAGGGTGATGAGGCTCTGGCACAGGCTGCCCAGAGAAGCTGTGGCTGCTCCCTCCCTGTCAGTGTCTTAAGGTCAGGCTGGATGGGGCTTTAGGCAACCTAGTCTAGTCAGGGTGCCCCTGCCCATGGCAGGGGGTGGAACTAGATGGGCTTTGAGGTCCCTTCCAACCCAAACCGCATTTTATGATTCGGTGATCTTTGATTTCTGTTACCTTTAGGTCTGTACTTTTCATAATAGCAGCAGAGTTCATGCTTACTGCCCAAACTGTACTGGCTTTAAGAAATACTGGATTGCCAGCTTTGCTTTGGAGTTTTGGTTTGTTTGGTTTTTTACTAGAATTTCTATAGAATTTTTCCAGGCTTTGGATGTGGTAATGCAAACAATGTGTAAATACACAGCATGCAAAGCATACCTTTGCATGCACACAAATAGGGCTTAGCACTTCAGCCACCCCTGAATTTCACTCATCTTTAAGTTGCAAGGTGATAACATCTGTTCAGGGTACAAGCCAGTTGCAGCAGACTGAAAGTGACAAGTCATACATTATCTAAATATACATTGCTCAGCTGGGAATACAAAGTGTAGAAGTTGATGCTCTGAGTGGAATGATGACTGACTGAAAAAAATTAAAAGGAAGATGCATTTACAGAATTTGAGGTCTATACCTAATGTTTTTTTTACAGTGTTCATCAGACATTGATGTATAGCGCTGCTTCTAGGTTATTAAGCTTTTCGGGGAAAAAAGTATGCTTTTAATGTTTAACTGTTAAACTGTGGGTTTTTTTCTTGTCTCTATGTGTGTGTTTTCCCCTTTTAGGAAGCTACAATATTACAAATGTCTTGCCTTCAGCTCCAGATATAGCTCAGTTTAAACAAGGAGTGAAATCAGTGGCTGGAAAACTTTCTGTACTTGCAAACGGCGTCATGACATCTATACAGGTTAGTAAAAATATCACAATGTATTAAACATCAGTTAAAGTCTTGTAGGGATTTAGTGTCATGGATCCTGCCATTGAATTTTGTTTAGTGAAAAGAGAAGGAATTTGGTTTTGAGCTTTGTAGGCCTCTCATGGTAGACAGTAGATCGTAATCTTTTAAAAAATAAAGCTGTAGCTGATTGTTCACCTTCATTGGAATATATCCTTTGTCTTTTCCCTTAATATAGTTTATTGTTGTAAAATTGAAGCTAAAATTCCATCATGGAAGTTACTTGCTCTCACTTTATTTTTAAAGCAATCATAACTGAGCATGGACTAGTTCATTTGAAAGGGACCTACAGCTGTCACCTACCCAGCTCTTGTATTGGGTCTGTAATTGTCGTGACAGTAAATACTGACTGTGGTGGTTTAGCCCCAGACGGCAGCTAAGCACTGTCAGCCGCTTGCTCACACCCCCATGCTAGTGGGATGGGGAGGAGGGCTGGAGGAGAAAGGTAGAACTTGTGGCTTGGGCTAAGGGCAGTTTGCTAGGACAGCCAAGGGACAATGAGGAGAAAGCGTAACAACAACAGAAGGTCTGAAAGAACACACAAAGCAGGTAGTGGGCAGTGCAGCTTGCCTACCACCCAGAACCCAACGTTCAGCCCATCCCTGAGCAGCATTCCCTCCTCCCCAGCTAGCTTCCCCCTTATATACTGAGCACGGAATAGCCTTTGCCTAGTTTGGGTCAGCCGTGTCCCGTCCCTGCCTCTGGGAAAACTAACTCGGTCCCAGCTGAGAAGCAGGACACCCCTGGTTCGTGGTTGCTTGTGCACAAGGTTAAAGCCTCGGTCTCCATAGGGTAAAGCAGGCTTCCTGCTCCAGTTAGTTCGTGTTTCCTGTATGAGGTCAGCAGGAGCTCTCGGGTTTGAACATCAGGCTCATTATCAGGGAGTTTATTAACCATGAACTCCAGTTCTTGGGAGCATTAGTTAATTTTAGTTAAGTGAATCTAATTTAAGTTAGATTAAGAATCTAACTACTATTTTTTATCTAAATGTAAGTAAAACTAATTTCTCTCAGTGGAAAACATACTCATGTCTGCCTTTGGATTTTTTATTTTTCTAGGATCGATATGGTTCATAACGTCTTTTGTATCGACATAATTAAGTACACTAAAGAAGGATTTCTCTTCAGATATACAAGTAATCACACTGCTGATTTGACTGAAGGTTGCCTTAAGACTGTTGATGTTTTTAATTGTCCCGGCATATTTGTTTACTTGTGCAGCTTTCCAGCTCTCTTCTCACTCAGAGCTCGGCCTCTCCTTCCTGCTTTTTTACAGGCAGGAATCTTGTAGCAACCTGTTACATTGCATATGCTTTTTTATTTTTCCTTTACAGTCTTGTATTTCTTAACGACCTTAATATTAGATGTTGGGAGTTTATTTTGTTACTGGTTTTTGGCTGTGAGGCAGGAAAGAGAAAGAAGGATGAACGCATACGCTGGAAATGAGGCTTCCTAACAGAAACCTCTGTTACTCACCAGACATAACTTGTCTTCTGACTGTTTTACAAGCTATGGAGAAGAAAATGTAAATTAGCATATGCTGAGGTGGGTGTGTAGTGGACTGTAGCAAAATACAGAACTGAGTTAAACCTGTCCTTATCAGGAAGTAGAAGCTCTTGCAGTCATAAATTGATGTGCGCTATTATGGTGGGGGAGTCAGTGGTTTTGAAACAATATTCCTGCTAGACAATTATATGCTTAGATGCGAGATATGGAGGAGACAAGATGCATGGTAGATTGCATAGTTGTTTTTATCTTGTCTTGGGAACAATCTTTTTATTCCTAGTTTTGAAAGCTACGAAAAATTGCAATATAGAATCTTTAAGTGCTTTTAAAAAATTTATATTGTGCACAAATAGAAAAAAATAATAAAAAAGAACTGTGGTTTAACCCATCAGGCAGCTAAGATAACATGCAGCTGTTCACTTGCTCTTCCCCTGCCCCACTGTGGGATGGGGGAGAGAATTGAAAAGCAAATAAAAAGAGGTAAAACTTGTGGGCTGAGATAATGACAGTTTAATGGAACACAAAAGAAACTCGATAATGATAAAAACAACACAAAACAAGTGTTGCACAGCACAACTGCTCACCGGCCAAAGCTGATACTTGGATAGTTCTGGAGCCACCTCACCTCCTGGCCAAAGTTGTATGGTGTGGAATGTCCTATTGGCCAGTTAGGGTCACTTGTCCTGGACGTGTCCCCTCCCAGCTTCATGGGTGCCCCCCCACCTTCTCATTGGCCAGGCAGTGTGAGAGGCTGCCAAGTCCCTGACAGCTTGGCAACAACTAAACCATCAGTGTGTTATCAACATTATCCTTATCCTAAATCCAAACCACAGCACTATACTGGCTACTAGGAAGGAAATTAACTCCATCTCAGCCAAAACCAGGACAAAATTAGATTATATAAAAGGCCTAATAGAGCAATTAATTCCTGTTAAAAATGTTTAGAACAGTCTTAGTGTTTTGGTAAATCATGTAATACTGAACACGGAACTGTAGTGGGGCTGTGTTTTAGACAGTCTAGAATCCACTGTTGATGACATCATGTATAAAACTGATTTTGACCTCGAAGAAAAATAACAACTTGCAACCAAGAATGAGCTCCAGGTAATTCTGTTCTGTAACGTTGTTTCTTAATTCAAATTTGTAAACTGCTGATATCTAATAAAAACAATTGATATAAACTAATTTTTTAATTAAGTTTCTGTGTACAGACACTAGTCTCCAGCTTTTGAAATACTGCTACCTGTATTCTGTCTATACAATGACCAGGTAAAAATAGCCTTTAATTTCAGTGAGTGAAATGAGCTTCATCATTGCACTCCAGTAGTGATTTAGAAATCAAACCACTAAGGCTGGGGCAGGAAAATAAGCTCCAGTATTGAGCTACTGCAGTGAAATGCAATTAACATAGTATAGCTCTATTTACTTTCTAATTTCTATCTGCCTCATATCTAACTCTCAGTTCTGGTAATTACTTCTTGTGACTGTTGGGTTCATATTTATTAATCCAGAAATGTTTTTTAATTTTGAGAGGAGCATAAGAGGAGCCTGGCTTAGTTGTAGAGCTTTGCAATAAACAGCTTGTTTGGTTTTTTCCCCTCACTATTTAGAGATGTTTTTGCTAGGCTGACAAGAACATGTTACCAGTCAGGGCTTGCTTTGGTTTTCTCTAATTACAGGTAATGATTCTCAAACTATTCTTTCAGTTAAATCTACACACCAGTAGTAAAATTATTACAAGTAATAAGGACTCTGATTTTCAGAATTGTACCGAAGCGTCCAGTGACCCGCAGGAGACCTTCTCCTCTGGTGACTAGGCTGCGTACTTAAACATCTGCCTATGGGTGCAGCTGCTTAAATTAAGGGAGTGAATTATAGCAAAACGTAGTTCTGCCCCTTCCCTTGATTTCTTGTGCATAATAATGTGAGATCACCTCCGCTGAAATAATTGTGTGTGTTTTTAAAGCATCACTGCGATACAGTGGAACCTCTCCCAGGTGGAAAAAGATGAAAAATGGGTGTTTGCAGTACAAGTAAGTTGTTCTCGGGGGAGGCAGTTATGGGGTTATCTTTAATACACAGAGTAGGCCCAACCCTGGAGGTGTTCAAGGCCAAGTTGGATGGGGCCCTGAACAACCTTGCCTAGATCCAGGCCTGGAGGTTGGTGGCCCTGCCTGTGGCAGAGGGGGTGGAACTCAATGATGTGGATACCTACTCACCACCACTTGTACTGATGCTCCATATGCTTACAGCAAAGACTCCTACATTTTCTCTTCACGGGGAGATTGGTATGGAAGAGCTGTGCCTTTCCTTGGTGAAGCGGGGAGAAAGTGATGCCGTTGATAGGCTGGTTTGAGAAGTCTCCGTGAGACAAGGTGCAGATCTCAGTATGAAGGAGACAGGTTTGGTGACGAGAATATGGAGATGTTCCATCCCAACACTGCAGGATCCTATAGCATGAGGACAGAGGGTTCTGCAGTTGAAGCTTGTCAGCCAGATGTTTTATTGGTTCATCAACCCCTGAGCCAATCAATATAAACCGGCATTTATCTCTCTATTTATAAATCAATGTGGTTTTCTCTTGGTTTCCGTTACTGTAATGAATGAGGGGACAAAATCCTTGGGGAGATGAACGTGATGCAGTGCTTTGTGGATGTGAGGATTGCTAGCAGAACAGCTTGATCAGAAAGGAGATATATATATATATTTTCCAGAATACTATACCAATCACTGTGTTGCCATTCCATTACCTGCCTTCACCTGGTGCTTGAGAGTTTTGGTGTATAGAGAGGGAAGGTGCTGATGTAAAAGTGTTGATAGAGAAGCTCCTTTGTCATGGTCTGAAAATGATAGAATGAGGAATGAAATGAAAATGAAAAAAAGATTAAGGAAAATTGAGAGTGACAGTGTTTCCTCAGAGAAAATCTTCATTTGGATCACGTTAAGGTTTTGGGTACTGTGTCTCGCAGTATCTTGCTGGACAAAACATCCACATACAACTAAATAAAGCCGTAATGCACTGGGTGAGCAATTGGATGACAGGTTGGGTCCAGAGTGTGATAGTAAACAACCAGTCACTAGTGGGGTTCCCCAGGCTTTGATTTTAGTCTGTGTTCTTCACATCATTTTTATAAACAGCCTGGACTCAGGACTGGAAGGTGTCTTAAGTAAATTTGCAGATGAACACCTAATGGAGAGGAACTGTTGACTCTGAGGGTGGAGAAGCCTTGCAGAGAGACCTGGACAGACTGGAGAGCTGGGCAACCACCA
Source organism: Heliornis fulica (assembly GCA_013399135.1). Classification (NCBI taxonomy): domain Eukaryota; kingdom Metazoa; phylum Chordata; class Aves; order Gruiformes; family Heliornithidae; genus Heliornis; species Heliornis fulica. Next base: position 42,757 of record VXBZ01001212.1, on the reverse strand, counting down.
ACCCCGTGAAGTGCAGCAAGGGCAAGTGCTGGATTCTGCACCTGGGAAGGGGCAGCCCTGGCTGCACATACAGACAGGGGATCAGCCGCTGGAGGGCAGCCGAGCTGGGAGGGATTTGGGGGTCTTGGTCGGCAGCAAGTTAACCATGAGCCAGCAGTGTGCCCGGGCAGCCAGGAGGGACAACCGTATCCTGGATGTACCAAACACGGCATGGCCAGCGGTCCAGGGAGGGGATTGTCCTGCTCTACCCTGCGCTGGCACAGCCTCACCTTGAGTCCTGTGTGCAGGTTTGGGCACCACAGTACAAGAGGGACACAAAACTATTGGAGAGTGTCCAGGAGGGCAACAAGAATGGTGAAGGGCCTGGAGGGGAAGTCTGATGCGCAGAGGCTGAAGTCCCTTGGTTTGTTCAGCATGGAGAAGAGGTAGCTGAGGGGAGACTTCATCGAGGTCTGTGGCTTCCTGATGAGGGGAAGCAAAGGAACCAAGGTAATGGCATAAAGCTGTGACAGGGAAGGTTTAGGTTGGATGGCAGGAAGAGGCTTTTTACTGAGAGGATGGTCAGGCACTGGAACAGGCTCCCCAGGGAAGTGGTCACAGCACTGAGCTTGGCTGAGCTCAAGAAGCGTCTGGATGATGCACTCAGCCCCATGCTCTGACTTGTCTGGCCCTGTGTGGAGCCAGGGGCTGGACTCGATGATCCTTATGGGTCCCTTCCAACCCAAACAGACTCACAACCTCACACACCCCTCCACACGCCCACAGACACCACACACCCCCTTTCTTGCCTGCCCTGCCACTAGCTCTGTGTAGTCTCTTACCGCCGACTCTGTTGAAAGGCAGCTGGTGGAGCTCACAGAGCCTGGGCATGAGGTTACGGTTTTAGCTTTGCGTAGGAATCGACTTTAGAAGCTGATGTAGAGCTGGAATTCTGAAGTATGGTAGGCTGCCATTGAAGAAGCACCTACTTTCATTCTTGGGTTGCTCATGATATTTATAGGTAAGTTTGCATTCCTTCCTGGTAATATATAACAACTCAGAATGCTTCCTGACAGCTCCTTCCTGTTTACATCCAAATTACTTGACGCAGCAATAATTCACCATGAATCCAATTACAAAATCAAGTGATGCTGGGAGCTCCAGAAGCATTCATAGGATGCTTTGGGGATGTGCAGTTGGCAGGAGGCCTGACCAGTTGGAAGCTAATGAGCTGCATTGTATTTGTAACGGGCTGAATCGCACATATTTTCCAATCCATGTTTGCAGCTCCTTGTTTTCAGTATCCAAAGGTGACTGTTGTGATTAGATGCCACCCTTTTCTGTCTTGAATACAAGAATATCAGAAAATAAAGGAAATGTAAAGCTGTAGGTGAATTTTCTAGCTAGCATCTTAATTAACACAGCTCATCCACCGAAGAGGAATGCATTTTTAATACCTGATTGCAACAGGCGATAGCAGCCACAGAACCAAAAGCCTCCCTAAGATAGGGCAGATGCTGCTGCTTGCGTAATACTGATCTAAGGATGGGTTTAGTGGCAGGTTATTTTGGCCCATGCTCCTGGGCTATGCGTTGTCACCCTCTCTCCCTGCCCTTCTGTTGAGGTTCAGGCAGGACAGCTTCACAGCTGGGTTTGGTTTGAGTGTGTTGGGGCTCTACCCAGCTGGCAGCCAAGACAACCACCACGCAGCTGTTCGCTCGCTCTCCCCCTGCTACCCAGTGGGATGGGGGAGAGATTTAAAAATGGAAAAAGGAGAAAAGCTTGTGGATTGAGATAACCACAGTTTAACAGAACACAAAAAGAAGGTAATATAGTAACAGCAACAATAACACCATACAAAACAGGTGGTGCAGAGCACAACTGCTCACCAGCCAAAGCTGATGCTCAGCTACTTTCCCAGCTGCCCCCTCTGCCAGCCAACCCCCACTTATACACATAACATCATACCATATGGATCATCTCTTTGTCCAGTTTGGGTCACCTGTCCCATCCCTGTCCCCTCCCAGCTTCTTGAGTGCTCCCTGCCTTCTCGTTGGCAGAGCATCATGAGAAGCTGCCAAGTCCTTGACATCTTGGCAACAACTAAACCATCAGTGTGATATCAGCGTTTTCCCCATCTAAAATCCAAACCGCAGCACTATACATTTAGGAAGAATATATTTATTATATATTTATTATATAAATGTTTGTTTATTTTACTGTTAGGAAGAACATTAACCCTACCCCAGCTGACATCAGGACAGGATGCTTTGCAGATCATGTGGGTGAACTAGTTTTTCAGAACCATGTAGCTGCAGTGAAGGGTGCTGGTCTGAGGGGGCATCTCCTGGGGTAGGCCAGGTAAAATGAAGTCATAGTTATGTTCAGTAAGTTTTCCCAAAGTTTTGGAAGACAATCCTTCACAAAGAGGTTGAAGGTAACCACACCAACCTGGCTTCAGCCCCAAGGGAATGCTCACCAACGCTGGGGCTTTAGGAGAAAGATCTCTTCTTTTCCCCAGTTAGACTGAACTGAGAAATAAACAATTTCCCTTTCTCTGATTAATACAGAATTGCCTTAGTTTTTAAAATAAGTCCATATTTGTCTCCCTAATTTTTGCTGTCTGAAACCTTTTCTAAATCCAGTGAGGAGGAAAAAGACCATTGACACCCCCCAGCTATTTTAGCTTCTTTACAAACTCAGGCCAGCTGTGCTCTGAGCTGTATTTTAAAGGTGCTTCACAGCCATAACTGGCAGCTGCTTTGGACATGGAGGCAAAAGGCCATTGCATCTGAGAGAAGTTTTCCAATGTCCCAACCTGCCAGCTCTGCTCTTCATTAGGGATGACTACATTGTGGGCATTCGAGCAGCAACGTCCAGTTGTCCAGAGGATCAAAGGAAACCTGCACTTTGCTGTCCAACTTCTATAAATGCAGCTGAAAGTAAGACTTCTCTGTGCGAAGAGAAGTCTCCAATGGGACACGAGGACAGCTCCAGCTCTGCTCTGGAGAGCAGTGCTGAAGGTAAGCACCACCACTGTTACCTCTTCGGGAAGGGCCAGAAGAAGAACTTACTTGGGCCATCGTAGTGTTCCCAAATCCTCAAACAACTTCACCTCTCCCTGAAATGTGAGTGAAACTTGTGGGGCTTTGGATGAGAAGGGGCAGAATTAAGGTGCATTAACAACACTGAAGTGAATCCAAATATACCCCGATCTTGGGAAAGAAAAAGGTGTGCCCAGGCGTTTATAATGAAAACGCTGCTTTTCTGCAACGTGAGTCATATCCAAAGGGAAAATGTCCAGGAAGAAAAGAGGATTTGGGTACTTCTGGATAGAATAATGTTCAAATAATTCTTCTTTTTATTGAGTCCAAGGCCCTAAATCCTTCAGCCCCATCTTGGCAGTTCCCAGCTGGAAGCAGAGATGTGTGTTAGGTGCTGCTGGGGCATGGGAAGGGTGCTTATTTCTGGGAGGAGGTGGGGAACAAAGGACCACTCTGTGGCACAAGATGGTTCTGCTTTCCATGGTCTCTGGAGTTTGGGGTTGGTGGTGTGGTGTCTGGTTTTATTCTTAGAGCTAAGAAGCTTGGATAACCTGGCCTGTGTTGTACCTTGGAGGTACAAACTGCTGAGGTTGTTTTAAGTGCCAATTGCCAGAATAACTATTTAACAGAATCATTTGAGTTAGAAGAGACCTCTAAAATTGAGTTCAACCTCAGCCTAACCCTGCTTAGTTCACCTCTAGACCATGTCCTTAAGCACAATATCTATTTGCCTTTTAAATACCCCCAGGGATGGTGACTCCATCACTTCCCTGGGCAGCCTTTTAGTAACAACACTTTTAGTAAAGAAATTCTTCCTGATATTTAACCTAAATCGCCCCTGATCCAGTTTATAACCATTTCCTCTCATCCTATCGCTTGTTACCTGAGCTAAGAGACAGACCCCCACCTCACTGCACCCTCCTTGCAGGTACTTGTAGAGAGTGATAAGGTCTCCCCTCAGCCTCCTTTTCTCCAGACTGAAAAGCCCCAGCTCCCTCAGCTGCTCCTCGTAGGACCTGTACTCCAGACCCTTCACCAGCTTCGCTGTCCTCCTCTGGACCCATCCCAGCATCTCAACATAACTATGTATATCCAACCACACTGTGATAGAAAACTTCCTTTATTTTTTACAAGTTATTCATTGGTTAGTTTCTGAAGTGTCCTGTGTAGTATAAAGATGGTAAAGCCTTATGAGGCTGTTTGCACCAAGTCTTGGAAACAGTCAAACTGTAACTTTCGCTTGCTGATGCAGCGCTTGAAGTTAAATATTTGTTACGAATATTAACTGTGCTAATTTGTGAAATTCACAAAATGAAACCAGCCTGCTCCAAAAAATGAACTGGAAAACAAAGGAGACAAAATACATGGACACACACCCAGCATGGAAATAATGGGATGTTTCTTTCCGCCTTGTGATTAATGACACGCTATCAGTGAAACTGGGGAAAACTGATTTAAAATCCATAAATGCAAATTTTGTTTGATTTTGTCTCCCTCCCTTCCCTCTGAGGTGCACTGTATGTGCTTGTCATCCAACTGGCATCTCTTTGGAATGAGTGCCAAGTACTTATGTGGCTGAGCTGGGCAATACTTGATTAAAAGTCCTTTATGATAGTTTATCTGGCCCTTGGCACCCCACTGTCATTTGGTATCTTCTCCTCCTGTGCAGTAATTTTGCTCCCTAAGGGACTTCTCTGTCACCACCTGCCCTGTGTTCCTTCTCTTGGATGGAAGCAAGTTTTGGGAAGTCTCTCTTGCTTCAGGTGGGTTTTTGGCAGCTGTTTGTTTCCTAAATGCAAGTCCTGAGAAGTGTTGGCCATGCAGGGAGGGGGCCATGCTGCTGAGGGTGGCTGGGGACATTCTGGGCTGACAGGGATGGAGAGAAGGAAACTGTTCCTAGAAAGATGCACCTTGTCCTCCCTGTGCCTGGCTGGGATGATGCCAGGGCTGTCAGTCATGGGAGCTACCCAGAGATGATTTTAGCTTGGTGCCAGGTGATGGGAGGACCTTGGAGGTAAAGGTAAAACACGTTGCGTTCTGGCAGTCACACCCTTTCTGGCAGCTGTGATGTGACTGGAAGCCCAGGACAGGGTGCCATGGCAAGGAAGGGCCGATGGCTCACTAGTACTGGCCTGAGAAGAACAGAAGAGCTCAAGAGCCTCTGGGTTTGCACCAGTTTCTGCCAGAAGCTGCTGGAGGTGTGACTGAGCAGAAACCCAGGAAGGGTAAAGACAGGCAGAAACAAGGTGGAGGCACCAACCCATCAGAAGCAGGAGGTCTGGAAATGACATCATGGCAAAAAATGGGCTTCCACAAACTTCTCTGATCTTCCTTGCCACTTTAAAACCTCTTTATCCTTCCTAAAAGGACAGTATTACATCCTGCTTCCCCCAGAAATTTTACCATGTCTGTCATGTTTACTCCCATCTCCTCCTCCTCCTTCCCATCCATTTTTTTCTTATCTAGAGCTATCTTTGCTCATCTCTCAGCAATCTTGTTTTCCAGTTAGGCAACACTCATTTCTGTAGCCTCTGACCTTCTGTTCTCAGCGCTTCTATCGCTTGTCTTTTTCTGGTTTGTTTCTTTCATTTCCCCTCCAGCAATTTGCCTTGCAGCTATTTTTTAATGTCATGAAGCCAAAATTTAACACTATGAGTAATTTCAGTTCTGTGCTCTATTTCTTTTTGCTTTCTGAGTCCCTAATAGATGAGTGCTGTTTGCACACTGACAGCAGGAGCCCTCCGGTGTACCGTAACTACTCACAGTGACTTGCCTCCCTCCTCCCCGTTCTGGAAGTTAAAGCCATGTGCTCCTGCCACCCACGTGGCCTGTGTAAGGTGAGATCCCAGCTGGTGTCTTGTCTGGTGGCATGGATGTAGGCGAGACCTGATGCAGGACACCTGCTCCTGCCTTGTCTGTGCCCTGTGCTGGTGGTTTTGATGTTACAATGATCATCCTGCTGGCAGGATGATAATTCAAATTTATGCTCCCAGATGGACAGTTTCCATCTCCTCTATCTGCTGGGGATGGTTTGGAGAGCTCCTGGATACCCTGGCTGTAGGACCACGCATCGCTGTTGGGATTTGCTTTGAGATTGATGCCTCAGGTCAGTGCCTGAGCTCCATTTGAAGCTGGGGGCTGGGCCCACAGGCGCAGCTGGCAAACCATGAGGCGTTTGCATTTGGTTGGTGTCTCCTGGGTCTCCTCCCACTGCATCACTGCTGCCTCAAGCTCCTTAGTCTCCTCCTTGGCCATTACCTTGTGCTGCTTTGCTGCTTCCAGGAGGAACTAATCACACAACCATACGGGTTGCCTGACGCCAACCGGAGCATGGGGCTGTGCACAGCCAGGCCATCCTCTGGCTCCCCAAACCATTGCTCTGCTGCACCCCTGCCTCCCAAATATCAACCCCTCTCTGCTGCTCCCGGCTTCTTCTACCCATGTTTCTTCCACCCTGATGGTAATTGCTTTTATGCTTGTACCCTGGCACTCACCTCTGAGGCCACCTGAGCTTCGCTTTACAGCTGCTGCAATAGGCAAGAAGGCGGCCATAGGATTAAGCACGAAAGCTACCTTGGCCGAGCAGGGTGGGGAAAAAATCGTTGGACTTCGGGATCGTGTTGCCCCGGCTGTGATGGGAAACAATGGTGATTTCTGGAAGCTGTTGCAAACCCCATCTGCAGGCTGTGAATGCAAACATAATGTGCTGGCTCGGAACGTGACGGGCCAGGGAGGCGGGAGAGAACGCACCCAAGGCCTGAGGAAACACAGAGTGGGTGGAAACGTTAGGTAAAGCGTTAAACATTTAAGTGTGTAGTGGAGCTATAACTGTGTAACCAAGATGTGACTGCTCTTGTGAGCAGATGCAGCTAATGGACGAGAGAGCTGATGCAACAAATCAATAGCAAGCGTTCACAGGAGCTTTCTGCCCCACCTCACACATTACCCTCTCTGGCTTTTTTCTCTTTTTTTCTAAGTTTTCTAAGCCCCCATGGAAATGTACGTTACTGCCTTCGCCTCCCCCTTCCCTCAGTTAAAGCTTTAGCACTCCCCCATTCGCAAGGTGCCGGCAGTGGGGTGGACCTGTGAGCTTCTTGCCGCAGGTTTCTGCAGCCTGGGAGGTGGTTTTGAGCAGCGGTGGAGGCAGCCGAGCACACGGGAGTGTGGGACGGGCCTGGGCTGCAGCCTGGTTTTCTTCACTCTTGGCTCCGGCACCGCTCAAGATTAATGTGCTTTTTGTTCTTCCTGAAGGAAAAGGTTGGTATGAAGTCCAGACACCTCGGGCAGTGAAAAAACACCGTCTGCTCTGACTCATCCCCCCGGCGCACCAGCCTGTCTTCATTGGTGAGAGAGGAAAAGCCACCTCACCAAATTCAGAGAGGCGATGTGAGGCCGTGAGTGTGTGGGAGAAGAGCCGCAGGCCCCATTGCTCCCGTCGCGGCAGATGAGTGGCACAGAGTGAGGTCCCAAGCCGCAAGAGAAGCCCTTGTCCAGTGAGAGGACACATAGAGGTGGTTTAACTCCAGCAACAGGCTCTCCTACAGCAGAGGTAACTCTAGGAATATGGAGGGAAAGTACATCATTCTGAGAAAGTATCAAAGCCATGATGTAAATGCTAAGAACTATGAGTACAGGCTTTGTGGAGGCTGTAAGATCCATGGGGCAGAGCTATGTGAATAATTCCCTTTTTGTAATTAGTTTTAAAAAAAACCCCTTTTTTTTTTAATTTTGAATTTTTTTTAAAAGCTGGAGAAGAAAAATTTCTGACTCAAAGCAATTACAAATATCAGGTGAAAACTATCAAGGAAATACAATGTTTTGGATCAGACTAAATACCTTGTTCAACCTGAGAGATGACGTTCTCTTTCAAGGCTGAGACCTCTCAGTTGAAGGAC